>BLKR01000245.1:0-355000 GCA_011170035.1 Teleogryllus occipitalis | reverse complement strand
AACTTAAGTAAAGCATGTGGCTAAATCTTGCACAATAATTTTATCGCGTTATGCGAATGCTACAATAAGTAACATACTGATAAAAGGAATCTAACAAAAATTACCAAACTTTTATCATTAATGAGATAAATCTCATTACCTGTATTTTTCCAGAAATTTTAAAGAAAAATTACTGAGCGCTTTTAGAAGTGCCGTAATATTCATTGTAATTCAGTCAGTC
Organism: Teleogryllus occipitalis; assembly: GCA_011170035.1. Classification (NCBI taxonomy): domain Eukaryota; kingdom Metazoa; phylum Arthropoda; class Insecta; order Orthoptera; family Gryllidae; genus Teleogryllus; species Teleogryllus occipitalis. Next base: position 354,780 of record BLKR01000245.1, on the reverse strand, counting down.
TATTTTCTAAATACTAGACATATCTAGTCTTAAATAAATATAATTAAGTAAATTATATTTTTTAAATAAATCCCAAGACAATCAATCACAAAATAAGATATTTACATTAAAAATACGCATTTAGACAAAATATAACGTGAGATTTAAAGGGGAGGGGGTCGAGCCAAATATTACATTTCAACAAGGGCGAGGGGGGAGTCGAAAAATTGCCACAATCACTACACGTAATTTATGGACGGCCCCTTTTGTAATAAATCATTTTTGTTTTTGTAAATTTGTTCTATCTCTGATTTTCCCCCTTTTTTAACCTCGTTATTTGGAAAACTGTTGTACGACTGTTGCGCGGTCGAGGTTCTCCAAGCTATCTGGCAAGTACATTAATGGTTCAACATAAAGTGAATTGTATTTACCAATTGTTCATTATAATTATAATTTCATTCTTCTTTTCTTATGTTTTATTTATTCACTAGAAAAATATATTATATCTAGATAAAAGTGTTTAATGAAAAAAGGGGCCGAAAAATGTAGTTGGTCTCCTAACTTGCCTTAGGCTGCGCACAACTATGGCAAATAGGCAATGAAGAAGTCAAGCAGAAAAAAGTCGAATGACAGAACTGGCGGTGATACAGCGGCACGTACTTTTTCGCTTTATTTGTAATTGTCACTCAGAAGTAGGTGAAAATGACTCATGTTTTTAAAAAAAATGTACATGACCTTATTTAAAGATGTTATTTTTTATACAGATTTCATTAAGTTTAGGTCATACAGATTTCATTAAGAAAAACAATCTGTATAATAAATTTTGTAGTTGTAACGCAAAAATATTAAACTTTTGCAATTTTTATTAAAAATAATTTTTCATGAAACATGGTCTCTCGCACGTGCTTCATGTTATTTTAGTACTACTAGTTTTTGTTTTTGGATGGAATGTTTAAAATTTGAGAATTGAGATGGATTTGAAAGTGGTTTTTTTTGTGTGTTTTATAAGTTCCATGGTTGCTTGTTAGAGACAAGGACATGGAAGTGGAGGTGTCTTGATGAGATGCTCTCGATTTCGTTGAGTTCGCGCCCGGGTTTACGAAGGTATAGTAATATAGAATTTGTGCTAATAAGTAGTGAAAAGTTATTTGAACTTGTGACTTCAAAGTTTTGGTTACCAAGTGACCGGTGTGAATTGTGCTCAAAATTAGTGCTAAACATTATTTAGTTGGAAAATGCAATTCAGTTGTATGCAATGATTAGTCACTCCTACAAAACAGATTGCAAAAAAGGTGTTTTTTAGAGATCTGAGTAAATTAAATTATTGAAGAAATAAGACATTACAACTATCCTTTGATTGACGTAGCCCGTATGAACATTGAAGTTATGAGTAAATGTAGAAATCAATATCTTCTGAAATCTGTCTGTTGAATAGTGTGAGCTTGGAATACAGCTTTAGGAGACGTAAAGGATTGCACTCGAACCTGGGACCAAGTTTGTGTGCCAAATTCAATTGTGAGGTTCGGATGTCAAATGTGATTGCGTTCGGATGCCGGGACTCCGGGTTCGGAGTCGGGAGTCCGGACTCGGGAGTCGAGTGTCGAAAATGGGAGTCGTAGATTCGGGGAGTCGAAGAGTCAGGGTTTCGGAGAGACGGGAGCTTGGGAGTCGCGGAGTCGGGAGTCGGGAGTCGGGAGTCGGGAGTCGGGAGTCGGGAGTCGGGAGTCGGGAGTCGGGAGTCGGAGAGTCGGGGAGTCACGGAGTCTGGGTTTCGGGGTGTCTGGACTCGGGTAGTCTGGGAGTTCGGGAGTGCCGGGTTCAGTACCTCTGCACGCCGCACACGACGTCCGTGGGGCGCAGCACGAGGGCGAAGGTGACGCAGTAGCAGAGCAGGATGCCGGTGAGCAACACGTAGCTGAGCTCGCGGCCCGACGCGCGCACCACGGGCGTGTCGTGGTGGCGCGCGAACACCCCGCACACGAACAGCGTGACGAGCGCGCCCGTCGCCGAGAAGGCCATGGCGCCGATGGCCCAGCCCGACTCGGGGCGCAGGAACACCTGCGGGAGAAGACGTTCATTTTTAAGCAGACGAATCACGTGATTAGGGATACCTCTGAATAGGGGATCCCCGATTAATTTTTCAATAAAAATATCCTTGCCCGCAAATATTAATGTTGCACACATGCAATTAATTTAAATCAGATAAAAAATGGATAATGCATTTTTGGAAAAAATGCTGCACCAAAGTAAAGATGTACCTTGGATTTGGTAAATATTTCGGTAATATATTTTAAAATACATATCAAACAAGTATGTACATATTGTATTATTTCAGGTTTTTACTTTGCAAATTGAAAAGTTATAATTTTTTCCATGTTGATTTGGGTTACATATGTTAAATATTTCAAAGTTATTAGGGAGTCCAGATCTTGGCATGCCCAGCATTATTGTAAATATTAATCTGATCCTTGAAATTACATGTCAGCCATCGGTTTCTTCAGAATTTGTTTAAAGCAATATTGTCAAAAATAGTGATGTATTTGTTCTTGGAAAGAATGAAACAATATAATTTTAGTCAAGTAGACTCCATTCAAAATTATTCTGTGTGGATGAGTATTTGATCAGAAGCATTTATAATAATTGAAGCGAGGGCAGCAGGTGAGTGTGCCAATCAGCCAATAACACAAAAATAGAAAACTTGTGGCTACAACAGAACATACTTTCTCGCATATTTCTAAATTTGCAATATTAAAAAAATTCAGAGAGTTTGGCGAAGATGAGACCCGCGCCATTCATTTAAGCGTTTCTTGTTCTATTCGTGGAAAATATTTGAAGAAAAATTTGGAGCTGTTTTTGAGAATTTTTTTATAAATTCCATTAATTTCAATCTCAAATTACGCGAAAACTAGTTAAAAAAATGTACATGATTTTTTTTGAAGAGTTGATTTTTAGAATTGATTATGTTTAAGGCAAAAATCTCTATCTTCAAACATTGTAGTTTTGAAACATTAAAATACAGATTTCGTCTTAAACAAGACTAGTACCAATTTTTCCCGTTCTTTGATACGTATGAAGTTATAATTTAAAGAAAAAAGTGGAGTCGTTTTTGAGAAAATAACTCTTTATCTATCATTAAAATTGCCTTTAATAATTTGTGATAATTTGTGTGATTTTCACACAAAATTCCGCGAAAACTACTTATGTTTTCGGAAAATTGTAGCATTACTTCAAGATCCGTCTTTAAAGTTCAAATTTTATTCAGAAAGGACAGGCAGAAAGGATGCCGAGGACAAAGACCGCTCTGGACGCCCGTCAACGTTACATTCCGATCAAAATGTGAAGAAAGTAAGGGACATGTTGATCTCTGATCGACGCCTGAGTGTTAGAATGCTGTCTGATGAACGTAATATCCCTAAAAGTTCTATGCATCGAATTGTTAGAAGATTTGGCCGTGCGGAAGATCTGCGTGAAGTTGGCTGTTCGTGCAACAATCTCGCGTGACCTCATGGAGCAGTGTGAAAGTGATGCGCTTTTTGTGGATAATGTGATTACGGTACCAGCTGACTACTTCTTGTTCTCGAGAATCAAGACGGAACTCAAGGGCTACCATTTCGGGACTTTGAAAGCCCTAAAAAAAGCGACGATGAGGTGTTTGACGGAGGTCCCTACCGACGCCTTCCAGGATGCGTTCAGTGCCTGGGAAAACGCTGGCGCCGGTGTGCCGACGCAGAAGGAAGCTACTTTGAAGAATTTTAGTTGCTTGTACCTTTTTCTGCGATAAATCTTTTTTTCCCGAACTTATTCAACTTACTTTCGGAACACATCTTGTTGGCACATAGGCGGCCAAAATTAATTCAAATTTGGCGCCGTACTTGAAATTCGATCATTTATAACAATTCCTTGGCGCTAATTAAGATCAAAGGACATGCATTTTAAACTTCCCGCGTTAGAATTATAATATTTTTTCTGTAAAATCTGCGGGCTGGCTTCCAGAGAGAAAGGCGAAGACGTCGTTCGTATGAAACTCTTTGGAAGGAGAAGTTGAATTGCTTTCATAGACACTCGCGAGATTGCACCAGTTACTGGGAATCCATATTGTTGGCACTTCTGGGAATCAAATGCATTTCTTAATATGACGCCACCAGAGTCAATTGTTCGAGAATTTTTCAGCCGAGTATTTTCACCCAAGATCGCCTCGTCAGTAAAAAGGCATAGTAGTAATTCACATCCTGGCTGCATTGAAAAAAAATAGATTTTTGACTGTTGGTAGCGGGGGCTACCTTACAGCCGTTGTAGATTCCGTGCACAGAGGTGTTTTGGCGCGTAAACTAGCGTGAAATTGTATTACGCCCGAATTACGACAGAAAACAATCTTCTGTTCGCCTAAGGTAACATTGACAAATTCTTCAATATTCAATCATTCTCACGCTGAGGTAAAGTAATAGTTCTTAAATAATTGTCTTTCAGAATTTTCCATGGTGCCAAGCTTGGAAACTGTGGCAAAGCGCTTGCAGATAACCCAATTCAGCTTGTGTGTCTCTCCCACAACTCTGATGAAGCTTTTTTTTTGGAGCCTCAACACACCTGGAATTGGTATTTAGAAAGGCAGATTTTTTGTTTGACGAATTCTTTGACATGAAGGTTTTTTTAAAATTATTATTACTTCTCGTTCGACAATTATGTATTTCGAGGGTTTTGAGATACATAATGTTTCTTAAGGCTTCTTAGGATCCTTAAGTCGCGGTTGGTTTCCGAACTGTACTGAAAGGTTTTGACGTTTGTTCTGTGATTAAAGGATGGTATACTGGTGGAAAGGTAAGAGGGAGAAGCCAAGTTAGGAGGTTTAAGTTTATCTTTCGGGAATCTTGACATATATCGCGGTCTACTATTGTTTCTTCATAGGTTGAATATTGCAGTGCAGGAAGCATTTGGTAGGTGGTTATAGAAATTGCTGGCAAGATTTTTAAATGTTTCCTAGAATTCTGGTATATATAACTCCTGTCGAATTTGATGGTTGGGGATGAACCATGGCGCGTTGAGATGCATATTTCGGAGAACACTAAGTCTGTTGATGGTGTATGATGCATCACCGCACCAAACTGGGCATGCGTAAGTCATTGTTGGTAAAATAACTGTCGTAAAACTTAATAGTCTACATTCTAACCTTAGAGGAGAACGGCTATTTATAATAGGTGATAAATTAGATATTTTAATTTTTGTTTTGTTAATGACTGACTTGTTCCTTGGATTATGATTTCTAGAGGATTTTTGGAACGGCGGAGAGTAAATATTTTGCAGATACTCTTATGTGGATTAATTCTAACTCTCCAATTCTGAGACCATTCTACATATATTTACGCTTTCTTGTAGGTGATCTTTAGCCACTAATATATCGGAGTTTGTAGCGTAAATTGCGACATCATCAACCTATAATGCTATTTTAGTGTCTCCTTCTGACGAAATGTCGTGGCAGTAAATATTAAATAAAGTGGATGAAAGTGCTGATCCTTAAGGAACGCCTGCTTTGCTTTGGAATGTTCTTGATGTTACATTGTTGATTCGAACTATAATTTCTCTGTTGGAGATAGAACTTGTTAAGATTTTGATTAAATAATCAGGAATACTCAAATCATGCAATTTGAACTGGAGACCTCTATGCCAAACTTTGTCTTAGGCATGGCTCATGTCTAAGAAAGCTGAAGTTGTGTGCTCTTTTCAGTGGAAACCCTGCGCTATACTTTCCGTTAAACTTAATCATTGGTGCGAGGTTGAATGATTAAGTTTTGATCTGAGCTGTCCGGGTGACGCCGCGTCGAAGGCTGGGGTGCCGACGTTTCGACCGACATATCGCGGTCCTCTTCAGGGCGCGGTGTCACCCGGACAGCCCAGATCATGACTCTGGCCGCGGAAGCCTACGATATCATGATTTGGTTTTGAAACCGAATTGGATAGGCGGAATTGCTTTTGAGATTGTTAGGAAATAATTGAGCCTCTTCAGAATCCACTTTTCAAATATTTTAGATTGAGTGGGGAGGAGGTTTATGGGTCTGTAATTTTCAGGAAGTTTAGGATATTTATGAGGTTTAAGCACTGTTAAGACTTCAGTCTTCTTCCGCTTTGTGGGGATGTAATTGAGCCGTAAAGCAGCGTTGTATAGCCGTAATTACTTTTTGTCTAATATTTTGATCCTAAAGTTGCTAATTCTATTTATTCCTGGTGATTTTCTAATTTTCATTTGTTTTATTATATTTATGGATTCTGATGGCGATGTGTACTAAGTCGACGCAGCATCTGTGGTTCTCTCTTATTTTAAGATGTCCTCTATTTGGCTGTTGAAGGCAGAGTTTATAATTGGGTGAGGTTTGAAAGTATTTTCCAGAAGTTGAGCGATAGCGTTAGCCGAGAATGCCGTTGATGTTCCTAATTTTAATGGCGAAATTGTGGATTTGGTTCGAGATAACAGTTTCACTGTTGGCCACAAATGTCTCGAATTAGGGTGAATTTCTAACTGGTACGTTTTATAGTTATTTCGAAACTGGTCAAGTCGTTGTTTTATTATCCTTATAAGTTTGTTTAGTTTCTGTTTGATCTCCTTTCCTCTTGTAATGTGCCAGTATCTTCTCGAGTTATTTTTGGATTTAATTAAGTTAAATATTTTGAACGAAATTTTGGTTTAGAATTGGGCAGCATTATCGTAGATTGTTTTACCGCAGAGGTTATGGTTTTGGTGAGATTATCTCAATGTCAATTTCTTGGGTGGTGGTGAGTTTTTAGGGAATTTGTAGTTGATACTCGTGATGTTGGAGAATTTATCCCAGTTGGTAATACCTCTTTGAGTTGTGCCAGAATCTTTGGACATCAGCAATGAGAGTGATATGATCACTGGATTGTGGTCGGAGTCTAGTTCTGGCAAAACACCATGATGAAGCGGGAAGTTTATGTCCTTTGTCAGAGTGATATCGAGAATATATTGAATGATATACGGGTTTGAGGGGAATCTTGTTGATTCGTTGGGACCTGTTATTGCCACGTTATTGGAAACTGCAAAATCCTACCGTTTCTTGCCCTGATAAGTCGTAACGTTACATCGCCATATGCTATTTTGAGAGTTTATATCACCAGTTAAGGTAGTAGAACAGTTACTTTTGAAGATTTTGTAAAGGCCGTTTTGAAGAAATGCCTTCTTCGTTTGTTTATAGACAGATATGTTTTGAACTTGATGATTATTTAATTTAATTTTAGCTCCAACATATTCTAAGTCGGCTGAGAAGGGATTGGAGATTTGTTCTTGTTTTACCTGCTTGTTAACTAATATAGCTACCCCACCTGAAGCAGCATGTGATGATAGTATATCATAGCGATAACACGATAATCCTGGAATGTTAAATCTTTTGCCTGGGATTAAAGGTGTTTCCGTGATGCAAGCAATCTTGAGATTGTGATGACGTTAGGAAATATTTTCTAGGCGTTTGAGGCCGTTTGCATTCCAGTTCGATACCAGCCGTGGTCGGCGAAGGAATCGACATGAAGGGGCTGAGAAGAACTACAAGGAGCTCCTGGTAAGGGAGACTACACGACGGACATTCTACTTCCTTTTATCGAACTAATGATTTTGATCAAGTACGTTACAAAATTCGAATCGCGTAGAAAATATCCTTCCACGTTCTTGCGCGAACATTTGAATGGGGGAGGGCAATTTGTGCCCTCACTCCTTAATCATCAGCTACTGTAGGGAACGTCCCCTCTGGCGATCAACGTGTGTCAAGCATCGGAGTGTCAAGCATTCAGTAAAAGTTACGGTGCTATTCGGGAACGACTGCATCATTGCTCTCTCTCTGTCTGTCTGTGTCTCTCCCTCTCTCTGTCTCTCTCTCTGTCTCTCTCTCTCTCTCTCTCTCTCTCTCTCTCTCACACACACACACAGAGTACCAACTGCGGACCAAGTTGCAGATGCGATGGTGCATTTACCTCTGGGATGTCGCGACAGCGCTGGCGGTTCTCGTCGGGCACTTGACCCAACGGACAGCTCACACACTGCGTCTCGTCCTGCGGGTGGCGGATCTGCAGGGGAAGATCAAGTGTCTTAGAACGAAGAACTATAATGCTCCGGATATTGAAGTGCTAGCACATGTAGATTTGTATTTTGTCACTTGTTAATGAGAGCTCATATCAGAATTATGGAAATTATATTAGCAGTACCCATGCTCGCTACGTAACTATAACGCGTTGAAGTGTGCTTGTAGCGTTTACAGAATGATTAATGAGGGAAAATACGGTCATATGCATAATTTTGAAATTATAATGAATTTATATGGTTGATTAAATAATCTATACAAAATAACGATATAATTAGTCACTGGAAAATTAGACACTTTGATCACATCCACAATAAATTAGCATGCATCACTTTTTCAAATATTTCTGATTTTTTGGAAGTATAGGCATTGGGATAAGCTCGTATCATACTGGAAAATTAGACACTTTGATCACATCCACAATAAATAACATGCATCACTTTTTGACGTGTTTCTGATTTTTTGGAAGTATAGGCATTGGGATAAACGAAATAATACCATAAGCTCGTAGGTTTAAAGTTATTAATTTAGTTAAAATTTTCAAAACTGGTTTACCAGAAAACACAGTATTTTAACATACAAATTAGATTTAAACATACTTTCCTGAAGTAAATGAAATACATTTTTATTTGAAACCAAGTTTAAGTTATTGAATTATTCATCTAATTGCATAAAAGACAATTAAAAACTCTCATATTTTAACATTATATTAATAATTTTAAATAAAAAACGATATAATGAAATAAAAGAAAGTAAATATAAAATAAAAAGTCTCGGAATGTCAGAAGCCTTACCAAGTTGACATAATTAAAAAAACAGTCTCACAAAGGCAAAGGGTTACTAATCACTGGAAAATTAGAACTAAAAAACAAGAACCTTTTATGATAACAATTATTGATCTTTAAATCATTTTATTTAAGGTAAGAATGTAAGTAATTTGTAATATGATAAAAAAATAAATATATTACTTTAAAATTCATTCCCTCACCTGGTACTGAGTACAGTTGAAGCAGTGCCAGCAGCAACTTTCGCCCTCCACATACTTTTTGGCCTGTCCGATCTGGCATGGCAGACTGCACACCGACTCGGGCACGCTTCGCTGACCCAGTCGAAACTGCACTTCTGTGGAACGCGGCAAGGATAGTGTCAGCAGCACACGAAAACAATGACACCAATAATGGCTTGAAGTATTATGAATAGGAATTTTGAATGCATCCGTTTGAGTGTGGCTTAAAAAGAGTAACTGTGTCCTTAATGACATTGAGAATGAAAAATAGAAAAATGCAGTACGTACACCAGTATTATTTCAAAGTAGTTGTTACTTTTATAAGAACTTAAGGACTCAATAACAAATATTTCGTAACTAAACAACTTTTATATTTGTATTTATTTCCAAAACAATTAGAGAATTATGTTCTGAATCAAAAGTGTCACTTCCTAATTAATCACCTATAGGTTCTTAAAAGAACCAAGATTTTAGTGAGTTGTATTAAAAGCTACTGAAAACAATTTCAAAAGGGTGGTTTAATGTATTGTATAATTACAAGAAATAAATAATAGTTGCAATTATCCTCTTACGTCACAGCAAAAGAATCAACGACATAACTGTAAATGCTTGGAGTTTTCGCGGTGTTCCAACAAGATCGCGGGACTGAAAATGTAATACTTTTGAAAAAAATCATTTTGAAGTCGTTTAAGATAATTGGTGACTAATGAAGTCCATGAAGGAAGCGTTAAAGTAAGATGAGTTCCCTTTCTGTGGGACTTTTGAGGAAGAGAGTAAACAATTATTTATTTGCCATTTAGGGGCGGATTAATCCGACTTTTTGCCAGCTAGCGATGTTCCAAGGTCGGGGCCCTGTTTTAATTTATTACTCACGCCCTAGGGCAAGGGAGACATGAGTCGAGCATGATGTATTCTCTTCAATATATCCTTATATTTGGCATACCTGAACTTTTATTTCGTCACACAACTATAGAAACAGACGATTGTAACGGAAGGCTACAGCTCTATTTTGCCCCGACCGGGAATCGAACCCGGTAACGCACCATACCATGGAAAGCCAGCACACAGTCCATTAGCCACCCGAGGGGCTAGAATAAACTAGTGGTGCTACAAATGGCGCATACTTTCTCGTAGTAAAGTTTTCTAATTAGAAAATTTCCTTGATGTAGTCTGACTAAACGGGCTTGCCCCATCCTCTTGTCAGCTGTCATCTATCGCCACCCAAAGTACATTTTTTTAAACATTTTCTCAACTTTTCGGATTCCTAATAGTGAAATCGAAATATTACTTCAAGAATATTAAAGATGAGTAAAACCTCGTCCTAAATAGATATTTTCATTGAAAAATTTGAAGCCGTTTGTAAGAAAATGGCGATTGAGCATTACTGTAAATGCGAAATTCAAATTTCTTCTTTACAGGAATCTATTGAGTTTTCGAAAACTTCATCTAAAGTCATTTCAAACACTTTTGCTCACAAATACAATAATGTATACAAATCGATAGAAATGTGCATATTAACGGCGTGAGAGATATTTAAAAAAATGTGTGTACTTGGGTCAAGAACTATATGTTGGAAAAGTTTAAAGAAACAATTTAGAGCCATTTTTGAGAAAATGTCGTTTAAGAGTTTCTCAAAATGCGGAATTTTGAGCTCATTTTCACTGAAAACTGTTGTGTTTACGAGAAACTTTATAAAAGTCCGCCCAGATTTTAAAGAATGTTTTTCAAAATTTCAAAGCTTCAACTAGAGCCAGATAGGGGTTTCTTCAATTTGAAAAAAAAAAAAAAAAAAAACAACAACAACAACATACGTATGGTTTAGACGCTATACTTGGGTTTTTCTAACGTGGCGGCTGAGGATAGTATCTACAAGTTGGAATTCGGCACGACTTCTTGCGTCTTTCTTGGTCTTGCCGTAAGATGTCGCATGATTGCGACCGCATCAAGCAGTGCTGCAGATCAAGCGACTCTAGCGGCAGGACTGAGAATGACTCAAAAAGTCGTGCCGAATTCCATTTTGGAGATACTATCCTCAGCCGCCACGTTAGAAAAACCCAAGAGCCACGCCGCCACGTTAGTGTTCACAGACGGACGGACGGTTTGGCGTCAATTGACTTTTCGGTATCAAGGACCTACAAAACAGGGATTCTGACTTTACCACGTGTTGGAGGATTGTTTTCTTAATTTAGCAGCTGAGTTTATCCACTTATTCGTTATCATGGCTCGGCAATGAATTTTTTCTGCCTAAAATCCACCGTTTTCGCGCAGTATTACATAACTTTCTCTATACTACATATCCGTATATACGTTCGTATTCGAGAAAGTAAAAAAATTAAGATACCACGGAAAGGAGAGAAAAAAAGTAACAATTTCGCGACAATGAATTGAACCAGTAAAATGTACAATAAAAGTGAATTACTCATTAATGATTGTGCAAAAGCTCACCAGACATGTTGAGCTCGAGACCCTTCTCCGTGTATTCGCCGACGCGCACCCATTGGTAATGGTCGCGCGACATCTGGCGGAAGTGGATGATGTTGTAGCGCGCTGGACCATCTCCGTTGCTATCGAAGTGGAAACGATCGCCGCTCAGTCCTAAACATCCAACATTTACCATCAGAATGTGGCGATGCTTCACATTTATTTTTGTTGTACATGAAACGAAGTAATATAGTTGAAAAAATTGATTTAATTTTTTAAAACTTATTTTAATGATGTAAAAATTAACATTCCACGATATTGATTAATCTTTTACTGCTGATAAAAATTATACATGACACAAAATATTTAACATTGAAGATCCCAAAGAACAGCAAAAGAGTATTGTTAAAGAAAATGAGGAGAATCTCTCCCTGAAATTAGAAGATTCTGTTGTTTTGTCATCTAGCTTAAAACGTAATTGATGTAAGTAATGGCAAAAAAATTACGAGGAAACATCAATAATTTAAGTAAGAACATTAATAATTGAATTGAGTAGTTTGATTGATATTACTAAACAAGCTTCAGCAACCGTTAAACTTCATTCTGTGTTCAAACTTATTGTCAGTGATGATGTATTTTTAAAAAATGTCATTTTGAAGGAGGGCAGTTTAAATCTATGCTTGCCATATTTTGTGACCAACGACTAAGGGTTTTATTCTATATACTGGCTTATGAGCTTCCTTTTGAAATTTTTACTAGTGTAAATAAATAATTGTGTAGACATATTTCTTTACTTTATAAAAAATAACGATTTTTTGAGATGTGTCACTTTTCTTGTGCAACAACGGAATGTGAAATATTTTCTCAGAACCATGAATATTTCTACCTGCTGAAAACTATTCCACTCACTGAACTTGAGAGGCTATGATAACAATTCTACGAGAGAGGACACACCTTCAAATGTGACTTTGCGCAGGTACTTCAGTAGCTCCGTGCCCTTGATGGGCTTCATGGCATCGCACAAGCCAGGCCGACCTGCACACAGCTCGCGGTGCATGTCCCTGCGAGAAAGAAAAAAGTCACCAAGGATCACACTTGAAAACCCATAACTTAGATGATTAGTTCACATGCTTCATATAATTGAACAAGGAAAAGAAATTTTTCACAGGCACTGATGAATGAAAATAAATATTTTTTTGCAACAAAAAATAAGTAGTATACTTAAAATAATTAAACAACTGGGCATTCATTGTAAAAGATGTATAGAGTGGAAACAAAAGACTTCAAAATTTGAATCAGTTATCTGACAAGGAACAGTACTAATCATAGTACTGATGATGATAATGATAATGGAGAAATGGTGGAGTGAATGTCGAGAAAACCTGTCACAAAGTCGCTTTGTCTTGCGTGACTTGTTCCTGCACAAAATCGGCCACTGCTCTCGGCTATTAAGTGAAGGCCGCCCACTGCTTTGTCCGTGATGTGAGGTTATGCCTGAAATTAGGTATTCTCGGCACACTCATGGCACTGCGGATCTCAAAATATTGAATTACTTAACAATGTCCGAAATGGTATATCCCATACGTGTAGCTTCAACTACCATTCTGCGTTCAATGTCTATTAATTACTGTCGTGTGGCCATAATCACGTCAGAAACCTTCTCACATGAATAATTTGAGTACACATGAAAGCTCTGCTAATGCACTGCCCTTTTATACCTTTTGTATACGATACTGCCATACGATATTTGCATATTGCTATCCCATGATAGGACCTTAGTGTTTTTTACTCAGATTCAAACTTTACTATCGTGTATATTCGAGAAATAAATAATAATAATAATAATAATAATAATAATAATAATAATAATAATAATAGTTTGCAAAGAGTGACTAAACAATAATAATTTTTGAACTTTTCTGCAACTTTTAACTATTGCTTTGGTGTTAACTTAAAAAATATTTTTGTATGTAAATAAGTAGCACTTCATAAAACAACTTTTCACGATTAGATTTCGCCATTTTGAATATTTCGTGTAAAAGTTTGAGGTCATTGAAAGAGCATTGACAATAAAGCGTAGACGTAAATATAAGAGTTAGCCTAAAAGTTCGAGAACTCAAAATTTTCACATATACGTGATTTGTTTTTAGAACACCCCAGACCTAATCCTGTACCACACAACATCCAAGGAAAGGTTAACATTTTCAAAAATTAATACTGATCACGACCAACACATGCGATCAATAATCAACAAATGCAATTATCTAATATTATAACATAATATCTTCCAATTTACTTTATTACATACGCAGAATTCACCTTAAAAGGGTAATAACGATTATGGGGTAAATTATGATAAAAAATGAATTAGTGAGAGGCAGGTGACACGGAAGGACCCATAAAATCTACCACAAACTTGCGATGACCATTACAAATTCACATAGATCGACTGAGGGTCCTTTGAATATAGGAACTTCTGCGCTGAATGTATTGATATTTTATTACGATGTTCAGTAGCCGACTTCAGTCTTAAGATTTATTCCACGTAAGATGTGACCCAGAGAGCTTGGCAATACCAACCTCCCGTAAACCACCCGCCATACATACTACATTGACTTAGGGACTTTTGATTACCCTTTAGGTTGGAGAAAGTAGGTGCCAACCCCAACGTAAATTCCCGACGTAATGGAAATATAGCTGCCAGGGACTTTTTCTTGGCCGGAGAATGGCATGCATGCGAGCGAAATGAATTTGTGCCAACTTCAACGGTTTCAACCAGCAAAGCGTTGTGTGGAGATTGTGAGCTTATGCGAGTGAGCCGCATCCCGCACTTGCGTGCTGAAAAAGCAATTTTTTTTGCGTTTCCAGTGCGCGAATTGTTTCCCAAGGGAAATCTTATTGTGTGCTGTGCTTGACATTTTTAGAAATGTCAGGTAATTCTAGAAATAACTCACCAGTGAAGCAGAAGGGGAAGTGGATTTTATCGAGTGGTGAAAGGCAGGTCCTTCTTAATGTTTATAAATACAAGAGCGAGAAAAATTCTCGTAAAGAAGTGAAACTTCCTGAGAGCAGTGTCATTGCAAAGGTAGCTGTAATTGTGGGGGTAAGCCATCAATGTCACAATAATTATTGACTTTTTATTGCATGCCTCAAGAACGTCTTCACAATGAACATGTGTGTGTGAATCATAATTATTTTATTGAAATATATTCATATATTACAGAGACCTTATACAACTCTGGCAAGCGTTATTAGGGATTATAAGGCAGGAAAATGTATTCAAACTCCAAGCAAAAAGAGGAAGCGTTCACGACCTGTGAGAGATTCAGCTGATGGATTTGCAAGAGAAGCTATTAGCAGATATATTTACCAGGAAGCTGATAATGGTAAGATATTTTATATTTAGAGGAATGATGAAGTATGTGGCTCACTTTTTGAAGACTTTCTAAAGACCTATTCATTTGCAACAGGCAGGAGACTCTCACTTACAGATGTTTGGCAGTACGTGAAGGAAAATTATGATATTTTTTTATTTAGAGGGTCACGCACAACATTGTTCAGAATTATTAAGGAAATGGGTTTAGCATGGAGGAAAGGAGACCCAAATATTCGTATTTGTGAGTCAAATGAAATAATTGTAAAGAGGTTATATTTTGTGGCAGACTATATGAAAAATAAGAGAAGTCAAAACCCAAAAACTGTAGTGTACCTTGATGAGACATGGATCTATATGAATGGTAAAATAGCCCTTTGAAAATGTATATTACTGAAAATATATATATTAAATGTATATTACTTATGAGTAAAAATTACAAGAAAGAAACATAATTTTCATTAGGTTCAACTACTTATTCATGGCAACTACCAGGCACCAGTAAAGGAGTAATTAGAAGACCACCGGAGGGAAGGAGGCTAGTTGTGGTTCATGCAGGAACGAGAGAAGGTTTTGTACCAGGTACAAATGTTTTCAGTTTTAATGGCAATAATTATGTACAAACTGAGGCATGTGTACGAAGCATGACATTTTGTAGGTGCTGGTCTGATATTTGCTACTGACCTAAAAAGGGGGCAAGATTATCATGGAGCAATGAACAGTTCTACTTTTGAATCCTGGGTTAAGAAACAACTGATTCCTGGCATTCGCAATTTAAGACCTTGCATCATTGTCATGGATAATGCTTCATACCATTCAAGGCAGGTAGAGAGGCATCCAACAACAAAGTGGCGAAAGGATCAACTGATCGTAAGTATCAGAAATGAAATGAAAGTATTGTGCTTAATGAAATAAGTAATTTAACCAAAGAAAATAATTTTTAGGAATGGCTGAACCAGCGAGGAGTACGAGTGCCAGAAGTTGCAAATAAAATCTCACTTGCTGCCCTGGCGAGCCAACATTGTGAAAGGATAAAAAGGTACCACGAGATACATATCAGTGCATTAAAGAATACATTTCATTAATATTTTGCATCATATTATCTTGTTCTGTTGCATCATTGTAATAAAATATTAAAATATGTACTTTAAATATGTACAAATATATACATCTACACTTGTGATAAATAAATGATATATAAATCTAATAAATAACTGACCTCAGCAATGTATTGGTAAAGGTATGTAGTTGATGACATGCTCGCTGCAGAAGGGCACACAGTTTTGAGGCTGCCACCATATCATTGCAAATTCAATCCTATTGAACATGTGTGGGGCATTTCAAAAGGGTACTACAACAAAACTGTATGTGAAAGGCCAGGGCAAGGAATGGAGAGAACTAAAGCTGTGTGGAATGAGGCACTAAATCAGGTAAAGTTTTCAATACACCATTATAGAAAAATAGTAAATATATGACAACAGTTATGATTATAATTTTTTTCAAAATTAGTGAAACAATAAAGTAGAAAATTATGGTATGGCATTAACAGGTCACACCAGAAATTTGGAAGAATTCAGTGGAACATACAGAAAAAATTATTGAAGAGTATTATGAAAGAGAGGCAGTGGAAGAAGATTATGAAGAAATAGTTGTAAATTTGAGCAGTGCTAGTGGAACTGACACAGCTGAAGAAGGCACAGGAGAGGAAGGAGACACAATTCCATTTGAGCCAATCCCAGGAACATCTTCAATGTGAAATAATTAAAACAAAATTAGAGATTCCACAACTTCATCTCAAGAAACATCTGACATATTAATGCAACCACCCACAGTTGTTAGAGAACATGTTGGGACCTCCTGTGCAACAGAACAGGTAAGAACTGGAAAATACTCCATTGAGAGTTGAAGAGAATTTCATTTCATTAACACATTCTCCCAATTTTCAGTCAATTGTTCCTGCCCGTGCTTCAGTTGTGTGTTGGGATCGAGTAGGGTTGCAAATGTGAAAACAGTGAGTAAGCATTAAAGCGTTCGGAATAAAAGTGATTTTCTTGTAAAATATGTTACTGAATATTTCAGATGTGCCTCAAATTACAAAACTCCTGCCCCTGTAAAGCAACCACTAAGTCAAGATTAAGAAAAAATTTGGTTACACTGTGCCCAGGAAAAGGTATAGCTACACAGTACAAGATTATGGAATTATGGTTATTGCAAGTTGTTACATTAATATTATTACATTACAGTCAATTGTTCCTGCCAGTGCTTCAGTTTTGTGTTTGGATCGAGTAGGGTTGCAAAAGTGAAAACTGTGAGTAAGCATTAAAGCGTTTGGAATAAAAGTGATTTTCTTGTAAAATATGTTACCGAATATTTCAGATGTGCCTCAAATTATAAAACTCCTGCCCCAGTAAAGCAACCACTAAGTCAAGATTAAGAAAAAATTTGGTTACACTGTGCCCAGGAAAAGGTATAGCTACACAGTACAAGATTATGGAATTATGGTTATTGCAAGTTGTTACATTAATATTATTACATTACAGTCAATTGTTCCTGCCAGTGCTTGAGTTATTTGGTTTGGTTCGAGAACGGTTGCAATGTGAAATTAGTGAGTATTCCCAAATAGTGTAGAGTAATTGTCAAACACTAGTGACAAATGAAATTCAATCTTACAGATGTGCCATGTAATTATAAATCTGCTGCCTCCTGAAAGCAACCACAAAAGTCTAGTTTGTGTACAAGTTTTTGTCACACTGTGCTACGGAAAAGGTATTGCTTGAATTTACTTGATTATGGGTTTGTGATAATTGCAGGTTGTAATTTAATATTTTATATTACAGTCAATTGTTCCTGCCAGTGCTTCAGTCAGTCTGTTTGGTTTGAGAACAGTTGCAATGAGAAAGAAGTGAGTGTGCATTAATAGTTTTAATGAGTTTGAGATCCTGAGTGAACTCCTGCTTTCTCAATTCAACCAAAGACGCTAGTTAAGAGCACCATTTCATTAACATTAATTAACCCCAATGAATTAACAGTTAATCAATTTTCTTTACATTATCCCTGTAATACAATTAATCATTACTGCCAATGCCTCTGAGTTTGTGTTCTGTTTAAGTAGGGATGCTAAGTGATATAAATGAATGCACTTCAAATATTTGACATGTGTGTGAAACATACATTACATTAATAAATGTTTCACATATGCAATAATGGAGTTCAGAACATACATCATTTTATTTAGATGTTTTGTTGAAATGGTAATCAGTTGTAAAGTGAAATTAGTAAGTACTTATTTCATGATATTATTGGCATGATATAGAGTAAAATGTAATGTTTACTACTGATGCGCTATATTACTTTTTGGATATTAACATATCATTTTAAGTTATTTTTCAATGAATTTCTATTTATGTTTGTAAATTTTATTGGTTTTGTAGGTAAATCTTTTTGGTTACATATTATATTGAATACTGTAATGTGAAGTATAAATTCTTGGGCCATCTTATCTTCCGGACAATTTCATATGTTGCTGGAGTTTGAAGTAATATATAAGTTAAGTAGCAATTTTTTTTATTTAAATGTGATATTCTCCTTTTTTAATTTTTTTGTTTTTCATTGCAAGAACATAATTTCCTAGGAATAATTTTTGATCTTATAACAATAACATGTCTGTTTATTGAATTTATCATGTTTGGACAATAGATACTGCATTGATTGTTCTATGTTGCAGGGTTGCTGTGTTTACCAGATTTTTCATTTTCTAAATATGGAATGTTTTATGTATATTATTTTACGTAATGTAAATGTCTCCATTATTTTGACTTGTGTTTCTGTATGCATGCTAGAAATCGGCCCTCAGTCGTCATCCTGATCGGGAGGATGGGTATGCTATCAATATATGTAAAATTTTTAAGTAGTTTATTAATTTGTAAAGTCAGCCAAATTTCTTAACGTTGATTTTTAATGATAATATTTTTACAATCCAATTGAGGATTAATTCACTTTTTTATTCAATTTTTTTTATATATATGGTAGCATACTTACTCCTTTGTTTTCCCTGGTTTTCCCCGATCGCTTAAGGTAAATGCCGGGATGTTTTGTAATGTTTGTAAGCCCAGGGGCATTAGGCTTTAAAATTATTGTAAAAATTCAATAATATTTGTGAAAATAAATTGCTGTGGACCATCGGTGTTCAAGAAATTTTAATGACTGTTCCTTGCAATTTGTCATTAAAATTGACCACCCATGGTGCATCAGTTTATTCTTTACTGAACATTCGCATTATATAAAATCATATATCTAATCAATTCAATTTTCATGAAATTTCAAACATTGTCATTTTCATACTGTAGATTTGTTCATTCCTTATATATGCTTTGATTGTGGTCATGTGCCGATATTACGTGCATAAAACCATTATTATACAAATATTTCTAGTTCAGTAAAGAATAGTTTTATTTCACTTCATTGTGTACTGTTGGAAAATTAAAATTATTTTGTCTTGCATTTCATTTCATCTCTATTCTATAAATCCCCTGTTTATACCTTTTTTTCCTATTGTATAATAAAATAACATTCTACTATTTCATTTATTCTTCAGTTTCAATAAGATTTTATTAATTCTGAGAGTTCAAATATTTTTAAATTTATAAGTAATTTAATTAAAAGTATTATATTTAATATTATAATTAATTAATAAAAAATTTCATATATAAATTATAAATTACATTATTTTACCATATGGCTGTTGCGATTTATAAGTCGTAAAACAATATTAACAAATCATTTCAGCATATCTGGATTTTTGAAGGCCACAACGTACATTTAAACAAGTCACGTCGGCGCTTTCGTGTTTTATTTCGATGAGGTTGGCAGTGCCGAAACTCCGCCATCTTGAATTTTTAGGGTCTTTTCTTACGTGGAAAGACCCATACGTTCCGGCCGATGTGAATCGAATGGTTATGTTACAATCACACGTAGACGACCTGTCGTCTACGTCAATATTTCCACGGGGAATGAGCGCGAAGGGCGCGGGGCGGGGCGGGGAGCGGAGAGCGGGGAGCGGAGAGCGGGGAGCGGGGAGCGGCGAGCGGGGAGCGGGGAGCGGGGAGCGGGGAGGGCCAGTACGCACTTGAAGGCGTGCGCGAAGGCCATGACGGCGTCGCTCACGAACTGCAGCTGCGCCTCGAACTCCGTGTTGTTGGGTGCCAGCGCCAGCGAGGGCGCGCACAGCTGCTTGTACTTGGTGTTGTAGGGCGTGCGCGAGCTGTTGGGGTAGCGGCACTGGAAGTGGTCCTCCCAGAACTCTGCAACAGGCGTTACAACGTATTCGCATGTTGGAACGCAAGAAAAATTCAGAGACATGAAATATGAATAGAAACTCTCGTGTAGTTCTGGTCAATCGTTTCTGCTGCATAACTGTTTCTATACAATTAGAGACTATATTGAGCATCAAAAAGAAAGTAACATTAATTATAACAGTGATATTTAATGTATTATTAACCATTTGAACTGAATAAATGAAAACAACCTAGAAGAAGTATTCTACTGCAGCCTCCGGGTCAGTGACCCCCATCTCGATCAGGGTTTTCGTCCATTTCCCTCATTCTCTGAGCAAATGCTGAGATGGTGCCTTGTTGGGCTTCTGGTCATAAATGTAACCTTATTACCTGTGCACGTCTTCTAGAATTCAGTGGGAAATATAGTTATTCAAATGATCGTTCTCTATGTTGTCGCGGCAGGAAGTATTATTCCGTAAAGAAGGACAAGATGAGGGATAAGAGCCCAAATGTATTACTGATTTGCCCTTGAAAATAGATTTTATTACATCAGAGCGAATACTTTTGATAACAATCCTAGCAAAAAACGCTTATTTTTTCTGTATTCAAAATACAACTAATATATGGCTTAGAGTAGGAATCACAGAATTATGAAGACGTGCACAGAATTCACTTCTCCCTATAGCACGTGACACGCAGTTTTAACTGTTTTGACGTAAAATAAATAAATAAATAAAAAGACAACAAATGTGTGATGCATTGTTAGCTTAAATATACTACCATACTTGCCGGGAGCGATTGGTTACTACCATACACGTCCGGGAGAGCAGTCTTAGCTTAGGGTTTGTCCCGGCTGGGGCGGTGTCTCGCTGAGGGAGAAGCCTGGAGAGGGAAATCCCGCATGATACCCTGTGCTTCGGCGCTGAATCGCACGTTTCAACGGGGAAGGAACCTGCCTGCAGCCTCCGGGCCATAACATGCATTGGAATAATAACCAAAGGAATTGACGTGCCCGAACACACTAAATGCTTTAATGCGCCTTGGTATCTTTATTTGGATTCAATCCCATGTTCCTATATTCATACATTGTAATGTGAAGTAACAATAACGAAAATCATTTTGTATAATTATTTTGAACAACCTTAGCTAAATAAAGAACAGAAACGGAACATTCTGAAATTATTCGCAAAGTGATATCCTGAGTGTGTGGTGTAACCGCGTGTGGTATAAAGGAGTTATTCTAAGAAACGACCAATTTGACAGGTCGGGAAACTAATGAACGTCATTCCGAGCGATGCCGTTGCAAGAGATTAAGCCATTTAACTAATTGTAAACGAAAGCATTGGCAAAATGCGTGCCTGAACTTAATCTGCAATTATGTTGTCAGCAGTGGCCAAGCAGAAGCTGTCAATACGGTCCCTTATTCTAGTAATCTCTCTGTATCAGGGAAAACTAGCTGGACGCTGCTCCGAAACCCCCAGCAGGGCGCCGTCTCCGCCGTCTGCAACCGCAATGACGAGGGGCGAGGATGAGGTAGTGCGGAGATGTGAAAAGATACTTCAGTGTGTAGACTAACAACATCTTTAGAAAATATAGTGAGTGTATTATTATGTTATGCAGTGATTATAAAATTAATATTGAGATCATTGTAATCAAAACATTCAAGGAATATTACATAATTATTTTTCAGAATGTGTTCCTGTTTCTGTAACCAGAGATATTAATGGTTTTTCATATTACCTAGTGTTCACATTATGCATTCATTCAGCTATTCTATTCAAGCATTTAAATGATCAAATATCATTTGTCAAAAGTAAAAAAATAAATAAATAACATTCAAGATCTTATTGTTTGCCTTTGGGTGTCTTTGCAGTCTTTTAAAAAGCATAATCAATAGAAATGATAAATAACGGAGAAGTATTGAAGTAGTAAACCCAGTATAAGAACCTTACGATGAACCGAATGGGAACGAAATTGCTTCTTTAAATTGGCCTTGAAGCATGCATTCCACTCTTTTATGGAGTTAGTATTTGTAGTAGAAGATTTTGGGAGAATCCGAGCCAGCAGAAGCTTTCAGACATTCGCTTCGGAAAGGAACGTCTCTTTCACTCAAACCGAACGATCTGTAAAGTTAGCACGAAGTCTGGAGAAAGAAGAGAGGACTAGCGCACGCTTCACACATATCGGCGGCACTTCGAGGCAGCTAGAGAGAGGGAGGGGGCGGAGAAGGCTCGCCACGCAGAGAGAAGCGAGAATAGGGTCTTAACCCTATTTCGTGGCTGAGGGGGCGGGCGGGCGAGCGAGCGAGCGAGCGAGCAAGCGAGCGGCGGGCTGGCGGGAGGCGTCGCGAGCGCGCTCTGCGTGGCACGCGGCGGAACGACGGTGGCCGCTAGTTCTCGCCGCCGCCGCGGGGGCCGCAGCTGCGCCGAGACCGCGCGATTCGATTAGGCGGGTGGCGCGAGCGCGCGCGCAATCAGAGGCGAATTAGCTGGACATCTGCTCCAAAGCCCCTGGCGGCCCCGACGCACTCGTCCGCGGTGAGGAAAGGCAGGTTGGGGAAGGCGGGGGCGGAGTGCGCCTGAAAGCGGTTTTCTGTCGCGAACGAACCGCTGTCGGTCACCGTTTCGTCTCTACGAAATTGCTACGCAAAAGGACCATTTCAGTAGAGTCGCCAGTACGGTGAAAAATAGAAGGGTGTTGGAGAATGCGATGCTCATACTGTGTTTTTTAATTAAACCGTTAATTTTTTGCTTCCCTCTTTCTGAATGTTGTTTTGAAAATACTAAGAATTTGTTTGTGGAAACATATGAACAAAAAAGTTTGTTAGAGGGTATTCTTCTTTATTTCT
Organism: Teleogryllus occipitalis; assembly: GCA_011170035.1. Taxonomy (NCBI): domain Eukaryota; kingdom Metazoa; phylum Arthropoda; class Insecta; order Orthoptera; family Gryllidae; genus Teleogryllus; species Teleogryllus occipitalis. The sequence goes on along the minus strand of BLKR01000245.1, from coordinate 331,805 downwards.
TACGAAATTATTACATGAGTGTTAAATTGCCTTTGTTAAATTGACTTTATTGAACAGAGAAGAAGAAAGGATTAGTGATTAAAAAGCAAACTTGTTCAGAGTTACCCACAAATTACAAGATAATGCAATTAAATTGTTTATCAACATTCTCATTCTACACAACCTGACACAAAGGCGAACATTTCTTAATCTAATTATATTTCAATATCCTGTATTTACTATGACTTTGAAGTTGCATTTTGAAATATCACGAAACTCTTTCATTTGTAATAACTATATCCGCTACGGATGCATTTAAGAAGAACGTAGAGTATGTTAATCGCTTAGTGTAAGTAAATATTAAGTAAGTCTAGGAAATTAAATGCATCCAAAAATAGAATTTTAGAGAGTACTTAGTAATTTTAGAGAGAAAAAAGTTTTATTACCATAAAAACGAAACATATTTGAAATAATTTTCTGCATGAAACTGTTATTCATATTTTTCTTGATTACAAGTTATTTCAGGAAGCAGTGATAACTCGGAACTGAATGAAAATTTCAAGTACTCCGGTACCAATTTTGAGAAATATTTCTCTTTTCCGTAATTTCTATGATTTTAATTATCCATTCAAATCATGTAATGTCTTAATTCGTGAAATAGTCACACCAAATATCACTCGAAGTGCTGTGTCTACCGGCTAGCACAGCACTCCTCGCTACGCAAGACGTGAATTTACCGGCTAGCACAGCACTTCTCGTAATATTACTTACGAAACATTTTTCTTCTTCATGGGTCCTACGTATGTAAAATTTTACTATTATTTTGTCTTTATTTTAGTATACGGTTTTTGAAAAAAAGGGGTCGATAGCATAAAAAAATACATTATTGAAATATAATCTCTTTTGAAAAAATATAAAAATTATATATTATTCTATTTAGTTATGTAAACATTGAAACCTAGTTTTGGATTTGTTAAACCTAAATGTCATTAGCTTAATTCTTATATATTAAAAATGAAGCATATAACAAATAGCAAGCTCATTGAGAGCGTAAGTTTTCCGCGGCCGGAGTCGGTAACTACTTCGGAAGAAACCGCGCCCTGCGTATAGTCAACGTTTCAGGCATCATTCTGTGGCCTTCCATTTTAACTCTGAGGATGGTCGCAGAATGGCGACCGAAACGCTGACACCTGTGCGTGGGACCCAGCGTCTCCCGGACAGCCAACTATACTTGGGTTCTTATAACGTGACATCTGTGGGTAGTATGTATTCCAGATGGAATTAGGCCCGACATTTTGCGTCATTCTCGGTCCTACCGCTAGAGTCGCTTGATCTGCAGCACTGCTTGATACGGTCGCGATCATGCGATATCTTGCGGCAGGACCAAGAAAGACGCAAAACGTCGTGCCGAAATCTATGTTGGAGATACTACCCACTGGTGCCAACATAAAAAAAAACAAGTATAATTACAGAAGGTTTTTTTAACCGTTTCTGGCAGACAACCTAAATATTAAAAGGAAAAGAAAAAAAGGAAGAAAAAAAGTCTGCTGAATTCGCGCGCTGCGCGGCGGGTACTCACCGACGAACCACGGGTTGCGCCTGTTGTTCTCGACGGTGAGGTTGAGGAAGTACTCGCGGAAGCCGCGCACGGGGTTGGCGCGCGGCTGCACGGAGAGCGTGCCCTCCACCTCGCGCTCGTTGCCGTCCGACACGAGCGAGCGCGCGCTCCACCCGTCCGAGCCGATCCAGTAGAAGGCGCCCGTCGCGTTCACGCGCCGCACGGCGCGCATCACGCCCGCCACCTCCTGGTCCGAGCCGAAGATGATCACACCTGCGCACGCAACACGCTCCACTCAGCCCAACTGCACTCAACGGCTCTCAATTTGAATCAGCCCCAGCGCTTGGGCCGAGCCGAAGACGATCACACCTGCGCACGCAACACGCTCCACTCAGCCCAACTGCACTCAACGGCTCTCAATTTGAATCAGCCCCAGCGCTTGGGCCGAGCCGAAGACGATCACACCTGCGCACGCAACACGCTCCACTCAGCCCAACTGCACTCAACGGCTCTCAATTTGAATCAGCCCCAGCGCTTGGGCCGAGCCGAAGACGATCACACCTGCGCACGCAACACGCTCCACTCAGCCCAACTGCACTCAACGGCTCTCAATTTGAATCAGCCCCAGCGCTTGGGCCGAGCCGAAGACGATCACACCTGCGCACGCAACACGCTCCACTCAGCCCAACTGCACTCAACGGCTCTCAATTTGAATCAGCCCCAGCGCTTGGGCCGAGCCGAAGACGATCACACCTGCGCACGCAACACGCTCCACTCAGCCCAACTGCACTCAACGGCTCTCAATTTGAATCAGCCCCAGCGCTTGGGCCGAGCCGAAGACGATCACACCTGCGCACGCAACACGCTCCACTCAGCCCAACTGCACTCAACGGCTCTCAATTTGAATCAGCCCCAGCGCTTGGGCCGAGCCGAAGAAGATCACGCCTGCGTAAGCAACACGCTCCACTCAGCCCAACTGCACTCAACGGCCTTCAATTTGAATCAACTCCAGCGCTTAGACCGAGCCGAAGAAGATCACGCCTGCGTAAGCAACACGCTCCACTCAGCCCAACTGCACTCAACGGCTCTCAATTTGAATCAGCCCCAGCGCTTGGGCCGAGCCGAAGACGATCACACCTGCGCCAGCAACACTCTCCACTCAGCTCAATCGCATTCACTCAAGTAGAGTGTATCATTCTCAGTTTGACTTAAATCCACACCTTACGCGCCCCTTTGGAATGAGCCAAAATAATCAGTTAATTATACTTGTTCACACACGACACTTCACGAAGATCGCACCGCTTCAACTGGATTGCAATGTTCTCAATTACATTCAGCTCCAGGGATCGTTGCTCTTGACCTGAGTCGAAGATGAGCACGCCTGCACATTGTACACACTCCATTCATATCAACAGAACTCCACTCCATTCAAAGAGAGGGCTGAATATTCAAAACTAGCTATAAGAACAGAGATAGGCAGAATTCAGCCTCTGAGTGGATAATTCTAGCGTCTGACTGCTCTGATAGAGAGTTTTACGTGGTTTCACTTATATGTATCTCGCGAATGGTAGAGCAAAGATTTAAAAAATGAGTCAAGAACCATGCGCGATCTTTTCTTCCTCATCCGAGTCCCGCAACTCACACCCAAATCCACAACACGTCTATGCATTTCGGGTGATCAGTCGGGAATTCAGAGCTTATCCCGGCTTTGGGGGTGCCCCGCTGGTGGGAGAGTCCTTGTTAGGGGGAAACCCCGCTAGCCGACGGTAGGTCGAATTTGACAATTAACGAGAAAGTTTCTAATATTGAACGTTATGACAGTTTGCCTAAAATGAGTCAACGCAATGCAGCAGTGCAGCTACACATTTCTCAACCTCTTCTGTGAATTAAAAAATAGAAACGATATTCCGGCGGCACAGAGGAATAAAAACTTAAAATGTAAGGGAAATCGTGTTGGGAAAGACTATGATATTGAATCTGCTCTAAGAATGTGGTTCACTAATGTTCGTGAAAAATATGCTCGTGTTGATGCGTCAAAAAGCTGAGGAAGATATTAAGAAAATGGGAAAGGAAGAATTTATAGCGACAGGAGGATGGTTTCATCGTTGGAAAAAAGGATAAACGTAGTCTATAAACGAACGCGTGGTGAACAGAATGACGCTGAGATGGCAGCTGCTGAGAGATGGTTGGAAGAGGAATGGACAAAAAATATTCCTAATTTTTTCCCTATTCTGTGTTCTACTCCAGTGAAACTGGACTGTATTTCTATTATTAAGGATCGCTTAGCTGTTTTGTGCTGCGCAAATATGTCTGGCGAAAAAGAAAGATTGTTGGTAACTGGCAAAAGTAAGAACTCGCCAGGCTTTACATGTGTTAAAAAATGTCCAATGGATTATCATGAAAACGAATGAATGGATGACTGATTCCATATTTAAAAAATGGTTAATGAAGTGGGATAACAGGCTGACTCGAAAAGTAGTTTTATTGGTTCACAACTGTGCAGCACACACAATGAATTGTGAATTAAAGAATAACAGCGTTGCCTTCCTACCGGCCAATACGACTTCAGTATTGCAGCCATGTTACCAGGCAATCATTCAAACTCTAAAGATGTATTATCGCCATGAGATGTGCGCAAGAATTCTTGAGAAATTGGAAGAGGTACAAGGAATGAGTGCTAATGATCTTGCAAAGAAGACCATCTTGATGCCCTACACCTTCTAGCTATGTCATGGTATAAAGTGTCTGCGAGTACAATTCAGAACTGTATCCGACGTGTTTGTTTTTTCGAGAGAAACATCACGACGTGAAAAAATCATGTGCATTCGACCACCGAATACGACGGAAAACGAATTTCGGGAATGGATGGCTGTGAATGAAAACATCACAACATTTGCTAGACAGAAGACGATGTTTGTGAAATCGTCACTTCTACAAACTCACAATTGGCAGCAGGAGTGTGCGGAGAAGAAATGTACGAAGATCCTGAGGAAGCGTCTCTACCTCCAACAACGGCTGAAATGAGGCAGGCATTAGAAAGATTGCGACGCGGTGTTCAGCACAGGTCAGTTGATTTCATGGAACACTATGAGTACAATATTTACACTAATGGAATCCTCAGAGAAAACCAGAAGCAGACTTTAATAGAAAACTTTTTTACATTATAAAAAATGTGTCTAACATGTAATAATATTTGGGTCCATGTAATATGATTGCCGAAAAAAAATTCTATTCTCGGTGAAGGCACAAGAGAATATATTATTAATACATAGTAAACTATTTGATGTAGATTTTTTTAATTTGCCAATCTTCAATTAGAATATTTTGCCTATTGATATCCATCGGTTAATGTCATCATATTACCTGCGGTCCGAAGTCATAACAATAAGCAGCGTCCACAGTACTACTTTTTGAACCATTTGTGAAATATATCAATTATAGTAAAAATTTGAAAAGTGTTAAATGATAATTAGGAATCAATAATGTGGAACGTTACAGCCTTATCATGACTATTGTGTTCAAATTCAGTGAGGTCACCCAGGAGTGGAAAACTTTCAGAAGAATTTCGGAAGGGCATTAACCAGTCTGATGAATCATCCTATATCAATGAAATTAATGAAAGATCAATATGATAATAATTCTCTTCACACTTTCTTTAGTTTCAATCCGCACCTTATAGAAACAAAATAGTGATGCTACAGAATGGCACAGACTTTTTTGTGGTAGTTAATTTTCTAATTTCGTTGGTTTGAGCTAGCTTTTCGGTCTTGCCCGCTCTTGCCAGCTGCCATCTATCGCCGTCCAATCTTCATTTTATAAAACTTTTCCTGTGTCCTAATGATCGATCCTAAGTATTACTTAAAGAATGTTATAGAAGAGTAAAATCTCGTCATACACGGAAACATTCGTTGAGAAATTTGGAGCCATTTTAAAAAAAATGGCGTTTAAACATTATTGTAAATAGGAAATTTGAAGCTCGTTTTTAAAGAAATGTTTCGAGTTTTCGAAAAACTTTATTGGAAATCATTTGAAGCACATTCACTCACTAACGCAGTAATGTACACAACTCGTTGGAAATGTGCACGCTAAAGGCATGAGAGATTAAAAAAACACATTTGTGTAATTAAAAAAAAAAAAGAATTCAGCTAATTTAATTTTATGTCAATTAAACAGTGCAATTAAAACTATCCGTATGAGAAATTTTAAGAAAAAACTTGTAGCCGTTTTGGAGAATATGGTGTTTGAGCATTTCGAAAAATGCGAAAAATTGAGCCAATTTTCTCAGAAAATTTTTGGGTTTTTGAGAAACTTTAAATTTTAATTTGAAGCAAATGTACTCTGAAATGCAATAATGTGCGAACAAATCTTCACTAATTCAAATATTCACGACGTGAGAGACAAGTGACAAGGAAATCTAGTGGTGCTAAAACAACACATACTTCCTCGCCCGTATTTTCGCACACAATTACCCGAAAAGTTCTAAAATTTTCGAAAAACTATACATGAGCTTGTTTCAAAATCTCTCCTTAACGAACAGTTTCATTAAGGGAGAACATCTCTACCTTCATAATTGTAGTTGTAGGAAGGTACCGAAAAATTTTTGAATTTTTTCAATTTTCGAAAAATTAGAGTTTTCAACCAGAATGAGACCTGCGCCATTCTCTGAAACTTCACACTATCCAACAACAAAATGTAATAAACAACGATGGAGTGATTTTTCTTGAAAATTTTAAAATGTCCCAGGGGTTTCATTAAAGTACTTTCAAAATTAAAATTTCGGTTTCAAATTCAAGGAGCCGCGAAATCAGCCAGATCGATTGGGGAATATCAATTTCGGAGAAAGTCAACTGAACGGTTTACCCTCTAGCGTTGTTCACAGACGGACGAACAGACAGTCGTTATGCCGTCATTCAATTTCTCAATATCAAGGATCCACAAAACGTGGATTTCAGCTACACCATGTGTTAGCGAATTTTTTCTAAATTTAGCAACTGGATTTATCCACTTTTTTGTTTCCAGGGCTCAGCAATAAGTTTTTCTGACGGAAATTCGCCGTCTCTTCGCGCAGCATCATGGGTCACTTTGGTCTGGAGCTGGAGAATGTTCTGTTCATGGATTATCTGAGAATTAATACAAGTTTTTGTTATGAAGGTATTTTTTTCATGCAAATATAAAAAAAACACAGCCAAACGTTGAACACAAATCATCGATGTTCAAAAACAGCGGCTTTAAGAAATCGATGTTAAATCCATTGGTGATTTTATAAAAACATCAATATTTTGAAACCTCCACATCAATGTCATTTCCCTATTCCTGGCTTGCGAACACAGCTCTCGCGCTAGCCACAGCACCCGCTGAGGCTACAATGCGATTTTTATGGTTTTAAAGGTCGAATTACAACTTTAGGTTAATTACAAATTATAGAATTTTGTTTACATATATGGTAGTTATAAACTGAAGAATTGTTCACATGAGTCTGGAGTTTTACTAAACACATTCAAAGAGAGTAATATAACACGTGCTTCATCAACGCGCAAAAAATATTTAATAATTGGTGTGAAATATTGTAATAGAGATACGACGTGAGATTTTTAAGAGTAATACTTCTTTCTCTGAGCACCAGAAGAAAAAATCACCAACAAAATGTCCTGTAAAATATAACAGAGGAAGTTAAGGTTTCTGAAACTATTTTTAAACTGTTGATGCGCGTACGTCCAACAAATATAATAATAAAAATTAACAATTTATGAATGTTTGATACTGGCACGTTTGCTTCAACAAGTGTAAGGCAGCAGTGATGTATTCATTCACAACGCGTTAACAATGCAAACTGGAACTGATTCACCGCTAAAAGTTTCATTTAGTATTTTTCGCACGCACTCTTGTTTCCCGGGATCGGGTGTTTGTTTGGAAAGGGAACTTGTTGAAAGCGTGTGGGCGTACACACGCCGGGGATGGTGGAGATAGCGCATGTTTTGTGTGCGAACACTGAAGCGCAAAAAGCACTCGCCATGTTAAAATTCGGCGTTCCTCGTGTTTTATTGTTCTAAATTTCGCGCTATTATGGAAACCGCGGCACTTCGTAGCTGTAGGGACGTCATTTCGTTCATGCGGAGACGCCTTCTCACTTTTCGTCAGTTTGCCAGCGAGTCCGTGTTTTCTACTAACAAAAACTGTTGTTTACTCTTGGAAGCTGTCTCAAGTGTATAAATTTAAAACGATATATTATAGTTGAATTAACAGGTGTTTCTTCAGGTAAAAAAAGAAAGTTATATTTTGTAAATAACAATATCTCAATAACATCTACATATAATATTACAATATCATCTAATAGACAAGATGATTCAACTACATCTAAGTATCAACGAAAACAATTTGTTTTGCAATTTGATAGTAATATTTTTCTTTATTACTATATGACTTTATAAAAATTTAAAAAATACAATTTTACATTAGAACATTAAGCACTGAAAGTTTGTCTCGAAAAGCAAAGATCATTTTTATATGATTAAAATAGATTATTTTAATAAGAATTCAGGAGGCAAGGAGACCATTTCAGAAAAGAAGATACACATGCATTATTGTTTTCACAAGTTCAGATAAGATTGCAAAAGTAAAGAATAATCTAAGTCTTCCGAAAATGTAAATTTCAGTCCTGTAACTTTTGTTATAATTGAACTTTTAAAGTTCCATCGTTTCTTGAATGAGCTTCATCCTAAATATAACTTCCTTCGCGAGATAATTTAATTTCAGAGAAAAACATTAGAGATTCTGCGAAGAGCAAAAATTAGAAATAACATCATGACTTTCCTAACACGCCAAAATATTATATGCATAATCGCGAACTCATTCCGTTCTACGTCTGCGCACAAAATGCACAAAAAATCTTAGTTACGACGATCATCCTGATTCGCAGCCGTCGTAGAACCCTAGTATGCAAATGAATGTTATATACTACACTCGGGCAACGACTGTTGAAATTCAGGTCCAGCACATCTTTTCTTTTTCTTTTTTTGCTATGAACCTCTGAGAAACGTTGTCTGTGCACCATTCTAGATTCCAACGCAGCTCTTTTCTCTTTATCTCTCGCTCAGCCACGCCCAGAGTTTCGTTGGTTGGTTGGTTGTTAGTGATGCCGGGCGTGTCAACGGTCATTAGTGAGGTCATTAGTACCGTACGTGTAGTGCATATTTTTCTTCGGTAGGTGGCTGTGATTTTCCCCCGCTGTATGGCGAGATTCGGCGCGGGCCTACTGTCGTCTAGCGGGATTTTCCCTCAACCAGGTATCTCCCACCAACGGCCCAGAGTTTCGTCATTGCGCTTGTCTGTTCCACTCCGAGCCCAGCAAATCGTCCCCATCGTCCTCACTTCACCTCACCTTGAAGCACTTCCTCTCGGTCGCATTCTGTTTGTTCCCTCGCCACTCCTTAAGAGGTTCTACCCGCTGTTGTCTCCGTTGCGTCCCCGCACATTGTCTCGTTTACCGAGAGTACCGCATTCTTTTCCGATTCCACCATGTCCAGTTGTCAGATAAATTACAACAGTATGACTTCAGAAATATCAATCTACTCAAGTCAGAATTAATGTACTCAAATCCCTCAGTGAAGCCTTCAATTGTTATAATTTCTTCTTAAGTTCTGAATGCTGCCTGGTGGGGCAACCGGTTGAGTGATTAACTGACAGCCGTCGTTTAGATTGTCCGCCTCTCTGCATCTAGGGACGCTAGTCGTCGTCTTCCAGCTACGGTTGCTAGTTCCCGCTGTCGTTCTCTCCACCATCCCACCGCACCCCTCTGCGTAGCTTCTCCTAACCCCCACCCTATTTTCACATTGAGTCCATTAACAGCATACTAATAGGAGATCAATGATAGATGCTAGTGAAGGTTTTTTCGTACATCTTTGTTTAGGCAAGGAGTTACTTTTTCATCGTTTAGGACTTTTATTATTAGAAAATTTCTTAACCCTTAAAGATGGTTTCGTTTTCCAATGATTATCAGATGTTTAGGAAAAACAATTGAAAACCGTCGCCATGCGTCATTGCTTCGTAGAAATTCTACCGTTCTCTTACAGCTGTGCCTACTCATAAACACGTTACAATCTCTTACAGTTGTGCAATAGGAGTAATATTATTATGTTGAACTAAACTTGTCCTTCAAAAAAGGACACTTTCATCTCTGTCCCGGCCGAAGGTGTTGCAAGAACCGAAAATGTTCAAAAAGGATATGTCTTGGTTAAAAGCTGAAATACTTGAAAAAGAACTTGCAGAAAATTATTGTTTTAGGCCTATATCTTAAATGGATGTACCTTTAATTCTTAGATATGTAATATTTTTCTGGAATTGTTTTGCAATTTATTCTGCGATCCGATGTTGATCACCCGCATTGGTGTCCTCCAAGTACCGGAATGGCATGGATACATTTTTAACGCAGTTTCTCATTTTCCTGCTTAATTTTGTTCACCCACTCCTAGTAACTTCACCCCTTCGCGCACCCTTTGAACCTTACCCTTTCTCATCTTCTCGCCCACCCTGTTGGCTCTCGCCTTCTGCACAGCGCGGCGCCAGGTCCTGCTCTGCCCTCCCCATTGCGGCGCTTCTGGATCCGCGATGGAATCATTAATGCTGACCCGGAGGCTCGGCGGATGCTGATAAGGGCTGAACTCCGCCGCTGGTGGCGATAAGCGGCTCGAGTCTCGGTCTCTGAGCCAGGAGAGGCCACGCCCCTCCCGCCCACGCTCAGCTGCTCCGGGAGAAAAAAAAAAAAAAACCCGCAAGCGTGAACAATATCGAGAGGAGACGCCGTGAATGTCCGTGGCAATGGTGGAAAGAGGTGCGTGGACTTTTCCATATCTATCTGCGCACTTCAGCCAGTGACCTCTAATCTTCCATTTGTCTTCCGTTGATGAACCTACGTAAACGTGGGTGTTTCTACTTTTCCACTTGTCTTCCTTTGAAGTTCCAGGGCGCAAAGGGAAATCCTGTGGTTTAAAACTGACCGAAAAAGTCTACTGAGCTCAATTAAGCTGTGAGAATGGGGTAATGTCAATTATACGCACGTTCAAGTAGTTTCTTACATTTAACGGTTAAAATAAAAAAAACATTAACATTACACATACTGTTGGCTCCTTTTGTAATTATCAACCATTTAAGATAATGCAAATAAAGTTCAGAAGCAAACGAGCCGCCTGGAAACACTGTTCTGCTACACTGTTTCACTTCTATATTCGGAAGTACTTAGGTCAACTTTGTTTTCTGTTAGTATTGTGAAAACATTTTCAGTCTTCAGGAATTACAGATAAAACTAGATGTTCAATGAATAATATGATTTCAGAATGAAAAAAACCTATTCCATAAGACATATTTAGGCAGTAGCAGCATGCATTATGGTGCAGTCTTCTTGGTAAGAAGAGAAAGTATTGTAATCGAGCGCCGGAAAACGGTGAAATTTTAATAGAAAAACTCTTATTGCTGGACCCAGAACAACCGGATAAATATTTCACCTTCATATAGCTAAATTACATCCTCTAAACGTTATGTATTTAGAATCCATGTTTTGTGAGTCCTTGATATCGAAAAGTCGATTGACAGCAAAAGTCTATCCTTCGACCATCCATCTGTCCGTCTGTGGTCAACTCTAGCGACTAAATGGTTCAGTAGATTTTCTCAAAAAAATATATATTCCTCGATTGATTTATAGGGACTCGAGGCCCTCTAAGTTTAAAACAGCCATTTTGATTTTTGGGGGTAGTTTCCATTTTTGGGGATACAAGCCTCAATTGCATTTTCAAAATATTTTCGAAAATGGCTCCAAATTTTCTAATTAAACTTTGCTCTCGATTATCGTAAATGACGCATAAGAGAATGGTACAGGTCTAATTTTCGTTGAAAACCCTTATTGTTCACGGTCAGTTCAAATTGTTTCGGCATCTTCCTACAACTACAATATTGACGATAGAGTTTTTGTTTCTGAATACAATCGGTTCTTTAAAAATCTCTTGAAATAAAGTGTTAAATTTTTCAAAAATGTGAGAAGTTCTCGCGTATTATAGTTTTCGTGAAATAAAGACAATTTTTCGTTTCTTTTTTAAACACCTTTTCTCAGAAAAGGCTCAATTTTTTTCTTTAAATTTTCTACTCTTATGTATTTCACGGTAAAACGTAGTGCTAATCTCATTTCTGACGAACTCAGAATTTTTGAAAATTGCAAAAGTTTCAAATTCCAAAACCACACGATTAAAGATAGATATTTTGCTTTAAACAAATCTGTTCTAAATAATCAGCTTTTTAAAAAGGCCATGTACAGTTTTTTGAGAACACGAATAGTTTTTGCGTAATTCAGCGTGAAATTCATATAATTAAAAAAATCATTTTCTCAAAAACCGCTCCAAATTTCTTCTTCGACTTTTTCCACGAATAGAACAAAGAACGATTAAAATAATGGCGTGAGCCTAATTTTCGTTGAATTCTGAATTTTCGAAAATCCCAAATTTAGAAATAATGTCAGAAAGTAAATGATGTTGTAGAAGTACTAGTTTTTATCATTTAAAACTATCTATTTATCTAACATTTATCATTGTTTTGCATTGTTTAGAGGAAAAAGCATATATTAGAGTTTGAAGATAAGATATCTCGTTCATTACAATTCTATTCTCCATGTAATGGATACTTCATCCCTTCGTATTTTGAGTCCTTAGGCTAACTCTCTGAAGCAAATTAATTTCCTGTCAACAGAATTTGTCTCCTAATCAAGGGTACAGCTATGATACCTATACTCCATTTGGTATGGCAAATGCCCTCGGTTCCCTATATTGCTTTTCACCCAACAGAAGGATACGCCTGCAATATTTCAGTGTTGTCAAAGGGCACTTGAAACTTGTATTAAGCAAGGATATGAACAGGACAAAATGAAGAGAAGGGGAGAGAGATGTTGCAATTTCATTTAGTTGCTCGAGCGGGGAAATGTAGATTAAAACGTGCTTTGGCTTGTTGGAATACTTCACTTTTCTCGCTCTAATTCTGATATTTTAAATGTCGAGGGATAGACTCAGACCTTAGAGTGAACATTTTATTTACGAGTGAAACATGCAATATATCGGAAACGAATGAACAGGTCTATAATCTAACCACGATTGATAAGAGAGTGATTCGGAAATTAAAGAACGTTTTTTTGTATATACATTTTTATTTGATATAATTAAACGGAACTGTATCTTACATAAAATTTGATACACAAGCTACTTATCTATGTTGTCACTGTTCAAATTTAGGCACTTGTTCCTCTCGTTTTACCAGTTTTTCTGTGCCTCAGTTGCCGCCAAGTTGTTGAACCACTGATGCATCTTTAAGTTCACCACATCCATAGCGTTTTCCTCCCAAAAACCTTTCAATTTGGGGAATAAGTGGGCACATGAGGCTAAGTCCGGACTCTACGGCGGATGTTGAAACATTTCCCACTGAAACTGCTGAAACAAGTTTTATGCCACTCCTGCTGCATTCGGACGTGCATTATCATGAAAGAGGTTAGAATTCCACATTTAATTTTTTAAGGGCGCGTCGAAGTCGTTGAAGCGCCTGATAATAAATAAATCTATAAAATTATAGTCTAGAAATTTAGATGGGTAAGATTTTTTGCGCGTTTAAAAAGCGGATAACATAGCGTACCTCACACTTAGAGTGATCGACAATTTTGTCACACATTTGAAAGTCGAACAGCAAAGCAGTAATCAACCGAATTGGATCTTATAGCGTTTTCCATTCGTTGCACTGAAACCCACCCTAGTGCCCTAAACCCACCCACACGCGTGAAGGGCAGCTACGAATGAAACGGATTCCGGAACTGAGTCAGTGCTAGTGCGCTACGCAGTGAAATTATACACAGCTATTCTTGGTCAGTCACACTGATGGAACTCGAAAAATAATAATTTTGAATTATGATCGTCGTTATAATTTTATGAAGTCTTTTGGTAATTCTTACTTCTTAACTCATAAATTACTAACGTGTGATTTCTTTATTTAAAAACTACGAAAACTTCAAATGCGTATGAGTCGTAATTTCATTTTCCGAGATTTGCCAGTGATCGATATAGTACACAAGATTTTGAACCAAAAGGCTTCTGTAGAAATGTTTGATTACTGAAAACAATAAAAATATTAACATAAACATTTCCGCTGGTATATGTTTAAGCGTGCAAGAAACATTTCTTGGCATATATATTTGAATGATTTTGTAAGGGCCACTATTTTTATTTGCGTTTCCAAATTGAGACGTACACTTTAGTTTCTAAATAGCACTGGATTTGTTAATACGAAGTTATTCAAGGTTAACTGTTCGGAAAACACAATCTGATTTTCCGAACTCTTAAATCACAAACATTATTTTAAGACATTTCTTGCAAAACATAATATACTTCATCATTCTAAGTATCCCTGCGTGACAGAAGATTCTCAATTGCCTTCACAATTTCACCACGAATCTAAATCAGCCTGGATAACTTCCGTACCTGACCTCACAATGGCCCGGTGCACTGGACTGCACTGACGCGATCGTCAGTGCAGTTTAGGGCGCCCCGAGTGTGCCCTGGGTCCGTGTCGTCGTGCGAATGGAACACGCAGTTCTTTGCACTGGTACACCCTAGCGGTCGAATGGAACACGAAAGCTGCCCTGAGTGCGCACTGAGTGCGCACTAGTGCGGCGAATGGAAAACGCTATTAGATGCCACCAAACTGAAGCGAATGAGTACCAAAATCAGAGGTTGGTAGGCGGCAGTGGTGAGGGCCGGTTACGTGTCAGAACAAAACGTTCCTTTTTCCGAATTACTTATGTATTTCTATGAATTAGTGCGTCTGTTATTCTACTATATTAGAAGTATGTAAAGGAAATTTTATGGATGAAACATAATTTCTAAATGATGTAATTGCTTTTTCTATCTTCGATTACATCCTCTTGAAACGAAGGTTATGCGAGTAATGAAACTCGATTGTATGAAATCGATGTAATGAAACACAATGTATATCTTTTTGCCTTCTGAACCAAAGAAGCGAACAAAATTCTGTGAGAAAACTTTCTCACAAAAAGTAAGCAATATCGTACTTAACAAGCGCTAAATAAAAACGTCCTTTAAATATTACGTCTTACAACTGAATCAATTTATCAGCTATACCATATCAAAATTAAATTTGTAGAATATACATGAGAACTGTTTTTTTAAATTTAAAATCACCAGTGTCTCATTACAGCCAGAAATCCGATATTCTCGTTTTCTTCGTTGTCACTGTTCAAATTCAGGCACTTGTACCGTTTTACCAGTTTTTCTGTGCCTTCTGCATTCTCAGTTGCCGCCAAGTTGTTAAACCACTGATTAACGGCATCATTAAATTCACCACTTCCGTAGCGTTGTCCACTCAAAAACCTTTCAATTTGCGGAAAAAGTGATAATCACTTCGGCTACGTCCGTTCATTTTACATAAAATTAATATTAGGACCACAAAGCTTCTTTTACTGAAAGAAAGGCTACAATTCTCTTGATTTGTAATAAATACGACGGAATGTGGATTAATGTAAATTGAAGTTATCGCTCATGAACTGAGTTGTAAAGTAACAAATAAATGATCAAAAAAGACAATTTTGGTACTCCATAAATTTATTTCAAATCGTTTTTCTATTAAGGGTATAATAAAATATTAAATTAATGGATTTGTCATCAATCCCTTGCTCTTCACACAAATGCTCATTTATATCATTCTGTTATGTATTCTCCTTATTATAAATAATTCAATACATTTGTAATCGTCAGTGAAATAATTTCAAAGGGATATGCTATTTGTGTAATCCTTGCTAAAGAACCATAATCCTCTGACTCGCAACAAATTCAATCCCGATTTCGGTCCGGGGACGTGAGCAAAAAGTTGTGTACGACGCACGCGAACGAGCGAGCAGAATTTATGGCACTCGGAGCCATGTGGCGGCACAATCGATGGCGCCCGCTGGTACCTGAACGCGCTCGCGTGTGTAGTTCCACGACCACAAGTGAGCTCTCTAACGAGTTGCCAACAGCCTCTCTTGAGAGTTGAAATGACTTCTGTCCTCGCACACGCTGCCACTACACATGACGCGTGGCTTAGGCGGCACAAGGGCTTTCGCCTCGCTCTTCACAAGCGCCGAGGCGCCCGCGACACTGTTGTGCTTGTGGTACACCGGCAGATTTTATATGTAACGAGTTTTATGAATCGTACATAACACAGGACAACAACAACAACAATAAGAGTTTCAAAAAACTTTTTAAATCTTGATAGCTGATTTTTATAGTATTTTGTGTGCTGAATCCGCATCTAAACTCTTTTCGTTTCCATTACCCACAGTTTAGTCACAATTTGATCTAGTAAGACAAATTGCAATAAATGTGAAAAGTAAACGACTTTTAAAATACCAACAGAACTTTATTTAAACACGGGTTTACATTCCTAACATTACATTCTACAAAGGCTTTACGTATCCATTGACGTATATTTTCTGGTACTGCTTTTAATAAACAACTCTGACTGCAAAACCATCACGCCTATCGATGCGCGTAAGTGGAAGGGACAACGATAAAGAAATACTTCAACAATGCGTATACTATTCTCTCTGTCGTCCTAATACTTTCTCATTCTAACTTCCTGCATCTCATACGTTTCTAGAGACTCATAGCTGCATTTGCCTAGCTATACAGGGAAAATGTTAAGATGTAAACAAATGGTGCGTGATACGGCAATTTTAATGTTATTTTTGGAACCAGCACACTTAAAACGATAAGAATTAGGTGAAAACACACAAAGAGTTTTTTGGTCGTTGGTCTGTGTAATTTTCTTGTAATTGATTTTTTCTAAAATAGTTGGCTTCCTAAATGGGAAATAGGGTGAACTAACGTGACTGTTTCGGCCTCGTGTTTTGTGTTACGATGATAATTTAACGGGTTGTTGACACTTGTTCTGATACTCATCTGGGGGCGCGCTTCCCCCACCACTCACAGCCAACACCTTCCGACATTTCGATGCTCGTTTTGCCTGTCCTCTTTCGAGAAAAATAACATAACCGTCACCCGGTCGCAAATGTGGCGCGATTTTTTTTATGACCGAGGAACAATTAAATTGGTCGTGATCTGAATGTATGCTGACGTATGTATTTTGACAAGTTGAAAACGAAAATGACATTCACTTTCGGCGGAAATCTTGTAGAATTCAACCATGAAAAAACATAGAAAGAAATATCATTCAAAAATTAATGTCTAGTTTTTCTTAAAAATAAAGATTGGGTTTTCTCTTGAGCTTAGCAGTTCTCTCACCGGTTGCGTTGCTCTCGACATTCACAAATGCTGATTGGTAGTTGCGTAACATTATTTAATGAAAATAGAACGTATTTTATAAAAAAATATATAAAACTCCGAATTTTACAACGAGAAAAATAGATTTTATAATATTTACGTTTTATGAAAAGTTTTATCAAAGAATTTTACAGAAAATATCAGTGTACAATAGGCATTGAAATTATAGAATTCGAGCGGGGAATATTAATGGGTGTTAGTACGGGATGAGAAGAGGACAAGGAAGAGAAAGGAAAGATCGCGCGCGGTCTAAGGCCCGTTTGTCAGGGGACTGATCCGACATTCGTTTGATGTTGATCCGAGGAACCACGGAAAACTACCGATCAGAGCAGCCGGCCGCTAGAATTCTCCTCCAGACAGCGGCTAAATTCGACCTAGCTGTCTAGATAGTGTGGAAAATCTGCTATCCTGTCAGGACTCGAACTCTTGGAACTCTTGGTCAGAGGCAAAAGAGTAACATCAGATGATGCCCTGAGCCACCTTTGACGGTTTTAAGGGATCGACCGTCAAGGAGCGACCAGGAAGGTAGACGCTATACAGCCTGTCATGCATGTAGGTCTCGACTCAAAGTGAATATTTATGCGTAAAGTTGATACATTTTGTGTCATGTAGTTCATTCTTCTAGTATGTTCATTCTTCTCTTCACCTTCTAGTCATATCTCGTGTTTTATCCCTTATTGTTATCCTCTTCACGAACTGACTCCGGACGCCGGGCGATTAGTGAATGAAAGGGAAGTACGAGAGATAGGAACTAGTGAGAACGTGGACATTCTGTTTCATTGTTGAAATGTGCGTGGTTGTTTTTGTGGTATGCGCGGGATTTTGTGGCGTGAACGTACCAAACAATTGCAAAATGATTTGCATCAAGCTATTTTCGAAGCAATTGCTAAACATTCAATCATGAGGTTTCTTCGTCTTTTCTTCAATAAAGTTTAATTCATTTTTTGTATTTTCCGTAACCTAATGTTCGGCAAAAATGTGTTTTCACATAAAATGTGTTGAAAATTAGGCGATTGAGAGATTCAAAGATCCTTTATTTTAATATCTCAGGCCAAAGGATGGAGCCCTATCACTAACACGCGCAACAAAGCGTCAACTGCGACTTAACTCTTAGCTACTCGCGCTGGCGTACTTTGTACGTCACTGGAACTGTTATTGACATAGGTGTCAGATAACATCAGCGCCCGTTCTGACATCTGACCTAACCTCTCAGAAGGTATTCAGCTGCATCCTCCCCGATAATAAGTTGAGTAAGATTTACTGCAGTGGGTAGACGATTCTATTTCCGTTGGAAAGTTCTATTTTCGTTGGCGTTCTTTCTACGCCGCGTGGGTACCAATGTGAGTTTTCATTTTCTTTTGAACATCATAGGAGGTATTTAATTTATTGATTTAATGAAACTAATTTATTTTGTATTACATTAGTAACAGTACAGAGATGATTATTGTATCGGAAAAGCATATAAGGGAATTATTAATGAGGAATCGCCAGAAGACGAAATTTGCGTTGTTGCAAGTGATTCTGAGGAAGAAGTTGTAGTGGCCGAGAGTAAACATAACACGTATTCGGAGCTTGATTATGTTGGTGGTTATTCAATAAGCGATTTAGATTGTAGAGATGTTTTCATTAGCAAAGACAAGGTTACTAAGTGGAATAAAGCACCGCTTGTCAGAGAATTTACAAAAACTGGAAGTTGTGATGATCAAGAAAAATCACCAACAAAATTAAGAAATCACTGTCACATTTGCGGAAGAGCAAAAAACCGAACTACTACAATTATTACTACACTTACTACTAACTGGTGCAAACAATTTGCATGCAAGGAACGTATTTTTAAAGCCAACAATTCCAAAGCAATTTCTAAAGACTAATATGCTAAATTTATTATTATTATTATTATTATTATTATTATTATTATTATTATGATTTAATAAAAATTGTAATATGTGTACATTTTAAATAAAACTAAATAAAAATTGTTTGCAAATATTATTCAGCCCTTGCAGAGTTTACTTTTCTAACAAAATATGCTTGGCGTACAAAATACGCCGCGCTGGTACTTGTGTGGCAAAACATTGCGCGAGTAACTAAGGGTTAAAAGTGCTAAGTTATATACGATGCCGTTCTCCTCCCGTGTTAATGTTGTCTTCTCGCAGAAGTGATCCTATTCTTTCACTTACGGTACGATGAGGGATAAGTGCTCATATCCCTACTAGAATGCTAATAATCACATAGAGAACAGACTCTTAGCTTTTCTCTGGGAAAATTTGATATGATGAATGATGCTGACAAGCAAGCTTCCCGCACAGTGTCGGCGACGAAAAGTTAATATTTTATTTTATTTCGTTCAAAAGGTTCAAGACTCTTCTTAATGTTCAGTAAGATGTTGCTACATTACCTCTTTATCATCCACGTGTGATAAAAAAATGTTTTTATCTAAGCGTACCCTTGTCGGCGAGAGACATCTGACCAAATACACTATAGTGTATATACAGTCAAATGAACTAAAGTATACATAGATCCATACTACAATGGTTTGATCTAGCCCGTTGCTCTTACCTGTTCAAAAAGTTTATTTCAAGTCTGAAGGAATGCGCAGTCACGAAGGGCTTACGACCATAACATATCTAAATGCTCGCTGTTTACTTGCCTCCCTCCAACAGTCTCTTGACATTTATTGGTGAAAGAGAGGCGTGATACTTTATTACTTATTTACAACGTTTCTAACGTAAATTAGCTATTGATTAATAGTTTTGAGTAACTTATTATTAGTTATAGTTATTATTAGTTATAGTGTTGAGTAAATTATTATTAGTTATACATATTGTTCTATTCACTACCTAATAAAATATATACAGCGAAATATCAAGGATAGGGGGAGTGAGAAAGGATTCCTAACCAATACATTGTTTTCATTGTAGACACCTTCCCCATTTTTACTTCTCCAATTACAGAAGTTCAGGTATTCTGTATCATACATTTTTGAATTTGCTAGGACCTAATTATTTCTTTTTTTTGGTTACTGTCTCTTCTATTCATTAATTTTGTCACCCAATTCCTAATCATCCATAAAAGAACGTGTCATTTTGCAGATCCTCAATAAAGCGATTTCGAATAGTTTATGTTTCGCTGAAAATAATTTTATGCAATGAAGATCAACTGTTTCTCTCAATTTTCAATATTACCAAACCTTGCCTACTATACAAGGTACGTAAGATATATAGTTTTTAAGTTTTATTTAATAAAACCAATGAAGTAAAATAAATATTTCACACGACAATAAAGATACATTACTCGAGAAAGATACTTCACTCGTAAATATAGTATATTTTTATCGCCTAGTATAACACATTATTATTAGTTGAGTACGTTTAGATGAGCGAAGCAGTTTTATTCCCCTTCCTTATTCTTTCTTGTGACACTTTCTCATTAGCAAGTTAGCCATCTAGTCCAAAGATCACGTTTTTATCTTCCAGACTGAAATGACAAATGATACTGACACTCTTGATGATTTAGGGCAGTGTTATTCAAATGGCCCTCATTTCGTGCCTCCCCTGGGAGGCACGAATGTTTCAGAGGGGAGGTGCGAGAACTTCGTAATAATTGAATAGAATAGTGCTCTAATGCTTAATAATGTTCTAATTATTTCTAAATTTCACATCAGGAGAAGAACAACTTATTGATCATTCGTCAGACAATACACTACAGTCAGTATTTCCAGAATTTCGGAGCTCCGTAAGGAATGAGTATCCAGAGTTAAATAAGAAGGCCTTGCGTGTTGTGTTTCCTGTTGCCACTTCTTAACCATGTGAAACAGGTTTTTCAGCCATGGTGGTGATCGAGACAAAATATAGATCAAGAATAAATCTCCAGAATGAGATGCGTATTGCCATTTCTATATTAGTATCGAGATTCGATGAACAGTGTGACACCAAATTAGCCCATCCATCTCACTGCCTTTTTTGAACTCTATGTTCGTTTTTTATAGTTTTACATACAATTTTCCTCACTTTGTCAAACATAAAATAAATTCAGTTCTTACAGCAGCGAATAGTGCAAATCACCTGCAATGATTATTTTGTACACTGTAAGTAAATATTGAACACGATGGCCTTACTTTTAGGGAAAAAAATAGTCAACAATTTAATTTTAATGAAGGGAGGCGTGTGCGAATTTGTCACCTGAAGGTAGACATTGCAGGAAAAAGTTTGAAAACTACTGCTTGAGGGAATACAAAGTGGTTTCCCTTTGTCTACTACGAAGGGTAGCAGTGTAGAAGCTAAAGTGCACGGCGATGAAACGCCAAGTTGCTACTGTACACATGCCCCGGCTGGCACGAGGGCTTTACTCACGCTCTTGTGAAGCAAGATCGCTGGCGACCCTCGACGGTAGATGCCGTGCGCAGTGAGAGCGCGCAGTTGACTTTGGAGGGGTGACTCTTGGAATAGTGATGTGAGGAAGCTAGGTGGAAATATCTGACGGCTACAAAGCAAAGTGGCGTAGCAGTAATGCTTCGCGTCAGATGATCAGGTTAAAGCTTGGTCTATAACGTTTTCTCCCCCATACGTCACATAATGCGTCACGTAATGATTTTCTCCCCCATACGTCACATACAGTTTTTGACTAAATGAATAAATAATGTTTGATCATGAAATGCGCCCCTGAATATCTTAAATCGTACGCCTCCTAAATTTCACTTCCATTACCATATTAATGCAAGTAATATGGAAAGTATCGTACATTTCCGTATAAGTAATATGGAAATGGAAATGCAGGGATTAATAATTGCTAACACTGTATATTGTAACTGTAAATACCTGTATTCAATAATTGTTTAGAGTTTGCAACAAATTTTCAACTAATTAATACCACATACATCATACATATTCCTTAGTGTAATTTCATATTTTCCCTTTCCTCCATATTTCATTATATTTCAATATATTTGCAATTCGAAATGGTGCCTCACAGATGTGCTTTATTTTAAGCAATATGTGCGTCTTTCTTGGAATTTCTTTTCTGTAATACATACTAATAATTCGCTTCTATGACCTCCGACCTTCACTGTGAAATGTCAAACTCCCTTATCCCTCGCTTCTCGGAATCAAGGATGAGCGCTAATGAAGTAGAAGTAACCATGCACGTGCTTGCTCATGTGCGATAAAACCCATACGAACTCGAATCGTTGATCGAAATATGACAATCATATTTTCTTACAGACCATTGCCTTATCACGCCTCCCGCAAGCCGTTCTGAAAAAAATATAGTATTCCTGTCATAAATATTCCTTGAAATGATGTGAATATTATTTGGAAACGTTATGCAAACAATATGTGATAGCTTTGTTCAATAATTTAGTTTAATTGCAATACAATATTGCGGTGGGTAGGGCATGATTTTCCTACCCTCCCTTCTCGCTTCCGACACTAGCAATGCGGGTAACGACTTTACGCGCACAGCGCACTATGGTACGGATTGGCAAAAAGCGGACAAAAATAGTTTTACGCAATAAAATGAAATGATTTTAACCTAGAACTCTATTTTTAATGTTTATTTGAAGTTAATTTGCTTTTAAAGTAGTTCACGCTGCTTACTGCGAAATATTATGCATCTTCAGTGTCAGTAGTGTCGGCTTCTTCAAGGTTGTCTTACTTTTCCTCTGCAATTTCGTCTCCTCGTTTATTCTTCGGTTATATTTTCATGAAAACTTTGAATGGAAATTGTTCCCTGGACAGACACAACATTTTATTCATATTATTGGGAAATTTAGGACGGAAGTACCTGGGAAGTGAAGCGCTTAGTTATCAAACACATTCCAAAACGGTGCCATCTTGTAATCTTTTCAATGGTCGGCTGTCGTGTTCTTTTCATCAAATCTAAGACTAAAATACGGTCTCTGCCAATAGTTGCTCTGCGTATTGCTTTCTCAAGCAAATCTGACCACAAATAATGCACTTAAACATTGTTGTCTTGATATACACCCGTACGTAGTACTACATTAATAAAGACATAAACTTCGGTTTCATTCGTCCTTCCAATACTCTTTCGCACAGCTTCTTCATTTGTATGTGTCACAATTATCTGAATTCTTGATTGAAAAGAAAACGTTTTGAACGCTTTAGAAAGAAAAGAAGAACGCAGAAACTTTAACAATATTGGCAATGTGTGTTTCAGGAGCAGCGGAACGGATTTTCTTCCGAAATGAGCAAACATTTCCGTGAAAGAATTATTTACTGTACTATTCACCGTAACTTGATTGTATGCTGTATCCTCTTCACCTGCAAATACTTCTATCTTCATCTTCACTCTCTTTATGTAATGACTAAGCCTTCAGTAATTTTTCTATTTCCGATTCAGTCAATCTTCCTGACATCTTGAGTGAATAAACGACTGAAAAATAGTCTCACTTCCACCGTCAATTCTGTTCAGGGACGTGTTTACAACAAATGTATGAAAGTTGAAAACATAGCCAACGCAAAAAACCATAGCCAATACAACATTTTCCTACATACACGAAAGGGGGAAATAAAATACACCCACTGAAAGCACAATGGGAAAACTACGTCTTTTACGAAGGGAGTACCAAACCCGCACTAGAAAAATGCAGATATATATTATAAATGCATATATATTATAAACACTACAAGAGCCCCCTGGTTCCGTAATATCCCAGTGTGGCCCTAGGTCGAACGTGTCAAAGCAGCCCTCGCCCTCCGGCTTCTGTTTCTCGTCACAGCGCGCTGCCGCCGCCGCGCGGCCGGCCACGCAGAAGAACGTTCACATTCTTTGGGTTTCAAGAGTTGCAAATAGTTGCAGATGAAACCTACACGAACGTGTTCCCTGATGTTTCGTGTATTATCACTGCAAGTTTCATGACATACATACGCGTACATTTTTTTGTAAGTCAAGAAACGCAAATGTAATGTTGCTTCTAGCAGGCATGATTTCAATAATTTATTTACAAATAATCTGAAAGTGAAAAGTATGGTTTTTGTAAGAAATGTACTTATAAAGTATTGAAGAGTAACTAGGAAAAATACGAATTTGATAACTTTAATTGTAACCGAGAAATGTGCATTTCAAAATGGGATGAATTTATGACCGTCCGTGTCTTTATAAATCTCTCATTTTTGCGCGCGCTGTACACAATAATGAACAAGAAAATATCAAAATATAGTATAATACATAAAGCATTTGACATTTTTCTGTTCATATGTGCTTGAATGAAGCAAATCAGACAATTTTGAAAAATTGATTTTTGTCCGCTTTTTTCGCCTTTCAAACCACCGTGCAGCGGCTCCTTGGAAACCACATTTTATTATGTAGATATTTGAAAAAAAAATCGTATCAAATTCCTTTTGGTGGCGCACACTAATGTCGATACAATTCTGATAATGCAATTCGATCAGACATTACGGCTTCGTTCGAAAATTTGAAAATAATTGTATAAAGCAATATAAACGTTTTTTACATATTTTGTATTTTTCTTACATATTCTTGAAGAAAGAAGTGAGTAAAAAAAGTGAGTCATTTTCTAAAAAAATAAAAAAACGACTTTGTTTGATGAACAAATATTTTTTTGTAATTTTGCTGAGAAATGCGTAGTAGTTTCATGACAATTTCCCTTTTACTGATATACGTAGTATAGAGAAAGTTATGTGATGCTATGGAAAATCGATTACGAGATTTCAACGAAACCACTAGTTGTGGGGTCCCCTGATTCCGAAAAATTCTAATGAAAAGTTTCAATGAGTGAGTGCAATAACAAGTTGTTCTTCAGGAAAGATAGCTTCATGATTGTCAAGTGTCAGTTTTTTGCGATCAGATTCAAAATTTTATCAAACCAGTCACTGGTCATTCTAGTAAATTAAAAGCGTTTTCGGTATGGCATCGAAGTGTGAAATTCTCCGTACTTTTTCCTTTCTAGGTCAAAATAATGGACCCCTTTTCTACGTTTTCTAAAGAGATATTAACAATTTGAGGAAAAATCGTAAACATAGAAGGAAAAAGTACCATACCGCATGTGCTTAGAAAACGAACTACGAGTAAAACTCATCATTTCTATCCCTTGCATGAATAGAAGCGAGCACCTCTTCTTTGGCAGATGAAAACTGCCACCAAACGCTGACTCATAATTGACGCTCCGGTTTGAACGGTCTCGCGAATTCGGCAGTCGCGTCTAGCGCGGAACTTTCCGCGCCGCACCTGCTGTGGATGTTCCGCGCTTGTCTGTGGGAGCCTTTACATTACTTTCCCGCTACCGCGGTAGAAAGAAGCAAGGCAAGTTTGTATTTATTTATACCGCAGAACGATGAAGGTTTTCGAAAACTAAAAAGTTTTCTGTGAAAGAGTGTTTCAAATTTCGCATTTACAATAACGCTTAAACGCCATTTTCTTAACCATTTTCTTAAAAACGGCATTAATTTTTCCAATGAAAATTGCCATTTACGACGAGGTTTTACTATTATTTAACATTATTAAAGTAATATTTCGGTTCTACTATTAGTAAATCGAAAAATTGAGAAAAAAGTAAAAAAAAAGTACTTTGGGCGGCAATAGATGGGCAGCTGGCAAAGAGCATGGTGCAAGACAGGAAATTAGAAAACTTTACTGCTGGAAAACCTGTGCCATTCTGTAGCACCACTAGTTTCTATAATGTCCCGAAGGTTGTGATTAAGTGACTAAAAGTGCTGAGGATATTTTTAAGTATTATAAAAGAAACAATCTCCTCTTTTGGGGGTACCTTAAATACTTAAAACACATGTGTATTAGAAAGTTGCCAACTTTTGTGTTAATGAAATACCTCTGATGGAGTGATTAGAATAGTAATTTATTATATAAAATAGTATTATTTTACAAGTCTGTAAAATATATATTATAATGCCATTCTATTTAATAAATTGCGAAAAATGTTATGTTAGGTTACGTCGGTTAGTTTGCGGAGCCGCCGCAAGGAGCATCCCCGCAAGGAGTAGTTGATGTAGAGATGCTTCTTTGAGTATCCAGTAGATCCTGATCCGGAATACTCACGAGAATAGTTGAAAGAAAGAATCGCCCACAAACCACAGAGAGACATTTGAACAAAGTATTATTGACCACTAAGAAGTGACTTCAAACGGTATAATAAATTGAACTGAGCACTTTGAATTTTTTGTCACCTTGCTGGACGCAAGTCGCTTGACCTTTATGGGTTGCACGCCCCGGTTTCAGCGATCGCCGCAATCGTGAATCTCATTAATATTAGCGGGAAAGCCGAGAAGAAAAAACAGAAGGAGGAGGAAAACAAGTAGAAAATGGAGAGGTAGAAAAGGGAAGAAAAAAGGGAGAGGGAGGAGAAAGAGAAAAAAGAGGGGAAAAAGTACAAAATAATTAATAAAAAAGAAGTAGAAGTCTAAAGAATGAGTAGAATAAGAATGAAATGAACGACGAAGAAGAAAGAGGATAAGAAATGAGAAAACAAAAAGTAGAACGGTTGAGTGCCCAATACTGTACGCTCCGTATTCACATGCTGAAACGTGAATTCTGCATGTGCATTATAATTTTTTTTTCCGCTTAAAATGCCCCGCACAGCGGGGCTTGGGTAGCTTCTCTTCCGAGTAGGCTAAAATAAAATAAAAGAGAAACTCAACCAGGCGGGTCGCCAACACCTGGCCAAAACTCCCATCTGAGGTCTCGCGCAAAGGCAGGGGTGGGGGCGGGTGCTGTGGGTGGCCGCGTGCAGGAACCGACGCCGGCATTTCTCAGCGGAAGAAACCGCGCTTATCTCTCATGAGGTCCGCGCGCTTATCGCTGCGCCGCCCGGGGGCTAAAACGGCGCTGAAGATTAAGCGGGACGTCCACGCTACGTCAGCAATCGCTCTGCACCCGCTGCTGCCCCGCCGCGGAGGGCGGACGAGCGGCCTCCGAACGAGGGGTGGCCGAGGCCAACAATTCCTCTCTTCACTCCTGCGGCTTTTAGAATTTACAGCGAAACCTGTATTAAGCGACCACTCTTGGTTTCCTGAAAATAGTGGCCTCTTAGTGCGGTAGTTGCATAATAAGGGAAATTTTCTTTTTACTAAACATCGGATATTAATTACTAGACATCAGATATTAAGGATGATGCGTAAGTTCACCTTAAGAACATATTTAACGTTTTTTAGTATATATGCATTTATTAAGAAAAATAAAACAGTCGGGTCAAGTTTTCTTTTTCTTTTTTTATCAATTTTAACGCAATAACTTTTCAGACTAGGTTCTATCTAAATTAATTTTTTTAAATATTCACATCTCCTTCTCTTGGTTAAAAAACATTTTCAGTTTTAGTACTCCCAAAAGATATCTATCGGTATCAAACCCCGTGGACCGTTAACAGGGATACGATTTACATACAATATATGGGTTTCAGTCTCAGTTCCAAGAAAAATCGGTTGTTGGGAGTAATGGTCTTTCAGGGATGTTTCACTGTAGCCTGTTCCACGAAACAGGAAATTACGAAATCATTATGTCTAGGGCACGGAATTTATTGTAATAAAAAGTGTATTATGTAAATATACCGAATGAGTCATTTATTGCGGAAAATACACCAGTGTGTTTCTCATATTAGCAATATCGTATTTACTTTAAACCATTTTCGCCTGAGAAGCATCGATTGCATTATAATTTTTTTTATAATTTTCCAGTTTCGTCGCAATATGTGGGTATGTCATCAGAACTTCGGGCGCATTTATAACATTCGAAGCGACGCTATAGAGTCTACAGTATACAATGGGAAGGTAATTAGAGTCATTTGAGCACTGCAATTCTGTCGGGTGTTTGGTGAGCGAGGCCAGTGTTTTGAAAATTTGTTGAGTATGTTAATAATGTTGTCTCTCTTAATTAATAATTTCTTCAGATAATTTGAGCTGAATTTTTTGTTTCTTCATCGAGATCAATGACACATTTTTCATGTAAATGCTTCTCTTTCACAGCCTTAATGGAAGAAACTGATAACTACGTAACAAAGGATGAACGAAGTGGATACAGAATATGGCGTGTGGTTTTTTCTTCCAGAGTAGTGCCCAAATGTCAATGCAAGCGGCGTCCAATGGCATGATGATAGCGCCTTGACAATCCTAATACGTTGGAGTAAATAAAGGTCTTGTTGAATCTTCCCGTAGCTTATATGAATAAGCATTTAACTTATATTTTACAATCAATTTCACTAACAATTTTATTTACTCATAGTTTTTTTAATTAATTTGTTCTTTATAATTCCCCAACCAAATAGAGTATGACTTCTTTTCGACGCACGTTTGCACATTTGTGTTTCCATAACGGCACACGTTATGAGTCGTCTTCGATCTTATCTTAAATAACATATCTTATTCTTATTTGGATCATTCACTTGAAAATGCGTTAAAATATTTTAAAAAATCACTAATAAACTGATAGAAAGAAATGATCCCTAGGCTGTAAAATTACATTAGTGTTTTAACTGAAAGCATGATAGTCAGCTGATAAACCAAAGGATACGCCAATCAATGATACTGATGATAATGATTATGAAATGATAGATTTTTTTATTTAAATTTTCTCAGGCAAATGCGGGTCTCGGTAAATCCCTTCACTATTTTTAAAATTTCATATTTGTATAACTTGACTTAGGGAAGTTTGCATTTATTGTTTAGAAGTGGAGGGGTGTGTTTTGAGGGAAATTGTGGGGAATGATAGATTTACTCCCCTTCCACATCTTCCTCTGGAAACTGGCTATATAAGATAATGAAATAAATAGTCCTCCCATAAAAAGTCAAGAATATGTATTCCTCCACTTTATCATTTGCACTACTTCAATCTATGTTTAATGGGAGATGGCCGTAGCCACCCCCTTCGCATATTTTCGTCTGAAAATGCTCTCTCCTAACAACTGAAAAGACATATGGCTGAACGTTGTATAATCAGCTCACTCTGTTAAATAAATAAATTTAAAAAAATGATATATTTTGAACTAAACATGAATGTTCTTAACAGGGTTTTTCAAAATGATAAGAGATGTTTGGCGTTGCTTACCGCGCGCTCGAGGTTTGGTGAGCAGCTTGTAGACGATACCATCGTAGCCGCTGTCCTGCGCCACGCCCGAGTCCTTCACCAGCTTCTCCTTGACCGCGATGCACACGTTGTACTTGGCGAAGAGCGTCTCCAGCTCCTCGAAAGCCTGCAAGCACACGCGAACCTTCATTGCGTTGCCCTTGGACCGAAATACGTGCTCTCAAAGATAAATGAATTAATTTTTTAGCGTCTAAATTCACAGGGAACCAACTCCAATGGTGTGACTGTTCACACCATTATATATATATATATATTATATATATATATATATATATATATATATATATATATATATATATATATATATATAATCTCATGAGAAAATAAAAACTAAATAATCTCATGTTTCTGTATGTAATAAATCTAACTACACTACTTAGCTCGATAAAGTTTTCACGTTGTGACCTTACCGTCTTACGTCTATAAATGATATAATAGAGTCTACGTATAACGATACTGAACATTACGAAAAATTATAGACCTTGCACCAGTTTGGCAACTCCCATACAAAACTTTTAAATAAGCTTCATTTAAGTTCCTGAAATTTTTGATATTTATAAATAATTATTAACGTATATAAATGTTGAGATGCTGCATTGCATAACATATTATAGAACCAATGAACTTGTTGAAACGAATACCTTCAATAACATAATCTTCAGTTTAGTCGTATCTCTGAGCAATTCGTCCCAAATAAACAGTGGGAAAATATTAATCTTCCCTTTGTCTGACTTGGAGAGAAAGGAAGAGATAAAAGGCCGAAACATAGCATCATAAAAGCGAAGCCAAAGGACATCTGTGAGTCAGGGACTTACAGTCAGTGGAAATAGTGAGTGGACACTTCGGTATTCTTTCTGTTGTGGAACTGAGGAAACTGCAATGGGAGTTAACATCAATAAGATTCAACGATCTTAAACAGAAAATGTCTTCCTTTTTTTCACAAAAACTGTTTTTTACACTGACGGTACACAGTTTCCAGACCAAATATACGGTTTATAGCAGGTAGGCGAATTATGCACAATCGTTCCAAGGACACTTTTGTACGCGAAAATACGGATCTATATCATTGTTTAAAATGTTACTTACCTTATATGCCTTTAACAGGAAATATACCAAAACATTTCAAAAAAGTAGCGCGTCTTATTTACAGACGTACGTTTTATTGTGGCAGAAAAAAATGAAATTTGGACATCAAAGTACTGTGGCACCGCTTAGAATTTCGAGACATTTCTGAACGGGCAAATTATAACAGAGATATTTACAGTCCCACGTATTAAAATACTCAGTTAAATTTAAAAAAATACTTACACTTATAGAAAGCAAACACAGAGCTTGGTTATCAAGAGAAGAGGTAAATCAACATTGGGTATGTAAGGTGATACAAAACTTCCTTGGATCTCTCAAAATCACGGAGGGTTGCGTTAAGTTATGAAAAGTAATGTAATCCACCAAGTTCTCTCAAAATCGAAAGCGCTTTTTTGGCAGAGATTAATGACTGGTTGTGACAAAACTTTTGTTACACACGGCCAGAGTCCGTGAGCTAAGCATTACGAAGGGGAAACTGGTTGTGCCGAAAGATGATCCCTAGGAAATGGCGAAAGTCACGCACTTTGCATTGTGACTGCTCGACGGTCGGCGTTTCATTATTCCATCTGCATTAATATGCGCTTCGAGTTTAATACATTGATTAATCGATCAATCAGTAATTGATCAGTAATCAGTAATTGATTGTTTTTTCGTGTTCCCGGGCGCGTCAACTGCTTTGGTCATTAGTCCTGTTAGCGTAGTGCATGTTTTTCTCTCGGGAAATGGTGATTTTTCCCCGCTGGATGGCGAGATCCGGCGACGACGTACCGTCGGTTTGTGGGGTTCTCCCTAACCAGGACTCTCCCACCAGCGGGGCACCGCCCCAGCCGGGACAAGCTCTAAGTTCCCGACCGATCTCCCTGAATATGTGGTAATGTAGTGCATGTTAGTGTGTGTGTGTGTGTAAGGGAAGAGGATAGGACAAGGAAGAGGAAGGACAGATCGCGCGCTGTCCGTGGCCCATTTGGTAGGGTACTGCTCCGGCATTCGCCTGGTGTTGATCGGAGAAACCACGGAAAACTACCGATCAGAGCAGCCGGCCGCTAGAATTCTCCTCCAGATAGCGACTGAATTCGATCTAGCTGGAAAATGTGGGAGATTATCTCGTCGAAAGTCTCTAGTGTCTCTAGTGTCGAAAACCCTGCCGCCGTCAGGACTCGAATCTAGGATCTCCCGGTCAGAGGCGCTGCAGTGACATCAGTTGATGCACTGAGCTACCGGTGATTAGTAATTCAGGCCTATAAATGGCTAAGGTCTTTAGTACCGTAAGTGTAGTTCATGTTTTTCTATCGTGGGAAGTGTCGGCCATGTTCCTCCACTGGTTAGCGAAATCTAGCGCCAACCCACCCGTCGCATTGGGGTTTTTTCCTCAACCAAGTATCTCCCACCGGCGGAGCACCACCCCAACCGACAAGCTATAATCTCCCAATTGGAATCAGGGATACGTGGAAGTGCAGTGCATGTAAATGTAAGAGTGTATAAGTAAGGGATGAGGTTAAAACAAGGGAGGGTAAGGACAGATCGCGCGCGGTCCATGGCTCATTTATTAAGGTTCTGCTCCGGCATTTGCCTGGTGTTGAGCGAAGAAATCACGGAAGAGTACTGATAAGAGCAGCCGGTCGCTAGAATTCTCCTCCAGGTAGAGGATGACTTCGACCTAATTATGTAGCTAGTGTCGAAAATCCTACTACCGTCGGAACTCGAATCCTAGGACCTTCCGTCAGAGGCACTGCAGTGATATCAATTGATATTCTCCCGAGCCACCTAAATCGGCCGCGCTTAAATTGTTCCACGTTCATGGAATATAGCTAATGAATGCATTATTGCATCGCAACAAAATTTCATGTTAATGTGTACTATACCTTCGACAATAAGGCAGGGTTTCATTAACATCTAACTCTTCTGATTTGGCCAATTTTCTAGCCAAATTACCTTCATATTTTTTTGATTAGTTCGATGCGATTTTCAAATTTGTTTTCTCACAAATGGGACCTTTTTGGATAACAGACGACTCACCATATGGGTCCGGAAAGAGATTTGAATCACTGTGTGCACTATTTCAGTCGTTACTGTAATATGGTACATTGACTAGCTTTTCTAACTTACAATCTGTGACACGTGTTCAGATTAGGATACTAAAAGCGTAAATGTCGGTAACCAGAAGCCGTCTTTCTCAATAAAACCACCTGTGCATTCCTCTCTTCCACACACACATACACACATACACATCGGGAACATTTGTTTCTCGGATGATGGTAATCGTTGTCTGCGCCACCTCGATCGCTGAAGATTAATAGTGAGTTCGTAACACATCAAATTCTACTTAATAAAGAACACATCAATATATTTGTGGTGCACGTACATAATTGCTTGATCGAATAGAGATGTGTTAGCTGCATTACTTATGCTACAAAATTTAAAGTAAAAAGTACATTTCATTAAAAGTCAGTAATAAAAAGAGACTAATGTGTACAGTTATAAAACACGTTTTTCATTGAATCAGTAGGTACTCATCAGGCATGTTTAATGAGTATAAATGCAATATTAAAAATAAAAGTAGGAATAAGAATAAAGCAGGAATAATAATAATATTTTCCATGTAGGGGTTTACGAGTCGGGTAAAGAAAACTCCGAGATTTTCAAATCTTTTCAACATTTGAGTGATCGAAGAATTGAAATGTTCCATCCTTAGTTTTGATAAAGTAGCTTTCGATCGATTTATGGTGTAAAGGCAGTGGACACATGTTCACTTTCAGAATGGCGACCACTAGAAAACTGTGCCTGGGAGGTATTAGTAATATTGAATTACTGATAAGCACGTAACTGTTGATGCAAAATCCGGTCATTGGCGCTTAACCAAACGTGACACGTACCTAGAGGCCGTAAAATTATGGAATCTGCTGGCGTCAATCTCGTGGCATTAATGTGTTGAAAATGTAACGAACAGGCTTAAACACTGTGCTGCCTGTACTATATTTACGTGTTACAGTGATTTATTTGTACGTGAGTATATTCGAAGAAATGAAGTCATTCATTGTGAATTGTTCAACGTTTATTTTTGTATTGAATATTTACGATGTCTTTGTCCAGTTAGGCTCTTGACAGCAGATAATGAACAATATTGTTTTATAGACTTATTTATATTTGTAGAGCTTTATAAGATACGCTCATGCATCACGACGTAATATTAGTAGTGTTAGTACGAGAAAAAAGTAGTTAGAAATGTTATTAAGAGAGAAATTACGAAGGGTTAAAGAATTGCCTTGGTAGTTATCGTTTGAGTTGATTTGAAATTGGATTGTGCTTTCCTTATTTAAAATGGATTGCAGATGGAACATTATTAATTTAGTAATAAAATTTCGCCGAGATTTGCGGAAAAAAGTTTTGAATAGGAAGCACACCTAACACAGTGAATTTGTTTCTTAAAAATAAACCACAGGGCTTTAAAAAGGAGGCAGATATTTTAAAAACTGATTTCGATTTGTTTGCTTTTTATGCAGATTTAGAAACTGGAGAGGTGTAAGAAATAATAGACCTAATCATTGTCTCGTATAGCGCGCCAGGCAAGTCTCTCCGCAGTGATAACTTGCTGGTGAGAGAACTTGCAACAGAAATTATGTTGGTAGCTCGAGCTCCAGCTTGAAACCGTAATACCCCCACATATCACCACAGTCATAATAGATGCTGGAAATATTGTTCCCTTCATTTATCGCCCAGTGATCTGGTTGCTACCAACATAAATGCAATTTTTAATAGGAGACTCTAATTCGGCTTAGTGCGGAGAGACTTTCCTAGCGCACTGTATAAATGCAACTTAATGAGAATGTTAAGTGAAGAGTATTTAACAAGATGAACTTGTAGATTGCATCCTTTATTTGTTAAGGAAATTCTGATAGTGATGTTAATGTACATTTAGCTTAAGTGAGGCGTATGAGGCGTTCTTGAGCGGGAGGGCCACCTCGCAACGGCAGCGACCGCTGGAGGCATCCGCCCCCTCCCCTCTCAGAAGAGCCATGTTCCTTACGCGGAACTTGTTCGGGCACTCTCCTCCGATGGCTTCGTGGGAGAAGTCATGTGTCCCTTTCTTTTTTGCTGCCTCTTCTACTCCATTTCATGCACAGAAATATGACGTTGTGATGGCTTAAGTGCACTCAGTATCTGATACACTTTTTTTTGACAAACTTTGTTCTTATTCTTTCAAAATCCTATGTAGTATAAACGTCTTGAAAGAAAGCTTTGGTTTCCATCTCGTCATCCACAGAGTGTAAAGTTTGCTTTGGAAAAGATTTTTAAAGTTTCATACTTTGCTGCTTGTCGTTTATTTTGAAGTTCAGCTTGTCTGTGCCGTTTGTTGTAAAGGAGGACTTCAGGTCAACAGGTGTAAATTCTTTCTTTTTCAGATGATATTCCAGACGCCTACAGCTCTCTTCACCATTTTCCTAATACTTTTCTTCTTCATTAAATATTTAAAGAAAGCACACTGCCATGGTTTTAATTTAATTTTGCATCAGATGCAAGCTTAATCATTGAAATGATAATAAAGTATATCATATTTTCATATAAATTATAATTCAGGTGAATATAATATTGAAAATATTTAACTTCACATATTGGATGAAGTATATTGGGGAGCACGATAATACAATATCCAGATTTTTAGTGCATCTGCAAGGCAGGCAAACAAATATGGTAATTCCATATTAAATAAGTCATCTATTTGGAAGAGTAAAGTTCTAACTTCAAGTCAAATAATAAGCCATCCCAAATAAGCAAATATTGAATTTCGATGACCGAACGAAAGTTTTGAAGAGAGATCCCTTATCCTCTTTATGCGGCAGATGTGTGGATGTTGACAAGCCACAAACAATAAAGAGCGTTCGAAATACTCTGACGCGCTTCGTATCACGCCTCGTGGCAAAAACTCCAGACCACATGCTGCGATTGCAACGACGCTACACATCTGTCGCACGTAGCTTTTACTCGCCTTCTGCACAAAGAGACTTCTTCCCGTGTCTGACGGTACGCCTCTCCACGTCATACAGTGGGTACAATGGGCAATTATTTGAAGACTACATTGCTTTGCACATAACTCCAGAGTGCAATATTTGCAATGCATGATATTTCTCTCATATAAATGTTCTTACGCAATGATGTTATGAAATAGGATTTAGACAGCCACTAGTAACAGTGGTTCTTTCAGAGCATGCATAGCGTGCTAAAAGCTTAATGTTTTAGTACTAGTGCTGAAAGTGCGTCGATGCTCAACTGTTCAGACAAAATTGTTAATTCAACAAAGAAAACAATATAATTTCGTCTAACCACATCAGCTGCTAGTAATTTGTATAAATGAATAGAAATAAAATGAAAGTCAGAAAGTTTGTCTAAAAATATTGTATCACACACACACACACACACACACACGCGCGCGCGCGCGCGCGCGCGCTAAAAGTGATTTTATTTTGCTCGTAGGATTGGGCTACACGGCCTGACGGCTTCGTGTCGTAACATTACCTGCCCGCAAAATAAAATTATATTTTTACCACTCGTATTGTTCAATCTCGCCACCAAGGCGCAGCCCTTAAAAGCTGTCTTCCCGCGCGGCCACCCACTATTAAGAGCTTACTTTCACCAACCTCTCACAAGTCGCTCTTTGTGCATGCCAGCATGCCGCTGCACTTCGAAAATCCAACGAAAGGGCGATAAAAACATTTACAGTGTCTTCCGCGCAAATCGCCGTTCTCACGGACCCACGCCCGCCCAGAACAATGGCCGCCGCTTCTCGGCGTCGCCAGCTGGGGTCTAAGCCCTCATTAGCCTAGGGCTGGGCCACCCCGGCGCGCGGGGCCCGTCACTCACCCCATCGCTCGCTACCTGACAAGCGACCAAGAAATGTGTACAAACATTTATGGGAATCGCTTCGGGCCTCCCTCGCAAATAAGCCCGTTAATGTATCTCGCCGACAAAGAGAGCTTCAGGTGCACTGCCGGAGCGCCGCCCCGCTCCTCGGCCACCTGCATGCCAGATGCCTCAATTCCGTTGAAATCTCAAATACAAACGGGCCGCCATCGCGGGCACCCCACGTGCCACTGCCTTTGCTTCCGATCGCCGCCAATGTCACGTGACACTTAGTGTCACGCCAATGTCACGTGACCCGAAGGCGCATCACGAATAGGGAGCCGATCGCGGGCACTTCAAACTTTCCCGCCTTACCATAGGCCCAAGTCACAGCCACGTGACTCTCCCCTCCACGGCCTCAATATATAATCACGCCCGCAATATAATAAATACTGCGACTTCGCTCACAACAGGGAGAACAAACAGACAACTGAGACAACACGACGAAGACATGAGACAAAAGAGAACAAGACGACAAACAAACAACAGAACAGACTAAACCGAACTTCTCTAACTACATTGCTCCTAACTTGTTAAAACTGACTGACTAGCAAAACTCATCAAGGTCGGCTGTTCCTGCTTCGCCTATCAAGGCGATTAGTACGGCCATATCAAACCTGCCTCAAATTCGTGTCACTCGCGGGCCGCAGCCGCCTCCTGGCCGAATTCACGGCAAACTCCACAATCAGCTCCGGTCATCTGAGTCCGCGCCCATGCCAGTTCGCACCACCTAACTGCCTGGAGCCTACCTCAGCCCGGACAGCGACACACTCAGCCGAGTGATTTGGGTTGGTGCCTGCCTTGCTACAAACTGTAAGTAAGCCAACACAAGTGTACTTCAAGAAAGAAGAGCAGTCAGTAACTTTATAAACTATCAATGGTCCTCCGGCTTATTATAAACCAAAACCACTTGTATTCATAATTATTAAGCAATTAAATTTATATTCATTCTCATTGCATATTGTCTATCATTCCCCTAAAGGCAAACAATCCCCTGAAACCCGTTCTGATCCCCGTATGTAGTCGCACTCGCAGCACGGCACCTCCCAGGGCTGCATCTGCTACACGTATCATAAATAACTATATCACATTCAACTTTTGTTTCATTGATGTCGGTAATATTATCAATTTCATTAAAGTATTTTCTTGTTAGGAGACATTTTTAAAGAATTCTCTTTTTCCCAAAGGCATTAACATTTCAATGTATTATTTATTTTGCAAGAAAATTAATTTGCAAAGTAAAGTATGCCAAAGAGTGTACTATGACCCACAAAATGAATAATCTATTAATTTTTACTGCATAAAAGAAATTTTATGAATATTGAAGACGTAAGGCCGAAGAATCTTATTGCGAATAAACATATGAGTACATTATATACATGTATAAACTGTGGAGGACGATATACACATGCGTACATTGTTGGCTAGTAGGGGTTTTCCTATTTTATATTCATTATTTTCATGTTTTAAACCTATTTAATTTCTAAACATGTACATTATCTCACATAAAATATTTATCTTTCAGAATTGTTAGTAGTATTTGTTTCTTTCACAATTCCTGAGACCTTTCTCGTACAGCATTCATGCTCAGCTCTTCGTTTGCCACTTTCAAATGTTTAAAAATAAGACAAATGTGTTAGAGCACGCTGTTCATGTTCCCAAAACCTTTTTGAAGTCTGAACTGATAAGTCTGATGAAGTGAGGATGAGAATTATGTAAATTAATTTATCTTATTTACGTCTTGCAGAATCATAATTTCAGAACACAACAACGTATCAGGGTTTACACCTCCTGAAATACACAATACTCTGTATATATTAGAAAATCGTGTCCCACTAATT
Organism: Teleogryllus occipitalis; assembly: GCA_011170035.1. Taxonomy (NCBI): domain Eukaryota; kingdom Metazoa; phylum Arthropoda; class Insecta; order Orthoptera; family Gryllidae; genus Teleogryllus; species Teleogryllus occipitalis. Next base: position 294,024 of record BLKR01000245.1, on the reverse strand, counting down.
TACAATGAGACTTTCCAACTGTTCTATACCCCTCGTTAAACAACACCCCACACTTATAGACTCGCTCGTGTGGAATTGAACTCCACGTACGAACGCGGTATGACGCAAAGTGGGCACCTCCCCGAGCGTTACTATTAACAGAAAACAAAACAATAACGAAACAAAAACGCGCGCTGTCGAGGGAAAGAGTTGCAGCGCCGCCGCCAACGCCGCCGGCAACGCGCGCCGCTCCGCGCCTCCGGTCAATTGAAGCGAGGGGGGGGGGCAAGTGGGCGGGGTCGCGAGCTGGCGTGGGCACCTGCTCATTATCTTCGTTGTTTATTGTTGTGTCATAATTTGGCGAAGCGGGCAACGTGCGCCGCCGGCTGTCACCCCCGCCGCCCTCATCCTTTCCACCGCTTCGCCCACAGCCGCCTACGCGTCTGCTGCCAGCGCCGTCCCATTCGTCTGCTGTCTGGCACCGCTCCCGTCTGCTGTCAGCGTCGTCCCACATATACTGGCACCTCTCCCCGCAACTGCCCCCGTCACTCCCTGTAACGTCCTCCCCTATCGCCATCGCTACTACTGTCACAGTCAGGGCCAATCCTCATATCACCCTTCCCCGGTTGCCCTCGCCACTGTTTCCACCGCCGCCCCTCTCCCCGTAACCTTTTCCTCGTCGCCTTCGCTACTATTCCCACCTCCCGTAACCCTTACTCCCGCGCCATCGCTACTACTGTCACTGCCACCGCCAATCCCCGTAACTGCCTCCCCCGTCGCCCTCGCCATGTTCCCACCGCCACCCCCACACCCCGTAACCTCTCCCCCGTCGCTTTCACGACCGTTGACACTGCCGCCGCCCGTAACCCCCTCTCCGTTACCACCACTGCTGTCACTGCTGCTGCCACCGCCACGCCGCGCCACTGCGCCTCCCGCTGCCGGGCCGTGCCAGCGAACCATGCGATGCACCTCATTAGTTGTGCAGGTGATGCCTCGAGCGGGATTTCGCCATTTGTTTATTTATTAGGTAAAAATCCTCGCGATGAGGAGAAAATATCGTGGCTACAACTGTCAGTACTGTGGTCTGTTTTACGGTTTTGCTACTGAACTTGAAGTTCAAATGTGTTAATTTGTGTCAATAAACTGAAGTGAGTTTTATCTCTCCAGAAAGCAGTCTATGGTGAGCAGTTTATCTACTCACATTATCACCGAAAGGCTTTCACAGTTACACGATATTTGCAATTTGGGTCAATTGTTCGTCTTTGTCAGTTAGTGAACAGTGTCACCTATTTCTGAGTCTAGCTAATTCTCACGTTTGGGGGGTACGAGAGACATGTGGCGAACATAACGTATTCTCTTCACTGTAACTAGCAAACTCTACCTAAGAGCTTTTATTCGTCACACAGCTACAGAAACTGATAGGTATTTAAAAGTTACAACTCTATATTTGACCCGACCGGGAATTGAACCCGGGATTGCATCACCAAAAGCTAGTACGCCTTCATGAGCCACTCTGGGACATTGCCGTTGCCTTTCTAATTTTATGAGTCTCGAAGGAGATTTGACACGTTACAGATGTTGAATCTGATTTCATATACAGCGCGTACCAAAACACGATTATTTAGAGAAATATGGAAACTGCTCCTTTAATAGGCGAATCGAAAATAATAAAGCTAAATCGTAATCTTATCTTCGTTTAGCTTCAAAATTATGAAGTAATATTAAAGTAACATAACATAGTAAAGTGACATATTATTTGCAAATCACCCACCTATTATTTTATTTCTTCATCCCAAATCTCAACTGACACGTTTCCAGTAAATTTTACTTCAGAGTCAAGTGAAAAGACGTTTATTTTATTTTATTTATTTACAGATTAACAAGAATTCATAATATATGCTTCACGATATTAAATGTCACAAAAGACATTCTTTTACTATTAGGATAAACACTTAGGTTTTGTGTTGATAATCGTGGAAAGGAGGTCATGAATAGGTAATCACGGATTGAAGGAACAAGGGGGAAACGTTTTAATGGAAATGTTAAATAAGAGTAAGGCACGGACGGTTTTCAGAGTATGCAAGGGAAACCATGCCCCCTTACAATCTATGGCAGGCTGCTCAAATGAAATAATTGGGACCCGCTGCAGTGCCCCCCCGCAGTGACGCGCGTGCAATTCGTCTTATCTAGACAAAAGTCAATCGTGCAGAAGAGCTTTTCCTACCCATCCGTCAGGCCAGAGACGTTGCTTTGCAACTCGCGGTCAATTTTTATCTGAGTCGTTTACCTACCCTCTAAAAAGGCTTAGTGTCTACATCACGTTCCAGTCGGATTCCTAAGGATTGATTTCTAAGTTTATCGCTCTTTGGTATTATATTGATCGATTATAATTGATCCACTTCTGTTTTCAAGAAATATTTGCTTAGTGCACCGCCAATGTTGAAAACCATCACTTTAAAACTTTTGGAAAGAAAACTTGAAGCCCCCTATCACGAACATCTTTTTACCTCGCTGCCTTAACACACAGAGTTCCGAAGATTTTGCATGTTCACGTGTGTTCGAGGTTTCCTCTTGACTGATGCGAGAACATCTATTTGCGCTACTTATGAATGTAAACTTAAAATAATTACTCCTTTCGAAACACCGGATGAAGTTAACAAGATGCGGCTATATGTTCTCAGGTTACGTAAAGTGAAAGGGTCTAACTGGGAAGCCGGGGTGAGGGAAAACTGACCGCGGGATGCAGTTGGGCGATACTCGTTCTCGGGGGCTTTGGTACAGGAGTTCCAACCAGAGCCCTTCACTGCCACTGCCAAATATGAATCACGAGTTTCAAATCTAATTTACATACATTACGTACGCGTTATATAACTTTGATTTAATTAGACACAAACAATTTTGCAAACGCAATATTTAGTTTCACAAATATGAAGAATAACGGTATCAAATAAGTATATATTAACGATTAGATTTAGAGTTTCATTTGTCTTAAATGTTAGTAACCCAATGATTGCCATAATTAATGTGTAAAATAAATAATTAATTCACTAGTTACGCGCTTTATCTCTGGTATTTTCACACTTGTACGGTACTATCAACCTAACTAAAAACATAAAGCTCGGTCAGAGTCGTTGGAGAGACAGCGGCAATGTTGGTTCTAAGCTAAACTCAGCAGTTTATTCTTCCATAGTTATGTGTGACTAACATCACAATTACACATCAGAAACAAACATTGAAGAAAACAATACCTTTTACATCTCAAGGACCCGCAAAAACCAATTTTGGCAATGGAATTACCAATTTTTGCAATTTTGGAAATGTCGATCTCAAATACTTGGAGCAACTTCATTGTTTCTCCTCTAGTAACCTACGCTCAAGTGGTATCTTAATGATATTATTGAAATTTTATTTTAGAAGTGAAATTTAATCGTTGCAATACCGAAACGATAATGAATATTTGCTTTATATTCCAAAATGTCGGGTAACTCTCGTAAGTAAACCTTCTCCACCACGACTACACCACAGTTTATTATTATTATTATTATTATTATTATTATTATTATTATTATTATTATTATTATTATTATTATTATCAATTTATTATTTATTTTACGTCAAAAGAGTTAAAAACAGTGTGTGATGTGATACGAGGAGAAGTGAATTCTGTGCACGTTTTCATAATTCAGTGATTTCTACTCTAAGTTATATAGTACATGAATTTTGAATACAGAAAGAAACGAGCGATTACATTTATGTTCAGAAGCAAAACAAGGGGCCATCTCAGCATTTGCTCAAAGGATCAGGGAAACTGGGCGAAAACCTGATCGAGATGGGGATCATTGACCCACAAGCTGCGGTACAAGACTTAATACAAGTTATTTGAATTATACAGTCCAAATGGTAAATAATACATTAAATATCACTGTTAAAATTGATGTTATCTTTCTTTTTGATGTTGATGTTATCGGTGATGATGGGCTTTAGAGATTTAAGGGTGCTCGAACAATAGCAAATTACGTTAAAATCTTATGTTACATCCTAGAGGTGAATAGAACCGTCGTCACCACGCTCTTGATTCATAGCCTGAATGAAATATGATTTTTTGAGATCGGTCATGATAAAAGAGAAGATTGTTATTATTTTCATTTTTAAAGAGTTGTTTTACAGAAGCACTCCTGAAATTCAATGCAGTTATGCAAAACTTGCCTGAAAGATTAAACTGTGATTAACGAATTTAATGAAGGTCCCTACAAAATGTAGACAGAAACGCAACCGTACGGACATGTAAACTAATTTGGAAACATTTTAGAAAGAGATTATAGGAGCTTATTAGACTAAATTTTAATTGCGGGCAAATTCTGGGTTTATTAGTACGAAAAAGTATTTCTACGTATACATTTATTTATAATGTGTTCTTTAAACATTTCATCTAGTAAACCTATTTTTAATATTTTCTGATTATGTCTTCCAAATTAGGAGAAAATTAAATTTGTTGGTACTAAGTTATAAAAAAGTGTTTTAAATTGATGCCGTACCTGAATATTTAATCTCTGCTTCACAAAATCGTGCCAAATCCAACAGTTCCACAAAACTGCACAGACTCAATCCTTTAAATAAAGCCTGCAAAATAATTTTCCCAACTCATTACTTCTAAACAACCATTGATCAATGCACAAATTTAACGAACATTAAAATGTTCAACATTTGCATCCTTTTGCAAATATAATTTTGTAGTAGATCGTACGGATCTTAAATTTTCTAGTCTATCAAAGTATGTTCTTGAAAATGGAAACTCCAATAGACTATACCAGCGGTTCTTAAATGCGAGAATTTGGTAAGTCGGCTCGCAGTGACCTGCTGAAGAGGCCCATGCTCCACTCGACTTTCACTAGACTAGAGTCGATTGCGTACGAAGTTGCTCGTAGATCGTCCGTTTGTCACCTGCTTACCCTACAACGAGGTGATGTGAAGGCTTCTGTGGATTCGTATTCGTATTTTATCTATTGTCCGCTTTGGTTCTAAAACGTATGTCTTTTTGGGGAAATCCCTTACGTAGTAACGAGAAAAATAAAATAAAAATCTCTTTTATTTAATTGGGAATTAGATACACTTTTGCAGACACCTCAAGTTTTACGCAATGCTTGATTTGTAAAGAAACTACTATAATCACACCTTCAAAACAATGTAGATAAATATGTGGAATGGGCTCAGAGTGGAGACTTAGCATCCACCCAAGAGCAAATACAAAATATTTACTCTACGCTATCCCTAAAATACCCAAGACCTATTGGTCCAAGGAACAAAAGTTCCGTGGTCAACCTCCACGGTTAAGTAACTTGGAGAACTTTTCGACAAAACTTTTACCTGGAAACCCCGAGTAAATGTACAGAAAAAACAAAACAAAAAAATCTTCAAACTAGAACCGATTATAAGTCGGTTATTCTAATTCTACATTTGATTCTACATTATAAGTCGGTAATTCTACATTTGAAAGTAGAATTCAGATTATTAACTTTTGAGTCGTAATACCTATTATGAGAAATGCATGACTAATATGGGCAGAGGAAGCACAAAGCACTATCAACAAGTTGAGCATAGTAAAGAAATATCTCAAACCAACACTAAATTCACCATGGTTCATCCCCAATCAACAAATCCGACGAGAATTAGTTGTGTCAGAATTCAAGGGGACGATGAAACATCTGGCCAACAATTTCTTTTATAACTCACATCCCGGCCACCCTCGCCAACTAACACGTGCAGCCAACCTCAGCGCAAGATACGCACAATCCCACACTTTTTACATGAAAAATCCAAAGTTATAACTTTCTTCAGTTCTTCGTAACCAACAATGGCTGGAACAATGGAACGGTAGTCAAACCGGTTTGTCTCTCAGCCTCCCAATCTTTCCGACTCTTCATGCCCACTCCATCTTTTCGCCATGCTCGCGTGATTTACTTAGGTGGTGTAATAAAAGCTACGTTTTAAATGAAAGAAACCTAACCATTCGTCAATTTTACTGTGAATACGCTAGCAAGTACAATGGGGATAAGCCATCAGACAAGTTTACAATACCATTACTAATAAATTGTTATATATGCACCAAAATCAACACAATATCCACACTTTACCATAAACAAGACTAAGTCAGGGGCAAGGCTTTGTTTGCCAAGTAGCGCATTATTTTATTTCTCGTAAACGTAGTACAATCCTGTAAAAAATCGCTCTCGGGAAGAGACACGATTTGAACGGGTCCCTGATATCAAAAGGTATTTTTTAAGATCTGTATTTTTACATTACAAATAAATTATTTGCAATGTAATTAAAATAATTTTATGTAAAGCGTTTAAGTTTAAGTAATATCATTTTACGTTACAAATAATACGAAAATATGAGTGAAAATTTTAGAATCGCTAGATTTTTGTTGTTTTTGCTTGCATTTTGTCTGAACAGTATACCTACAATTCACGTTGTCTTTCGTCCACTACTTATGATAACCTACTATTAGAAAGCAATGCGTGTAAAAATGAGCAATTGACCGGCTACCCCTCGTTAAAATTTGTGACCTAGTATCGACAAGTGTATCTCGAATTAAAACTCAATTCCAATAAATCTCATCTCGATTAGTCTACGACACTGGTACACGACAACAACGTGTATCATTCTGTGACATTTACACAGAATTTTCAAGTTACTTTATTTTATTTACATTACATTATTTTCAAGTTACTCTTGTTCAATAACCTCCGAATGTATCAAAATAAAAAGGAAAGTTTACAACAGCTATCGTGACACTACTGAACACATCTTCACCAGCATTACTTGACACCTAAACAAATATAAAATAGCATGCTCTCTGTTTTATCAAAATCAAATTTCACTCTCAATAACAAATTACAATTACATTCTCCATATTTTTCTCGTTGGATTTCCTGTACGCCGAGCCAACAATTACATGTAAGTGATTTTTTCCCTGACGCAGTCGCTTGCATTCTGCGGTGCCTGTGGCCGTGCGTCCTTCGACCTCTGCGCTTGACTGGCTTCCGTTAGGGGGCAGCGCGTATAAAAATGAGCAATTGGCCTGCCACACACGGTGGACTGTTTTTTCCCCGGCTGAAAATTGCGACCTGATATCGACGTAATTTTGCGTCGTTAGTGGAACCGCGTCCTGCTGTGACGTGTGAGCACATTGAGGCGGAATAGTGGACGGCCAATTACGAACAGCAGTTGCATTTCTGTGTTGTCGCTTACCAGAAGTGACAAGTGCTGATGGGGAAAAAACAGAGCGAGGTATGTGGTTCACTCGCCCGGTGTGTGTGTGTGTGTGTGTGTGTGTGTGTGTGTGTGTGTGTGAAACCTTTACGATGCCACGGGAATTGTTACTCATTGAATATTCAATAGCGCTGTGATTATGCTAGCAAAAACCGTCCATCTGTCGTCGGCGTTATCGTTTATGCGTGGGCGAGATTCGAATGCCGCCTGTCTACCGTGCGTAGTTTCCAATGGCACTCATAGTTTCAGCTTTATTCAAAAACGAAATGATTGACGGCAGAAGCTTTTTGGATGCAAAGAACCATCTGCAGTGCAATAAGTACTCACTATTCTATCTCAAAGTACACTCCTAATAAAAAGCACAAAAACAAACAAACAAACAAACATGCTGAGTCTCCTATCTCTGATATTTCTCGGCAGATGCAAGAGTAGGTAACTTGGACTATAATAAATTATATTGCATCATTATAAAAACATAAAAATAATAATACAAAGACGCATTAAACAGATTGTAAACAATACTTTCTTCAACTTGTAAGAATATTTATCATCACGGTCGAATAATAACAAATAATAATAAATAAGAATAATAATAATAATAATAATAAATAATAATAATAATAATAATAATAATAATATTAGTAATAACCATTAATAGTAATAATAATAATAATAATAATAGTACAATAGCTGATCCGGGTAGCCGAGATCTAAGGCAGCAGTCCCATGGTGGTCTTGGACGGAAGAGGCGGGTTCAGATACGCCTCGGCATGATAGTGCTTGTGTCTTTGCATGTTTTGTAACTGCTTTCTTGCAATCATCATCATTTCCATACCTCATCCTTTCAGGGGATAACAACCTTGTTGGGTGTAAAAAGTGACTGAACAAAGAAATGCTGATCCCCCAATAAACTCACTGTATACTAGGAAAAATGTACATGTCTGGGCCTCAGTGGGTAGAACTTGCACGTTTCGTTCGCGTGATCCGTAGATGGCCAATTCCCGACAAAAATTATTAAGTATTATTATTATTATTATTGAATATTATTATATTATTATTATTATTATTATTATTGTTATTATTATTAACGCCAAGAATATGTAAGCTATATTTAAGTGACATAATGCACTCACAAATTCAATGATGATAAAAAAGACCGTAAATGATGTAGGAAATATTACTTTAAAATAGTTTGTAATTTTTGAGAAATCTAAAGAATACATCAAAATGGCATTTAGTTGTTATTTAGTGTAATGTAACATTATTCGCCCCAAAATTTGAAGAAAAAGTTTTGAGCCATTAAAACAATACGTTTTGCTACCTCAAAAAGAAGATCATGAGAATTAATTAAGAATTTCGTCAAAGCCGTGTTCAATACTCTCGGCTCTCATGTGGACTTTCAAAAAGTTTTCTAAAATCAGTGATACATAAATAAAAAGAAAATGGAATACCATTGTGGTTCCACAAAATACGATCACTCCGCTAATACAAAATGAAAGTTTGAAGAATTATTGAATAAACTGAAGAAAACAGCTTGGCAAGCATTAAAATTGTTGTAGCTTTTCTTGAAAACCCAGGTGAACTATTACGAAATATTTTCAACAATACTACAAGAACCTATAAAAGTTCGGATCCTAGTATATCCTTAAAACTACTTTCTGCACTCGCACCAAATTTTCTAAAAATCAGCTATCGCCATAAAAGAGGGGTAGTGAGTCAAAGAAATCCTAATATGCTGGCCGATTATTTCTGAGCCATTGGTGACTTCTCCTCAGGGAAAAATATATCAGAAACTTCATAAATCACCTTTTGTCTCTGAAAAAAACCCTGAAGAGGAAAAACTGCATATCACATTTAAATTCAGGATAAAAAGTACACATCAGGATCGCAGATATTTCTTTCTTAAACAAAGTTTGTTTCCGATTAAAATGTGACAAGTATGAGGTAGTTTTTTTCAAATATAATATCGATTTACCGCCTCAAAAGCGTGAGATAGGTAGATAAGATGGGAAACATTGAGAGAACTTACAAATTTATATTTCAGATGCGTGAAAAAGAAGCAGGCGGATACATTCCTACATTTGATTCTGCAAAATCCAACATTTCAAGCATTTCTTCGTCTTTTCAGAAGATGTTTCTAACTTTGTTGAAATGGTCGCTAAAAGAAAAGTTGTTTAAAATGTCTCTGGGACAAAATTCGTATGAGGCTAGATTTAGAAAGAAAGAGCCGTTCAAATTGCTGGAAAGTTTATCATACATCAAAGCGTGCTTAGTAGTGTGTCATCTAAAAGATATAAAAGAAATAAAAATGTGAAAACTCCAATAATTATAATTGAGTTTATAGTTAAAAGTACGTTTCTGACGTAGTCCTCCTCCGTTACTGTGTTGATTTCCAGTGGGGGGACAAGAACAACGTGTATCTTTAATAAAAAAATATCGGTTTTGTTGCAGAAATACCGCGAACAGCTGCGCTTGAGGACATCGGTGCGAGAAATGTCATTTGTGCTTTACAAGGTCTTCGAAGAGTCAGTTGATGTTTCGTCACCTCTTCTAAGCAGGGCAGGAAAATCAAGTAAACCAACTCCATGTTCATCAAACTGCCCAACATGACTTTACTGGTGCTACCATCTGGCAGTCTCCATGTTTCAGATTCACATCTCCCGTGCCCGAAGAGCCTGTTTGCCAGGGACCCCAACGCATTCCAAGGGGCGCGATAGTTTTAAAAAAATTGGCTACTATTTTTCAAAAATAAAACAAAGGTGTGATTTGATTAAACTATACTACAGGAAATTGACAATTAGAAGTAAAAAGTGTTATAATCATTGGATAATATTTGATAACACGGAATGTTGTTGGACGGTTGAATACGAGAATGTCGCTCAGAGATACGATAAGTTTAGTTTTTAAAACAAAACTTATCTTTGCAATGGGAGGGCAGGACAGAAAGTAAGAATGGAGGGCCCCAAATTAACGTGGGCCCAAATGGGTTTTCAAAGCTGTTAAAAAACGGTGCTACCCTCTGGTTGTAAGCTTTGAGGATACAACTGACCTGGAAGGATTTATTATAATGCGCAGACATTTTCTGCCCCAGCTGCATACACTTTATTGTATACTATGGTTTCCGCAAAGTCAATTGTCCGATCAGTTGGCTTGGCCGGTAGCAGAAATCTGAGTAACATCATTGTTTCCCTAAAGCAGCAAGGTTACTGAACCTAAGACATTCGATTGATTTGTTAGAATGGTCGTGGATTGCGATCTAACCTTTTAATTCCGTAGTTGGACTCTTCTGGGTACAGGATGCTGACGTAATTCCACTGCATAAGCTTCACGATCTCCACCATGGCCTCTTCCACTTGGTAGTGGTCTGAAGATGGTGCGGGAGAGAAAAGAATTCGAAGCGTTGCTTGTTGCTCAGCTCAGGGCTCGCAGAGAAGAGGACACCTGGAAAGAAAGATATTTTAGTTTTTTACAAAATTAGTGGCCGGAAAAAGATGCTCTTCAATATCTCTTTGATGAATGAAAAAAACATAAGACATCGATTTGGCAAAAGCATTCAATTATTTTCCATTCAGAAAGCTAAAGTAAATTTGTCTGAACAAATTATATTATACCAGATATTCAACACTGAATTTTTTTCTACTGAATGTAAACTCTGAATATTTAGGGTGAGGATATATCATACTAATTTACGTAGAAGTAATATTAAAAAGAAACCAAAAGGTACTTGGATATGGACGTGAGCGGTGTTTTGGGCGATTGCAGTGCTTCAGAACAATAGGAAGACAAATACGTGGCTATAGAGGTAAAAAAACCCAATATGGCAGAAATAGTAAGCACCAGCATATATATATATATATATATACTACATATATATATATATATACACATATATATACACTGGGAGAGTGTATGAGGGTATATATATATATATATATATATATATATATATATGGGTTTAAGAGGTAATATTTTATCTAAGACTCCTATCAGAGTTAAAGATTTTTTTACACCACCTACACTCAGCATGTGTCCCATAGTGAGATAGTGCAAACGTAAACCAACTCATATTATGCACGAAATTATTGAAACACAATGACATTTTGTGATAAGCGTTTTGAAAATATTCGTAAGTTAATGTTCCTGTTCATAAAGTATGTCATGATCACATCCAAAAGAACATGTGTATTTCAACCTGACAAGTTGCCGTCATAGCCCGCGAATTTGGATTTCAGTTCGTTACGTCCGTTACGCTCAAACATGCTCCAACTTTGGTCGTTCCTGTTGCTGAAATAGTTATGCACGTAACTAGTGCAGAAAGTGAGTCTTTGGCGTACGAGTGAAGTGTGAACATGTGTGGCATTTTGAAATGAGTACGCAAAATAAATTATTGTCGAAGTTGAGTACATAATTTTTTTTCACGATTCCATGGGATCTTTCAAGTATATAATCTTGGAATGATTCTCAATGTGTAAGACGTCCGCCATGTTGGTCAATGCTGCTCCAGTATTTTATCTACTTTGCAGTAGCAAATTGTTCTATAAAGTTATGACTTCTTTGCAGTAGGCGTACGGCGAAGTCTACTTTATAATTAGTTTTACTTAACAGATAAATCTGAAAAAGTCCTTTCTGACTTCTTTGATTTTTGCGAAGAGAAACTTTGTTTAATTTAAAGTACAGCACATTGTCTCTGACTCATTCGATTTTAGATTGATTGATTATTAGTGATTCCAGGTGCGTCAACTGATAAGGTGATTAGTCTCGTACGTGTCGGACATGTTTTGTTTTTTGTTGTTGTTTTTTTGCTTGGGGAGTGGCGGTGATATTCTCCCGCTGGATGGCGATATCCGGCACCGATCTACCGTCGGCTAGTGGGTTCCCCAACCAGATATCTCCAGGGGCTCCAGATATCAGCGGGGCATCGCCCCAGCAATTCTTAAGCTCCCGACCGGTCTCCTGCCATGTGTGGTAGTGTAATTAATGTAAGTCGATTTCAGTGTTACCAACTTCAATTTCAGCAAACAAATCTTTATTCCTCCAAATTCAATTTTTTAGCAAAAATATAGGATGTTAAAAATAAAAATGTTTGAGTTTTGTATACTATTTATTAAAACTCATTGCGACATCCTACGCTAATTTAAAAAGGATAGAAAATATTCTTTTGGGTTACAACTGCAAAATTATCTTTTCGGTGAATCAGATGTAATTCGTTGTTAGTTCAATTTTATTTAAAACATTTAGTTTTGTCTTGATGTACCCGTTGAAGGGACAAGTTAGTACGAGTGTAGAGTTCTTTAGAGAATTACTACATTTGATTTATATTTAGGAAGTTTTGGACAATTATAATTGTTTATATTGGTTGGCAAGTCGAGAAAAGATACAAAGAATAGACCTTAAGGAGAGACGCTATGTAGCAATTTAAATAAAAAAAAACATTGAAAACAATATTTGAAAGCTCGTGTCATAATGAGTCAACAAATAGAAAGGAACTCGGAACAAAATGTTATCAGCAACTCCCACTTTGTTTAGAGGCAGCTCCTGTTTGCTGATATAATTCCTTAACAAACGGAAACAACGTCACTGGCTCGGGTGATAAACTGGCATCACTGTACGCGGAACCTCGAAATGAGGAAACGGCCCAAGCTCCGAGCACGAGGAAAAGCATCAGTATTCTGGGAGCAGTGCCAAAGAGCGGTAGAAGAGAGCGTAACCGAGTTGTATTCAAGGTACATTATTTGACTGACACAAAAAGTATAGTGCAATAAGTGAATGTTAAAAACATATCAATATTCTTGAAAAAGTTAATGCAAGACACTCGAAACGAGAATATAATCGTAAAATTCAATTCGTTAACGACGCAATCTAACCGGCGGGATGAAGCGAATGTTCAAACTCGGCGCTGCTAAAGCTGACGGGTCAGGAGGCAGTTCGGAATCCGTGTGCAGCAACGGCGACGACGACGGCGACGGCGGCGTGAAGATAAAATCCATGCGGCTTCGCACGGGTAGTGAAATTGACTCCGACGCTGAGATGCAGTTCCAAACGCTGATCCCGCCACGCAACCGAGACGCCTGGCGACTGTCAGACGACGAAGAGGACTTCCACGATGTGGAACTGCGACTTCAAGATGAAGATGAAAAGTCCAATTCTCTTTCCGTCACTTGTGAGCCCGAACATTCCGAAGTACGACGTAGAAACAGTAAGAAGAAAAAGAAGACATTCAAGAAGAGTGTGTTGGAAAAAATGAGCTGTCAAGGTGATCGACGTTCCTCGAAGAGAGTTAATTGTTGCAGTGTGTCGTGATATTTGTGCTAAGTACTGTAGTTTTCAAGAGAAAACTGATGCAGCGATTACCGTACTGTGATGCTTCTTTGTAGTAAAATCGTAATATCTTTGTGTTTGAATTCAGTACCGACGATTGGTCTTTCAAAATAAGTATTTAAAAAAGTAACGGTTTTTTATTGTGACATTTTGATATTAAAAGCTAAATGAATTCGTGTTAAGATATGATGTTTCGTGTTCATTTAATTGCATTTATTAGGTTCTTTTATGTGTGGGATAACAGTAGTAGATATTTTTGAATACGAGACACAAAATATGTAATATTTGATACCAGAAATTAAAGATAATAAATATACCATGCCATAGACTTTATTCTCGAACAAATGTTTGTTTAGGTTAGTGTAATGCAAACAATTCTTGTGTAATTTCTTTGAGCGAAGATTGTCCAATTACTGCAGAATACAACAGCCATTTCAAAACAAGTGAGTATGAAATAAATATGTAATGAACAAATAGTGTCATTGAATGCAACTAATTTCGCCTATAAAATTTACTTGTAAAAACGGTCAAATTAACTCAGTGAACACGTGTAGAAGCTGATTTTTAAATAAATTTAAGTATCATAGTAGTTGAAAATCAGTTCAAAATGTAGGGCAAAGAATGTGTACAAATTTTGAATATATATCCGTCACTTGATTTGAATTACTAACATTTATTGCAATTCAATTTTCATTTCTATAATGTTCAGAGCGTGACAATGCTCAGAATGATTCTATCTGTTTTGTCGTATCAAATAATTAGTATTTGAGAAACATCTTTCTGTGAGGTATGTACAATGACAGGAAACAATCTCAAGAGATACAAAATTTAAATGATGGTGCTTCCTGTGAAAAGGAAGAAAATATTTGAAATGGTTTGATTTATTTTGTCAAAGAACAGTAAAACTTATGGGGAAGACGTAAAATCTGCTCACGTGTCTCTTCCTCACCTTTAACCATAAATAATTTTGAATGATGAATAAAAGTACCATCAAAGCGACGCTAGCAACATTTGAAAACTATACATTTTCGCTCACGAGTTATACAAAAAATATAGTGTTGATAAAAGAAATGCATATTTTATTTTTTAGTACTGCTAACTAAAGAGTAACCCATACCCCGGTTCTAATTTTTTTAAAATTTGTTGCGTCCACACTTATCATTACTAGCAGTAGTAGCTTAGTAGAAGTTGCAGCAACTTGCTGAATGACACTGCACAAGGCAGATTATAAACCCCGAAGGATTCGGACTCCCGTCCGAATTCTACTCTCAACTACAAGCAAAAGGAGAGCTAAACCAAACTTGCGCATAATGAAACTGAATTACAGTAGACTGAATACGGTAATTATTTCTTCATTCCTATTACATTGTCAAAAATTGAAATATGTAGATTTCGTTCAGTAATGTCCCTTTGTTTAACACACGGTTTGGAAACCATGATTTGATCACTGTACTACATTGGAAGAAAGTCTTGCAGATGGGGAAGCCCACACATTCCGTTCTTCAGACAACGGGATTTCATCAAGGCGCAGGTAAGAATAAAACATGTTAACTATGGAAACAGATTTTATGGTCCTCAAAGGTGGTATAGAGTGTGTGTGCGTGTGCGTGTGCGTGCGTGTGTGTGTGTGCAGATTCCATTTGCGGCTGCTGATGTGATTTCTTTATAGTATTTTCTATTAAATGTTCGTTTTGAATCTAATACATCTCTAGGAGGACAATACTCTCCACCAGAAGCACATCTTAAGTGGTTTTATGAATTTGGCTGATAAATCTTATAGAATTATTTTTCCTTAGCGTAATATAGTGTACAGAAGGGATTTAGTATAATATATAGGTGTATTAGGTGAAATAGTATAATATATAGGTGTTCGTGTTTGTTCAACATAAATGTTGGACCCCTAGAGCGATTGATTTGGTTTAGTGACCAATTCCGCTTAACAATTTGCCACCGGTTTGATTTTCATTGAAACATGTTATTTAGAAAATTGCAAAAATTTACACATTACCTCGAATACGGTTTAAGTTGAAGTGTTAAATAGTTGGTGTGGTAATGCCATGCATAAGAATGATGAACTGAAGGATTTCAATTTCGAAAGCTGATTCTTGCAAAGCATTTTTTCTTTTCTTAACCCTTTTTGAATCTATAGAGTACAATGCACTGAATTCAATCGCAGAAGTTCCATTCCATTAAAACTTTTATATTTTCAAGTGATAAATAGGCGTTTTTTAAACTCCGCCGTTTCGTAAAAAAGATTTTTTCAATAGAAAGGTGAAGTTTTGGTAGGATAGAAGTTGCAATATTATAAATAGGGATCGGATTTTTATGCAATTACATATTTTATCTGCTGAGTCACTTAAGTACGGAATTCGTTTTTATTTCCGAATGGGGGTCCCTAGACTTATAAGGAAGTTTTATTTTGCATAAATGAGTTATACGGTATAAAATTATAATTTCAGGGTTATACTAGTATATTATGTTGGATATTTTAAGTCAATAATGCATAAAATTGCCAGTTTCAAGGTCGTTTAATATTTATCTCCTTTGGCTTGTTTCTTCTGTAGGCTAAAATCTGTTAATAGTAAATATTAAGATATTTAGATTTTGACTTGTATTAAATTAATTTATTTTTCTTTTATCTCTTTGAATGCTGTACCCGGTGTTGCAAATGAAAGGTTCTTAGAATTGATTAGCGAAAATGTCTACGAACGACGCCTTTAATCACAGCCCTGTTTCCTGTTTAACTGGAAGAGGGGCCCTCTAATCATTTTCTTCGAATATCGGTTTTGTAGAATCAGTCTCTACTTTTATTTCTCATTTGTCTTGAGCTCGCGATCAATTGCAATCTGTTTGTTCGCCAGCACAAAACAATATTTACATCATTTCTGTTTATTTTAGTAGGTAATGTTTTTACATAATTCACTTATTTTAAGTATATATTTCTGCATATTTTACATATTTTTCAGAATATTTATCAAGTTTTACTGCATATTTTAGGGCGTATTTTGACATTTTTTTGCATAAAATATCCGATCCCTAACTATATGTTAAAAATAATACGAGAAAATATGTGAGAATTAATAGTTTAATCGATAGGTCTACAGAATTCAGACCCGACGCCGCGCCGACGACTGGGCGGCTGCAGTGCTGCGGAACCGTACGCGGATTAGCCGGAAAGCACGCGCGCCGCTGTCGCGGATACCTGGCTGGGGCATGGCGCGGTTCTTCATTTCGCCCCCGCCCCGATTCTTCATAGCCACCGTCCAGTTCCGCCCCCACCCCATCACCTCCCTAACCGTCCCGTCTTGCCCCGCCCCCGCCCTGTTCTGCTCCTGACCTCCCCGATCCAGCCCCGTCCCTTCCCGACACGTCCTGCCCTACTCTTGGCCTCCCCGATCCTGCCCCATCCCTACCCAAATTGTCCCGTTCCGCCCGGTCCCGGCAGCCCCGCTCCCATCCCATCCCGTCCCGACTTGCTCCGCCTCGTCCACGCTCATCCCCACAGTCTCCGCCCCGCTCCGCCGACCGTCTGCTCCAAGCCGATTTCACGCTTCGCGCTTCCACGCAACGCCCCGGAGAAGAATGTGTATCGCGCATCCTGCATCCCGAGGCACAACATTTCGTGCAAGTCGCTTTAAGAATTCAGGTTTTTTACGCTCTGTCTGAGCAGAAATATTTTCCGAAGCTCGGATATAGTTGGGAGTCACGCCATAACTATTGGTATAAACTGCACGAAGAGTTCAATAGAATTCAGAATGGAATGAGATGTTGGAAGTTTTCGTGCACACATAACCATGCAGTGTACGTGTACTTATTTTATGAGGGATGTAAGAAACGAGGAAATTAAATTATGACCCACAAAATTGGAAGTGTGTAAATATAATGTAAAATGTAAATATTTTACAATATTTATGATGCGAGTGCTAAAAGTTACTTTTTTTGTGAGTAGAAATTGTTGCGACACGAGGCATGTAGGTCGACTGATCAGGACCGGATTTACTGTGGTGGGGGTTGCTTAAAATGACTGGATCGTTGAGATGCTGTCGAGTCAATGACGTTTGCAATCCGTTGTTAACTATTTTTAATTTTGGAAAAAATCTTTTAGCTGTACAAGTAGTTATCATCAAAATAAGATAAATTTTCGAAATGATTTCCACATTAGGGAAAGCATCTTGGACGTGCATTTGTATCATTGCATTGTTATTACATGCCATAGAAAAATATGTTGTTTGAAGTTAAAATAAAATAATGATAATATAAATATAAAATTAAAACAAAATAAAAGTATAACATATATCACAATTTTGTAATGTAATAAATACAATTAAAATGATTGAATGTATACAAAAAATACATGAATTTAATTTACATCGTATGACTTTTGTTAAAACCCAGGATTGCCCCTCCCACGTTTGTATTTGGTGGGTGTCCCCGGGCCGTCGCCCTCCTTGCCTACACATAAATCCGGCCCAGCGAGTGACGCGATCCTACAAACAAAATAAAATCACTTTTATCACGTGCGTCACACTATTTTTTGGACAGTCTTATTGACTTTCATTTTATTTTAATTCAAGTATACAAATCACTCAGTGCTATATTAAGTTCGGTAGTTGATGAGGTTTGACGAAAGTTCTTTGATTTCTTTGTTGCATCCACAGATTTATCCGAACTCTTGAGAATCGACTCAATTTTAGCACTTGGGCTAAAAATTGAACTCTTCGAACGCTATACATGCCTTGAAAGTACCCTTTTATTAGACTGCCTAAAACAGAAATTCTAGAATCATACAATTATAAAACTAACTTCAAAGCAGATCATCCGATTACGATACTCAACTTTCGATCTTCAAATAACCCTGGAAAGAAGTGCAGAGTTCACTTTCCGTTAAATGAGTACTCAACAAACGGGATTACTCCGTCAATTCGATGAAAAGATCAGCTGTGTGATAAGTAGGAAACGTGCCATACTATGACATTCAACAAACATAAGTCGATGATTCATCATGCACCCGCGGCTGAAGGACAACATTGGTATTCTTTGTTGAGTGGGGTCAAGAAACAAAGCGGAAAGTTGAAGTCAATATTTGTCAACGAAGAGCGTTTGTGGAAATTCTAAGCTATTGTCAGGGAAAAAGAATAATTGGATGGCCTGGAGCTCAAGTCCTCTGTGTAACAGTTTAGGTAAAGCTACACGCGCATAGTCAAGATTCTTTTTAGCCTTTAAAATGTTTTATCAGACAAAACAGACCCTCTAAATAAAAACTTTTTAAACACACACACACACACACACGCATGCACGCACACACACACACACACACACACATACATATATATATATATATATATATATATATATATATATATATATATATAATATATATTTTTATATAATATATAAATATATTAAAGTCTAATTTTATCATTTTCTGGCGCAATTTAGATTTCAGAAACACAGCTACGAAAAGAAACAATAAACGTATAAGAAACTGACTTGTCTGGAGCTGGATTACACTATTACAAATAGCGGTCAAGAAGAAAAGCAATAGCCCCTGCTTTCATTAATTTGTAATTTCTTATTGTCATTTAGTGAAACTTTTACATAATGTATGTAGGTAACAAGGTAGTTATTATTTGTAATTGATTACATACTACTATATAAAACAGTGTTTCTTACACGCCACTTACGAAATATTTACAAATCAAAACATGCAAATCATAAATTGCAGTGAAAGTAATATTTTTTTAAATTTTCAGACCTAAACCTAACAATTAAAAATATAGACAAGCTAAAGTGAAATCTCTTGCGACAGTTCGCGTCCAAATCACTTTCTATATTTCTACGTAAAGGAAGAAGGCAAGTAATGGATAAAATGTCTAAAAATGCTGTTGACTCGGTTTCTGGTGGCAAAGAAGGGAATCAAAAAATACGTGGTTGGGGTGTAGGTAGGTTCCAAAAAGTCCAACAATAAGCTCATCCTAGGAGTGAGGTTATGGAGAAGTGTCCAGAGCCTGACATTTCAGCAGTTCAACAACTAGAATAACATTAGAACGGTATAACAATTTATAATACTTCATTCAACAACTAGAATAACATTAGAACGGTATAACAATTTGTAATACTTCATAGCATTAGTGAATATGAGGGTTAAAGATAATGGCTCTTAAAGAAATAAATAACTATATCAGTACATAATAAAGTAAGGGTTTTCTTAGGGTAAAATATTTT
Source organism: Teleogryllus occipitalis (assembly GCA_011170035.1). NCBI lineage: Eukaryota > Metazoa > Arthropoda > Insecta > Orthoptera > Gryllidae > Teleogryllus > Teleogryllus occipitalis. The sequence goes on along the minus strand of BLKR01000245.1, from coordinate 274,230 downwards.
GTGCTTAAAATATTGTAATCAACATCCAAACACACTGAAAAAGAAAACAAGAATAGATGCCTTTTTTTGTTTTGATGACGAATTGAGCAAAACAATTTTAACTCCGGAAATATTAATCACATGGTTGCGCGATTGATATGGCAGTCTCGTGACCACTTCCTTGAATCGAGGGTGTTGTTTTGCAACTGTGGTGTACACGAATATGCTCAACTCCTATGCATGAGTACGTTCTTTCACAGGTATGCGTGAACTTCATCCTGGCAAAGATGGGAGTAACGCCTAAAATTTTGAGTTCGAACTATGTTACGAAATTTTAAATTTTTATTTTTAATACTTATGATAAATTATGAGAGATTTCACTGTGTCATTTAAACGTGTGAAGAGTTAATGATGTGAAAAAGTGTTCTAGATTGTGACGCAAATAGGACGACAGTTTGCTTGAAGAGTCCTTGATGCCAAAAGTATTTTCCAAAACGCGTCTATCCATCTATTTTGGTTAATGGCTTCATTGATATTCATATGCTTCATTGCATTATATATTAGGATATATAATGTGTTCTTTTTAAACAAAATATTTTATAAATAATGATTTTAATAATACATATTAAGTGCTATAGAAGTGCCATACATATTAAGTCTCAAAGTATTAAAAATAACTATACAATGTGTGTTGAATTATAAACTAGATGCTACAGAATGGCACAGACTTTCTCGTAGCAAATTTTTCGAATTTCCTTGGTGTGGACTGGATTTAAGATCTTGGTAGATAACCAGCTGTCATCTATCGTCACCCAAAGTACATTTTCTTGAAATTTTACAACTTTTCAGTTTCTTAATAGTCGAACCGAAATATTACTTTAAGAATAGTAAAGAAGAGTATAAACTCGTCCTAATTAGATATTTTCATTGAAAAATTTGAAGTCGTTTTTAAGAAAATAGCGATTAAGCATTACTGTAAATGCGAAATTTGATGCTTTTCTTCACAAGACTCTATTGAGAATTCGAAAAACTTCATTTAAAGTCATTTTAACCACATCCACTCAAAAATGCAATAATGTATATAAATAGATGGAAATGTGCATATTAAGGGCGTGAGAGATATTTCGAAAAAATACATTTGTGTAATGTTTGAAAGAACAAATGAATACACCAAAATGAACTTTACGTCTTATTAAACAGTGTAATTAGCACTATCGATTCAAACGAATTTGGAGCCATTTTCGAGATAATAGCGTTTGAGCGATTCTGAAAATGCGAATTTTGAGCTCATTTTCACAGAAAACTGAGTTTTCGAGAAATATTATTTGACATTATTTAAAGCATATGTACTCATATATCTAACAATGTGAAGAAATGTTCTCTAATGTAAACAATACTGACGTGAGAGTAAGTTAAAACAATTACATTTTTGTAGTTTTTTAAAAAACAATAAAAGAATAGAGCAATATAGCTTTTATGTCATCTTATAGGGTTCATTTTGTACTAATCCTACCACAAATTTAAAGAAAAAATTTGGTGCCGTATTCGAGGAAATCTTGTTTATGTAATTTTTTTAAATTGCAAATATTGGACGATCTATTGCACGAAAACAACTAAAATTTTCAAAAATATCTATATGACCTTAATGAAAGAACAATTTATGGACTAAAAAAATTCATTTGAAGGAAAAATCTCTATCTTCAATGTCATAGTTGTAGGAAGACGGCGAAAGTAATTCAAACTTTTCCAGTTTTCTAAAATTCAGCGTTAACCATTAAAATCGGATCATTATAAGTGTATTTTACTTTATTCTTACCAGAAATTTAAAGAAAAAGTTTGGAGCCATTTTTGAGAAAATTTTGAAAATATGCGGGGGGTTTCATGTAAAGTACTCCCAAATTTTAAAGAATGTTTTTCAATATTTCAAAGCTTCAACTAGAGCCGGATGGACAGCGATTTCTTGAATTTTGAAAAACATTCTATGTGTGATTTAGGCGCTAGTAGTGTTTACTGACAGACGGACAGGCGGACGGACGTTTTGATAAAAAAAAAAAACACTTTTTCGGTATCAAGGCCCCCCCTAAACGTGTATTTCCGTTGAAATCTCGAAATCGATTTCCACAGCATTACATAACTTTCCCTATACTAAGTATATTACTTCGTACATACTCGTACATATGTATACTAGAAAGTAAATAGGCACATGCCCATAATTAATATTTTGGAAATGAACATACTACATTTTTAAATGGTATCTAAGTTTAAAAATAACTTCATTCCTTGAATTGCAAGTAAAAGTAAAGATTAATTATCACATATCACGAAGATTGTACTGATTCCAAAATATTAAGTTTAGGACTTGATTATTTGGTGTTTCAGATCGAATGTGTTGCAAAAAGAATTGTTTGAATTGTGATGGCTACCAATGACAAAGATATCGTGTGGCAATTTGCTTGTAAGTTGTATAGGAAGCTTCCATGAATTGAAAAAATTGAAATTGGAGCATAATTTATTCTCAGTGCATATACTATCAGATTTAACACGCATGGAAGGAGTAATATAGTAGCTCACTTATGTTTTGGAAAATTCGTAATGGATGCAATGAAGAACTCATTGTAGCAAAAGTATCGAGGACACTCAAGTTTGCGACGACATTATATATCCTTTGTAAATGTACGATAATTTCAAAATGACATTTTCCATGTACCTAGATTAATGGTTGTTTGTTAGTTAATTTTTGTCAACTACCTTGTTAGTATCATTTAAAAAAAATCTATGTCCCATTAAAAAATTATTACCATTTAAAAACATGTGCACACACATACAACATATATTCGTATTTACGAGGCAATATCGAACTGATTTGGAGATAAACGCCGGAGCACACGCTACTCGTTGCATTTGGTATGAAACTGGGATGTAATTTGATTCCAGTTGACTAATCCAATCAAAATACACTCTGGAAGTGATGCTGCTATAACCCAACCATTACATGTCATAAAACGACGCTAAATCTTTTCTCGAGAGATCTCAAGCTGTTTGCCCTTCCTTTCTCGCCATCTTCGTTGCCGCCGCCAACCCAGCCTCAGCCTTTGCCTCCATTTCCAAACCTGCCATCGCCAACACCGTCACCTCAGCACCCGCCAGCCACTCTGCCACAACTACCTTTACCTACACCATCGCCTGCGCACCCGCTCCGTCATCGCAATCACCTTCACTACCACCACGACGTTGATTGATTATTTCATGTTTCCAGGCGCGTCAACTGCTCAGGTTATTAGTCCCGTGTAGTGTATGTTTATATCACTGGAGGTGGCGGTGTTTTCCCATGCTGGATGACGAGATCCATCGGTGACCTACACGTCGGCTTGCGGGGATTTCCCCAGCAGGTATCTTCCACCCGCGGGACAACGCCCCCTCTGGGACAAGCACTAAGTTTCAGACTGGTGTTCAGACGTGTGTAGTGCTTGTAAGTGTGTGTAAGTGTTGAGGAGGGACTAAGACGAGGAAAGAAAGATCGCGTGCGTTCCGTGGCCCGTTTGTTAGGGCACTGTTCCTGCATTCGTCTGGTGTCGAAAATCCTGCCTCCGTCGGGACCCGAACCGTTGTACCTCCCGGTCAAGGGGCAGTACAGTGACATCAGTTAATTCACTGATCCACCCCAGCTGGTACCACCACCGCTTCCGCCTTCACCTCCGTCGCCGACTCTACCTCTGCCGTAGCCACCTCCGCTATCGCGTCCGCTATCACCGGCTCCGCATCCGCGTCTCATCGTCTCCGCTTTCCTGGGGACGCGTAGCCCGCCCTCGCGGGAGATCCCCCGACTATTTAGTGGCGTCGGGGGCGGCGTCGGACGAGGCGTCGGCCGCGTCGGTAGCGCGTATTTACGACTACATAATTTTGCTCTCACGCCTCACTGCGGGCGCGTTCCCTTAATGAGCGCTCTTCACCCGACGAGCGGCGGCAGGAGACCGTCCCGCGCACCCGGCGTACAGTGGGCGCACGCCTCCCCACAAACGCCTCAGTGGGAGCCGGATTTACCGTTTGGCACGGTATCTTTATACGGAAAAGGTTGGTTGGTTGGTTGGTTGTTAGTGATTTCGGACACGTCAACTACTGAGGTCATTAGTCTCATACGTGTAGTGCATGTTTCTCAGTGTTAGCGGTGATCTTCCCCCGTTGGATGGCGAGATCCGGCGCCGACCTACCGTCGGCTAGCGGGGATTCCCTCAAGCAGGTATCTCCCACCAGCGGGGCATCGCCTCAGCCGAGACAAGCTCGAAGCTCCCGACCGGTCTCTCGACATGTGCGGTAGTTTAGTGCATGTTAGTGTGTGTGTGTGTGTGTGTGTGTGTGTGTGTGTAAGAGGTGAGGATAGGAGAAGGAAGAGGAAGGAAACATCGCGGGCCGTTCTTGGCCCGTTTGTTAGGGTACTGCTTCGGCATTCGCCTGGTGATCGGTGAAACCACGGAAAACTACCGATCAGAGCAGCCGGCCGCTAGAATTCTTATCCAGACAGCGACTGAATTCGACCTAACGGACAAGCTAGTGTCGAAAATCTTGTCACTGTCGGGTCTCGAACCTAGGACCTCCTGGTCAGAGGCATTGCCGTGACATCAGTTGATGCACTGAGCCACCTCTCTCGGTTTTATACGTAAAAAAATTCAGGGCGTTCGTTTAGAAGGATATTGGAGCTTTTTTCCCTTTTCTATCGGGGGATTTTTCTAGCTTTAGAGGATGCGGATTTTGACTACCCACTCTGGGTTCCCACTATGTTCATCATGGGGACACATATTAATCATTACACTAGACCAGGGGTATCCAACTTACAAGGCCTCAAGCGCCACAACTAAAACCTTTAATATGGTTGCGGGCCATGTTTTTATTACTCGGGCGATCCATCCCTGACATCCCCGTATCGTTAATCTCGGCAACTAGCCCCGCTGCTCTGCAATTGGAAGGGGGGGGTGAAACAAATGTGTGATATCAGGTCTTAGCATGCCTAACGCAGTGAAATACATTGGGATGATTTTAAATTTCTGAATTTACTAGATCAAAATCCTTAAAACTAAACTTAACCTATTTTTACATTGAAAGGGGTGTTGACCCCTACAGGGCGCGTGCGCTGGGCGTACAATGTTCTCGCTCGACGTGGATGCGATGCACTTTCACATTTGACTAATGACCTCACGCGGGCCACAATAAACGGCACCACGGGACGCCAGTTGGACAACACTGCACTAGACACTGACACACTTGGGGGCTATTCGATCTGTGGTCAGTTGACTCACAAGGCCTTTCGCGACCACACACACACATGAAAGACAAGGGACAAATAGCCCTTGAGACCGAGGCGCTGAGTCGGCACATGTTCTAGCCACCTCGAACAACCAGGTTTGAGCTTTGTAATAAAACAATCTCGTGATTTTTAATTTCTCGTCTACTCCTTACGAAAACTACTGCTTATTTAGAGGAAGTATTTTAATGCTGCGGTAAATAACGGTGAATTTTTGACAGAAAAGCTCTTATTGCCGGGTTCTGGTGATATAAAAGTGCATCAATCTTGTTCCTATATCTATTTAATTACATGTAGTTCACTCCTCTAACACGTTCTGTAGTCAGAATTTATGTTTGGTGGGTCCTTGATATTGAAAAATTGGATTAGATTACGGCAAAACGTCTGTAGTCTGTCTGTGAACAACGCTAGCGGCTAAACCATGAGTAGGATTTTCACCAAAAACGATCCCTTTGACTGATGCCGCGGCCCCTAGAATTTGAAACCGATATTTTAATGGGGGGAGGGATACTGTACATTTGTAGAAGTAAGAAATAATTCTGTTCCTACTGAACTATATGAAGATATGCATCATAGGCGTTTCGTTTGCATTGGTTTAGGCTTTTTCAAGTTATAGCTAAAATGTTAGTAGAGGAGAAACTGCAATATTGTAATATTACGTCTCTCTAATAATGCGAGATAGTAAGTGCTGTTGTAGCACCTCTAGTAGCTTTAAATGAAAGGTAGTAGGCTCCGAATGTGTTATTCTTTATTTTTTACCGGCTTTACAATACAGTGCGTCAGGAAAGACTTTCCGCAGTGAACCTAATCAGGGCCTCATATTTAAAACGGCATTTATATTGGTAGCAACCAGATCACTGGGAAATAAGTGAAGGGACAAGATTTATAGCATTTATTAGGATTGTGGTGAGTGCCCTAATTTACGTTTTCGAGCCGCAGTTCGTACCACAACTTGTCTGTTGCACACAGCAAGGTGACACTGCAGAGAGACGTTCCTGGTGCATTGTGTTGGGACATTGACGCCATTCCTGGCGCCAATGTCAGGACAATTAAAATCGTACAATTAATAGAATTAACCGTCATTAGTTCATTATTTTTTGTTCTGGGTGTGAGGTTATGATTATGTTTCCAAAGTCATTGTCGTGCAAACAAGCACATTACAGCAGAAAATGGATATTTAATTCATGATGAGGTCTCTACTTTTACAACGCAAGGTATATAAGTGCATGTGAAACTTTGCTACAGTATGTCTGAACTTTTGCCGATTTGTCTGAACAATTGCGCTGAGTGAGATCTGCTTTCCTGTTTATTGGCCCAAGTGTCTTTACTGAAGACAGTGTTTCTGAGGAATAGCTTCAAGAACAATTAAAATATGCAGTGGTCAATGCTTGATTTAATTTCAACCAATATATTGAAACGAGAAGTATTTTCATTTATCCTGAAATACCGTTTAATTAGTTTGAGACTAGAGCAGTAGGGGTTGGAAAACAAGAAAAATATTGACAATTCTTGGGTATACAAAATGTAACTTCTAAGGATTTCTTCTCATTTACTGTCAAAGTTTCGCGGGTATTCAATAGTTATTAACGCCAATCGACCGATGCAGAATGCTTTAGATCAGATTGTTCCAACTCAGCTGTCCGTGGGTGGGCACGCGGGCGCCCGCGAGCCACCACGGGCACTGGCGGAGACCGACGAACACAGAATGCTGTCAACACTCGCTGCCGGCGCCTGGCGAAAGCTCTCGGGGCGCGAGTTGGCCTTGGCCTTGGGCGACAATTCGCCGCTGACAGCCAAAGCTGGGAGCCGTTAGGTTGGGGAGTGGAGGGCACACCAGGGCTCATACTCAGAAAGAAGCTTTTAAGTTTATCAGGAAACGTTCAATTCTATTCAATATAACAATTAATTTTAGACATATTTTTCTGAAAACAATTGAAGTAATATCTGGTGTCAGTCCTTGGGCTGTTGCGATGTATACAATGTCTTGTTCTGAAGTTGGGTTCTTTCTTTGTTTTTTATTCTTTTCATTGAAGAAAAAAGCTACTCACAACAATATGTTGACCCAAACAAAGATATTATTTTCGCTGCATTTTATGAAGCTTGGGGAACACTTCCACAAGTAAATCCTGATATCATCGCGACCAATAAAGAGTATTAAAATGTATGTTCTTTAGAAGTAGGGAGTTCTGCAAATCTGTTATGTCCAACCGTATCGGCAACGGCATGGTATCCGGTGAGACAGAAAAAGGGGTTGTTGCTTCCTCTGCCAGCCATTGCACTACTCATTTTGCTTCCACGAAAAGCAAATCGATAGTGATAACAGCGCTTTTCTCTCCACAACCTCCTCGGCTGGCCACACGGGCGCGCCCGCGGTCGCCCCTGCCCGCCAGTGGCCGAGTTGGAACAGCCTGCTTTAGATTAAAAGTTAGAAATGTCTATGGTTTGTAGAGGTGTCAAAGATTATCACTCTTTATCATAGAGAATGTGATAAAAATTTGCTAAATCGTCGATACTCGTATAATATTTGTCCTTGATTATTCCTGATTATTAGGCAACTCCGAAAATGTCAGTGTTCGATAGGTACGCTTAAGAACGTGATCTATAGAACACTAGTGCATTGCGAGTTGTCTAACACTCTGAAGGAAGTGTCAGGATCATCTTCAAGCACGGCTTGTTAAAACAATAGTATATGTAACACGTAAGCGAGGTGATTCGCACACGAGTGGAGTTTGGCGCCTGAACGTTTGCGAGAAAAGTTTGCGTTTTGCGACAAAAGACAAGCGCGCAAATCACCTGTTTCGCGCACCTAGTACGTAATATTTCATAGAATAAAAGAACTCTTTAGCTACAACTCGTTCCGATTGTTCGACGGGCGGCGAACTGTTAAATTCCTTAATCCATGCAGGATCAAGATGGCTTCGCGTTCCTTTTGGTTGAATGACGTCGAAATGACATACAGTATCGAGGGAAAACTTAAATCTTTACTTTTGAGGACGTCTTAAAATGTTGACCTTATCTCTTGAACACATCTCTATGAATGAACAATATTAGGCTATGCAGTATTCAAGAACATTAAATCGTATTACTCTTTCTTTGGTTTCATTATATTTTAACTTTATAATTTAATAATTGCAATGCTATAAAGTATTAAAGTATTATAAAGTATTATTCTATGATACTTAATAGTTACAGCAACTACTTCAATTTAATAATTTATTTTCTAATTTAATTTACAAATAATTTGTAATTGTTCAGAATTCTTTAAAACTCTGTCGACATTCAATTCGTTGCATATACTATTTTGCAAATGTAGTGCAAATAAAAAAGAGAATGATATTAATTTTTTTTGTTAGATTAGGCCCAATAAGAATATGGGAGGAGCAACTAATCAAAACGCATTTTGTCCACTGGTGGAAAAAATTGAGTATGATTTAAAATCGTGTAGTTTTCAGTATGATCTACACGCTCTTGCTTAATGTGTTAAAGTGAGTTTTGAAGAAATCTGACAGCAGGAACGTGTAGAACTTATAATAAACTATAATAATGTTTAAAAATGTGTGTCGGTTACAAATAAGAGAACAAACGCTTGTAATTCGGTTTTTACCAGCTTACATTTTATTTCTATGCTTATTCTCGCTGAATATGGCCGGATATGACTTGTAACAATAAGCCCGTTTTACTTATTACATGAAGAATTACACGTTTTTTCCCCTTCTCGCCTTCCTACGTACGTAATAAAGAGAAAGTATTGTTATGATGCGGCCAAAATCGCTGATTTTTGTACAGAAAAAACACCTATTTTTGGCCCTAGCCTCAAAAACTTTGTTACATTTTATTTCTAAATGAAGTAAATTATTTCCTTTAACACGCTGTGTAGTCAGAATCCATGTTTTGAGGGTCCTTGAAACAAACCATGGATTTTAGCTACACAAGTGGTAGAGGAAGTAATTTACTATATTTGAAACAGGATTTATTGAGTTTTTCGTTTCCAGGGTATGTGCCTAAAAGTTTTTACGTCGAAAATTCGCCGTTTCTCGCCGTTCCATTATAATACTTTCTCTTCTTACGAGGTAAAGGCAAGAAAGTTAAAAGGGTAGCTTTTGTTTTTAAATGTCGTGTGGAGTAGGGAGTAGTTGAAATTGTCTAATTTTCGTTGAACTATCTGAATTTTTGAAAATTTCAAAAGTGAGAAATAATGCAAGAAAGTATGTGCTGTTGTAGCTTCACTAGTTCCATTGAACTATTTTGCGTTATCGTTATTTGGACTGAAAATAATGTAAGATATAATGTATATATTATATCACGTATAGTTAACAGTTGCGTTTCGAAACGCATTCACTGTCGTGTTATTTCACTACAACATAATATACTATTTGGATACGTTTTTACCATGAATATTTTTGAGATTAAAAGTAAAACAGCCAAAGAAATACTTTGCGAATGGTCGGGATAATGAATAAAGAAATCTCGTATCGGATGTTTGGAAGAAGAGATCAAATAGAAACAATAGTTGCAACGTTATTATTTCAGGCGGAGAAACAAAATAATTTCATTTCAAGTGGTACGTTCATGTAAATTCATCTGTTTTAAGTTATTGAAACAGCTTTACAATATTCGAAGCTCGTGATTGGGCCGCTGTTGAGAGGGCCAAACCAGAATAATGGAAGTCACGTTTATGCGGAGCGCGCGACTCATCGTTGGACTCACTTTGGCCGGAATGCACAAATGGCAAGGACGCAGCGGCTGCGAGCGTAGTTGCTTGTCACAATGAGACGGCGCCAATGGCTGCCTTTTGTTAAGGCACTAGCTATAATTTGTTCACTAGCTATGAATGTAACATACATTCAATGCGCATCTATTTTACGAATAATAGGATCGAGAAACATTCCATATTATATTAGACTTAATACCTATTTATTTGGAGAATTATCAATTTCTCACAACCTGTACAAACTCGTTTTACGTCAGTGCGTTTTTAAGTTATGAGCAATTAGTAAGTTAAATTGATGTGCTAATAGTAAAATAAATTTGTGCTTGTTGAATTCCCCTACTATCTCTTCCTATATATTGTTGATGTCACATCTATTACATTGAGGTTTATGATCGGACTGTCCCGTAAAAGGTCTAGAAAACACTTCATTGCCCAGAAGTTCACAGCCATTATGCTAATCACGTGTTTTCGCTTGGAAAAACAAATCACACGGAAATCTTTCCGTACTGCGACTGATGATGGGTTTATGCTCTTAGCCAAACATGATTTTGATCTTGACGAACCTTTATGAGTAGCATTCAAACTGCTTTTATCCTTAGATCGTTGTAATACTACAGATAAATAAGTTCTGAAGAAGACTATCATTTATATTAGAACGCAATATGTGAAGGTCCGTCCGCTTTTCTGTACACACTAACTGGACTGTGCTTTCAGTGGCCGTGATGCAAATAATGGTAAACAAACTTACATAAAATCTACGCAAAAATGTGCGGACTTTCGTTTCAAAGAATATACACACAAATTTTATTTATCTTAATTTAGTAGTACATGTTCAGCATCCAGCAAGTCTAGCAACATCCCCCTCAAGGTGGGATTGGAACACGCGACCTAGCGAACAGAGGCTGTCGCGTAGCGTTCACCTTAGAGATGTCGGTCACATAGCTCCACGCATTTCCTATTATGTCTCTTTGAGAACGTCCTAATATGCCTTGCACCGACGCCGTGCTATTATGCCTTACTTTCAACTGCTTGATTCAATTGTTTTGTGTTTTAGGCGCGTCAATGGATATGGAAATTGGTTCCATACGTACAGTTCCTCCCATGCTTGATTGAGAGGCTCCGCGCCGAATTGATGGTCAGGTTACAGGGATACTCTCATCCTTTAGATATTTTACTGGAGATGGATACTCTCTCCAGATAACTGCGCCAGCGGGGCACCGCTCCCGCCGGGGCAAGTTGTAAGCTCCCAACTCGTCTCCCGGGATGTATGTGGTAGTGCAGTTCATGAAAGTGTAAGTGTGTGCGACTAAAGGGATACGTTAGAATGAGAACAAGGAAGGAAAGATCGCGCGCGATCCATAGTGCGTGTGTTAGGGTACTGCTACAGCATTTGCTTGGCGTAAAACGGAAAATACCTATCAGAGCAGCCAGCCGCTGAAATTCTCCTCCGGACAGCGGATGAACTCGAGCTAGCTATCTCGCTAGTGTCGAATATCCACCAACGTCGCGACTAGAGCCCTAGGACCTCCCGGTGAAGTACGCAGCAGTGACAACAGCTATTGTATAAGCCCCTTCAGCCAGCTTCTGCTTTCGATCTGTTGGTCCCCCCACTGTGCGTCGACGTCGGCTGCGGAAAACGCAGGTTGCGCGTCTCCTCAGCTGAGCTCTAATATTTGAAAACGCGATTTTCCGGGCCGCGCTACGCCGCGCCGCGCGAGCGCATCGTGTGCGCAACCGGGCGGCGCAAAGCAGGGGAGGAGAAGAAGATGGAGGAGAAGGAGGTGGAGGAGAAGGAGGTGGAGGGTGCTCGACGGAAGCGGTTCGTCGCGGACGTCGCGTTTGAAGTCGCAATGGAGGAGTCGGAGGCGCGGGTTCGCACGTCGAGTGCCACACGCTCGGAATTGTGAATCTTTGAGAGGAGGAGGTCGACGGGGAAAAGTGTCTTTTCTAAACGCCGCTACAACTGTAAAAGGAGAAGGTTTTCAAGGAGGAAGTTTTGAATTCCGTCTGTTCTCTTGTCGCTACGAAGTGTTAAAAAGATAGGGTGGTTTATTATAATCGTGACACGTAGTGTGGGATATTACAGCCAATTACACTCGTGAAATACAAACCTTTGTCGTTAAAATTTTACTCTGTAACAAGCAATGGAAAATTGAAGGTGTAATTGTGTTAAATATAAATTTATCCTTTAGTTCTATTAATTTTGTTTAGTTACTGGTCGAGCTCTTGCAGAACCTCGACCACAATGACGTGGCCTCGTTAATGGTTAACAATCTAGAAAGCAGACATTAAATACATTTGCTAATAGTATTAAATTACAAAAAATATGAAAAAAATTAAAAGCGTGATTGGAGCACTTTATAAAACAACTACCTATAAATATTTTCATATATTCCTTTTTATTCAAACAATGAGGTAGTTTGATAAGTGATAGCAGACTTTAAAGAGCTCATAATATTAGGTATGTTGGTATAAATTAATCTAGACCTATTATTTACATTTAGTTTCCAGACTCAGAAACAAATATTATAAATAATAAATCAACTCTTCGTATTAAAAGTGCTAAATTAATACTCACGTCAATTATTAGGTCTACTATAACATTGTTTCTCCAATATGGTCAAATGCAGATAAATCGAATATTCAAAAACTTAAAATTATTCCAAACAAATACTTTAGAAAAATTCTATTAAAAATTCTTATTCCTAACACTCAAATTCATAATGAATTGAATATACCTACAATTCATGATTTGACTGAACATCACAGTCACAAATATTTTAGTACCCTTCCTTCATTTCATCATGATCAATTTTTCATTCCTGGGAAAACTTATCCTTTTCGTCGTAGAATTACTTACATATGTCCTAAAGATTAATTTTATCCTCCGTAATTTTATTTTCTCTTATTACTTTTCATATTCTTCTTATGTTTACTTTTTTCTAATTTTAAATTTTACCTTCACAAATCCTTTTAAAAGTTATTATTAGTCAATAAGGATTGTCCTACAAATTGCAAATTTCAATGCTCTAAAAGACATATCGTCGAACAGAAATTAATACATTAAAAAGAAACAGCCGACCTGGATGGCCGAGGTGGCTAAGAGCGAGTACCGACTCAGCGCTTCGGTCCGAAGGGTCGCGGGTTCGAGTCCCGCCTTGGGCATGGCTGTTTGTCCCTTGACTTTGTGTGTGTGTGTTGTCGCGGAGGGCCTCGCGTTCTGCTGACCCCAGATCAGAGGAGCCCGCAAGTGTTTGACTAGTGTATGGTCGAATATGCGTACTATAAGCCGTGAGAATATGCTACTGAGCTCTCATTACGAACACTAATCAATTATGCCTGCATTTCATCACCTTTATTAATGCCCGCTTACCACACGATTTTTAGCGAAAAATCAATAAAAATTCGTATCTGCCGCGAGGGTGATAAATTCGAACGCAGCCAATTTGCCAGGAGAATAAACTTTGAGCGCGCGGGAAGAAGTCCCGCTCCCAGCCGAGCGCCTTGCGGGCGGCGGCGGCGGCGGCGGCGACTGTGCACGGCGGCGGCGGGATGCACGGCCGCCTGGAGGGCGACGATAAGCGGGGGCGGGCGGAAGCGCGGGGAGGGGGTGCGATTTACGATGGAAGCTCTCCTCCTCCGCCCGCCCCTCTACGCACGCATCCTACTGTTCCTTACCGTGTTGCCACGCTCGCTGACAACATCCGCCACCTTCCACTCTGTCCCGTAGCTCTTTGCATGCTTCATCGTTTTCTTCGTCTATCCCGCGTTCTTCTCCCTGATCTTATATTCTATTTTATTACTTTCTTTGCTCTTTCTTTCAAAATGTTCCTCCCCGCATCATCTTTCTTCCCTTTCTGTACCATGATTCACGTCGGTTATATTATGTACTTTTATAGTTTTTCCCTCCATCATCATCTTTTTTATCTCTCTGCTCTCAATTTCCTCTGTGGAGATTCCGTTTCCATTCACGAAATTTATTTTTTATTCCGTTTCTTTTCCCCGTTTATTTCCCTAACATACAACAATAATTCTTCATTTCTTACTTCATTCTTCCTTTTCTTTTCCTTCCATCCAGCCTTTTATTTTCCTCTCTATCCTCGTCGTATTGCCTAGCCGAGCCTCACGCACCTCGTCCCTCGTCCATCTTCGCCCGCCTGCCGCGTGCTTCCCCGAACCTTCACCGCCCACTTGTTGCGGTCCCTTGCGCCCCTTGTCTCCGCAACGGGCGGCGGTGCGCTTCGCGTAAGATGGAGTGCGCCGGCCTCTTGTTGCGAGGGAGCTGGTTTCGGGGAAGAGATTGGGGAAAGAGTCACGTCGGGTGCCTTATCTTCCCGCTGCTCAGTTCTGTTGTGTTCACATTAATGGGAAATAATGTTTTTATTGGCAAAAGCTTCATTTTATACTTGTAACTAACTGAATGTGGCTTCGTAGACGCTTTATATTGTTTTAAAATATTTTAACGCGTTGAAAATTTCTACTATACAAGGGGTAAATAAAAAGATTCTTTAAACATACAGTTGTCTGGTTCTTACATCCTCGGATGTAGTTCATAAAAATAATATATTAATCCGGCAGAGCTCGCGCCAGGTCTCTTTAATTCATTGTTTCTTCGGTAGAAGTCTGGTCGATAGAGATCTGTTGTTCCATATATAATAATAATAATAATAATAATAATAATAATAATAATAATAATAATAATAATAATAAACAATAATGACTATTTATGTGCCAAGACTCGTGCCATCAGACCCGCTCTTCCACCTAACCACGTAATATATAAATTTATAGATAAAAGTTGAAACATTATTCAGAGATACATTTAGTAAATAAAAATTAAATAAACTTACAAATGTCATATATATCTTCCTATATTATCTCTAGTTCCATTATTACGTGGTAAGCGATAACATTTTCCTAACGGGTTTTCAGGATTAAACGTTTTGAGACATTCTAGGTCCTGTCGACCCACTGCGATCATTGGAGTAAGTAACAAAACTTGGTCACTTCCAAGGGATTATAGTTCACTTGGTTAGTATTATTAAGTCAGGATTTAGTCATACAAATTGTTATAATAATTTTATCGCATTCTCGGTTAGTTTGAAATAATTGAAAAATATATATTTTAAAGGAATTGCGTCTTTGTCACAAAATGATGCAAATGAAATGCCAGCTATTTTGGTTGCCGCAGTTAAACACGTAGAGTAATCTTTGAATGAAGACTAGTGAAGATAAACGTAAAGACGATTTAAAAGAAAAGGGAAGGCGAAACTGATAATGAACACTAAAAAATCAGTAGTGAAGAGGATGGAAGTCGACGTAGTTGAAATGTGGGCTGTTGAGAGTTACGCTAGAAATTAGAGACGTTGATTACATTTTAACGAATGCCTATGGCATTAATTCTTTCATACTCTCTCATTTCATCAATTTCTTGAAAGTTCATATTCACTATTTTTCAAGAATTTGAGACTTAAAATTGTCGGAGGTGAGCTGACCGGTTGTGATATATCAAGAAACATTCAAAGTGCTGTTAGTGACAGTCAATATTTATTACTTTTGAAAAAAAAATTCAGAGGTAGGTCAAAGATGCTGGCGTCAATAATTTGAAGGCAAAGACACAAAAAAAATCAACCGAATTATAAATGGCATTGAAAAAGTCAACCATGTTTAACCTCATTGCAATTGACATTAAAAGTCAGTGAATTCTTAGTGTTAGAAATACTCCGACAAGATGTGAAGTTAAAGCATGTTGGAAGCAAAAATAAATAAGAAGGATGTGAGTATAAGAATAATAAAGTCAAACACATACAAAACATGTACTTTATTCAACTTTTTAAATGTTACCTTCAGAATGTAACACAATGTGAAGATTCACGTATAACAAGTGTCACTTTCTATGTATATTTGTTATTCGCCCAACTTTTTAAAATATATTTCTTACTTTTTACCTTTTCTTTCTTTAATAGATTGCCTATGGTTTCTTTTGCAGGTTTTATTGTTGATATATGTTCGACTTCCTTTCATAGTGTGTAGGAGCACTTACTGTTAGCAACCTAGTATTATTGGGTCTACAAGCTATTTTGCTGCTTTAATGATTTTAATACGATGTATTGAAATCATTTTGGATTTTTTGTCTCTTGGATGAAACTTCCCAGTCATTGGAAAATGTGTCTTTCCTTGGAACAAGTATAAGTCTAAAATTGTTTGAAAACATGAGACATTTTGGCAAAATGGCTATCTCCTTATTACCTAACCGTTACTCTATTGGCACAAAACACGATCTATTGATCACTTTTCTCTTAGTGGCAAATAAACAGAAAAAATCACCACACAAACGTACTAACAACCACTAAATAACTGGTTATCGAACACGGAAACAGGAACGGCATGAAGGTATAACATGCTTTGTAGAAGTCACCAGATTAACCAATGAATTAGGATATACTGGAGCTAAATACAGCTGGGTTAGAAATAATTAAAACGCAATTTTCATAAGAGAAGAGGATGTGATAAGATTAGAACTAAAACGACATAGTGACTAGATTCTTTAAGACGTAAAATATTATTTACTATAATACTATTGAATATAACAATTTTTGTATTTTGAGGCGATCTGAAAATAGGCTCTTTAGTTGCCTGAATCCTCTCATCTTCATTTGTAAGTTTCCTAAAATGTATATTTTTTCTTCGTTGTCAGCAGAATATTGCTTTGACTCACTTGAAGCACAATGTATGTTTTGGGACAGTATGGACCCTGCGTGAGCTACTACCCCGCACATTGCTCATGTTCTACGAGGGGACACAAGTCCCTCGGGTGGGCATCTTGGCCTCTTTGGGCTCTTATTCGGGCTCTCCCCGCCGACGCACAAGTACGCCGACAGGCTGGTGTCCGGTTCCCGCCAGAACGCAGTTTGCCCTCACGGCAACCTCCCCATTCAATGCCTGGGTTGGAGCCGCCCTGCCAGCTCAGAGCTACTAGCTATCCAGTCTATCGGTGTCCAAGCAATGCGCCGGGAACAAGTCCTCCTCTGTGAGTGCCGCCGTGAAACTTACGGCTCGGGTGGTCGTCTACAACTCTCCGTCAGAAATTGCGGCAACCTTCGTCACCGCGATTTCCCACTACAGGCACGTTATGGAACAAGAGTGTTTGTGTAGAAACTGCAGTTCAGAATAACGAAACGTTTTTCAAAAGAATGACATTAGAAACGTTTGTTCATTACATTGCGCAGAACTCGCTCGTGTAACTTTTCACATCCGAATTGACTGACCCTGTATTTATAAACTGAAAATTATTGAAGTACATTCATTTTAGTGAAAAAACATCTGACGGCGTACAGATGTTACACATAATGACAAATGAACGTCACATGTCATTGTTATTGGTATTTTGATTAGCTTCCAATAATAAGTGGAGAATTCATTTATAGAACAGCTGTTGTAAATGAAAACGATGGGAAAGTTTCCAGGTGAAGCATTTTCATGCCTGTACATCCATCACGTTCACTATATGACAAAATGACAGCAAATAACGTTGGGTGGAAATATCAATTCCACTAAATGGAAAGCTGAATAGGGCCTTAAGTTTTCAGGATTTGAAATTTGTATGTTGCATGATTACTCTGAATGCAAATCATCACACAAAGGCCTCTGATATATCTATTAATCATGTTATTGTGCCAAATACCAATAGAGTGCTCGCTTTCGGGCAAATTTCTGTTATGGGAATCAACCACGATTACCAGCAATTTAATTAATCTCTCGTGTAATCTCAAATTATTTAAGTTGTCCGCTTATGAGCAATCACTATAATAAAAAAAACTTTAACACATGCACTCCTTTACAACTGACGTTTCAACAGTTTCTGAAGAAATTGCACCTAAATTGTGAAGATGTGAAATACAAACGAAAGATCGCATGATATTTTATTTTTCTTTATAATTGTGAACTTACTAAAAACAACACTGCACAAATGTGAACATTGTGAATGTGGACATTGAATTGAAAATGTGAACAGTTCTTACTTTTGTCAATGACTAACCTCAAATTTCTATTTTTGGTTTTTAAATTTTAATATCTCCTCGCAATACGCAAGACCACTACACAAACTCCGTGACTTTCTTCTTTTTAATCCACCAATATTTTAATATTCCCGCTCCATTAGCAATCTCCAGCCAATGTGAAGGATTTAGAAATATTCTTTTAACCATGGATTGTGATTATCTTCGTACGGGAAACTGTTGGCGTAAATTGTTATCAGCTTATGTTAATTATATTGAGGAATACTGGAAATAAATTACTTAAAATAATTCAGAACTTTTGGTCCAAATATGGCGATGTTGTTTAACACTGGCAACTTCTCACCATTCACAGTTCTATTTTCAGGTACAAATACACAGCATCTAAACACCTAAAAACAACAACAAACAATACTTATCTTAAGATACTGAGAAATAAAACCAACTGATTTTGATATTTGAATGAATCAATGAATGATGAATTTACAGAACCCAACTTACAAATAATTATTTTAGTTTGTGAAACATTATTTTACTACTGTTTTGATAATTCATTATTATACTTTGCTCTACTGAAAACAAAACTCTTTATTTTACAATATATTGAGATAAAAAAAAGAAAATGAAAAAGTTCACCCAAGGTCAATAACGTTCAACTCGAAGGTTCTGACGAAGGCTCAATCCCGTTCAACTGACGAAGGCTCATTCCCTTCCTTCCATCTTCTGTTCTGCTGCTCGCTCGTATTTTCTAACCAATAATTTCCCTTTTTAACTTTATCTCATTAATTTATGCTTACAAAATGGTACTTCCTTAATTAATCATTGTATAAATATTTAAAATCATATTTTACAATGAAAATTAAGCTTGTCTTACAATTCATGAATCAAAGCTGCTACTAGGCAACATACTGCACATAATGCACTTATTTTTTTCTTTTGTTATTTAACATCGCATCAACATCTAGATCATTAGCGATCACTATTGGAGTTAACGGTATGGTAACTATAAATATGAAACGAAATGGTTATGATAAGGGGTGAAAGGACGAACACAAGTACAACCATGCCCGAGGTGGGACTCGAACACACGACCCTTCGGTCCGAGATTACTACCACACTACTGCCTATGCGATCTTGGCCACCGTGCTGACAGACCCAGTGACTTACCGGCTGACAGACCCAGACTTATATTTTGACCTTTAAGTGCTTTTTTCCTACCCCTTGCTTCGAAAAAAGAAAAACATGATCCATTTGGATGCATTGTACTGTTAAAACATTATAAAAACATTAAATATACATAATTTATCTTTGTTATTCGAGATACGAGCAAACTAACAATAAACATTTTGACTTACAAAACATTTAGACTCTTTTGACAGCAAATATTTCAGAATGTAAAAATGTACTCTTAACTGAACTGTACATACGTTTGTTCTTATGAATGATTGTAGCAAAAGTGTAATTAAGGTAAGTCCAATGCTATAATCAGTTTATGCTGAAATAAAGCAGTTCATTGAAACCAAACAGAGTTCCAGCGTAGCAATGACTGACCCAATGAATTATAATACTTCAAAAGTGGTGACAATAACGTAACCATGTACGCACGAAAGAAAAACAATAATAGATGTATTATGTTAGTAATAGTGCTGTACCAATTTCTACCAAATGGAAGTAAAATCTTACTGCAATAAGTACGGGGAGCTAAAATGCAATAGTTTATCATTTAGGGTTATAGTCAAAAGTGCACAGATTGCACTTTCTCCCATACTCATGACTCCTGAGAGATAAGATGTGATTCCGACGAAAGGCTGATATTAATGTTTCGAGGGAAAATGTTCTAAGAAAGTTTTGAATACTTTCTGGTTTTAAAGGACTCTGTACGACATTCTGTACATTTTCACATTCTATACATTTTCACATTCTGACGAAGTATTTCTCAGAGCACAGTTTTTAATCTTTAACTTCGAGTGTCGTCTGTGGGGCTTAAACCCTGCAAAATTATCGGACCAAAAAACTTCCTTTAAAGTAAGTGATCATTTTCCATCGGAAATAAATAATCTCATAAACCATAACCGTAGGCGTTGATTTCACTTATATGCCTCTGTGTTGCATTAATGATTTTAGCTTTTCCCGACCTAACCACAAGACTTTGCAATGTTTGCTGCGCACTTGCTTGGAGATTTCCTTGCAGAATTCCTAGCAGAAGATTTAGGTTGACGTTCGAAAAAATCTCCATATACCTCCGCCGGTCACGCCAGAGGAATCAGATAGTTTACAATCTCACACAGAAGCTGCTTCCGTGGAGATGAACGAAAGAGGAGTGGGAAGGAAGAGATAAGAGTGGGTTTACTCACAGAAAAGAAAATCGGAAGTAATGATATTTCTATTTCAAGAAAAATTCTGAACACTGATAAGATAAGGCACGAACGACTGTTAATACGTGTAATACGTGCAAACGGTGGCTGAAAAATAACGTTTTGACGGTTTTGCTGTATAAAATGATAGTTCTTGCAGTTAACACGACCCAATTGATCACGGTGTTCTCAATATTTCTTTAATGGAAGTTCAGGCACCAAACACATCGCATTCCACGGAATTAATAGAATCAGAAAAAAAGTTTGTTTAACAAGATAGCTTTATTATTATTATTATTATTATTATTATTATTATTATTATTATTATTATTATTATTATTATTTTAATTTTTTAATAATAATAATAATAATAATTATTATTATTAATAATATTTAAAGTTGCATCAATATCTAGGTTATTAGCAACCACTATTGGAGTTAACATTATGGTAACTGTGAAGATGAAACGATATGATGATAATGATAAGGGGTGAACACAAATACAACCATGCTCCAAGCGGGACCCGAACCCGCGATCCTTCGGTCCGAGATCGCTAAGACACTATTGCCTTAGCGATCTCGACCACCGGATCGGCAAGGTAGCTTTAATGAAGGCTCAGCATAATTTTGTCTTATTGTGTATTTTGTTTGGTCTTATTCCATTGTTGTTTAGAATATTTTGTCTTAACACGGGCAACGTGAAATCAAAGTACGAGGAAATATTTATTTCTATTGGACATGAAGTCTCACAATTGCTTCCTAGTAATTTTCTACGAGTATGCATCGATATTCTCGTAAATACAATGTGACACAACATTTTAATATAATTTTCTTTTGATAATAAAATTTATTTACAAACTTTTCATAATGGAATGGGATAGTTCTCTTAAAATTAAAAAAAAACTTTCTCTTAAACAATTGTAATTATTCTATTCCATAATTTCCAACGAGAACACAATATAATTATAACATTATTTTAATATTATCACTTTCATGTACGTAATAAAATGCTTGCCAACATCATTTTTCTCTTTTTATTTGAAGCCAGTACCCAATAATTATAATAATAACAAAATTTATAGGAGAAACTATAGGTCCATTTTCCCGTTCGTCTACTTGCCTCCATTGAACGTCGACTGACCGGAGACCGTAAGAACGTCTGCCTAGTGCTAAGGGAACCTAGCCCCTTGCGCCCCGATCGTTTCTAGCCGCCGCAGAGAGCGTGGGCAGGGGGCGGGGGCGGGGGCGTCGGCAGCAGCTGCACGCCGCGCCGGAGTGAGTTACGAGCGCCTGCCGCCCGCGCCCGCCTGCCCGCCCCCGCCCGATTGCCCGTAATTGGGGCGGGATTGGACCCGAAACGCATTAGCCCTTCGCTAAGACGCCGCACGCCCCGCTGCCTGCCGCTCACCGCTCGCTCCGCCCCGCCCCCTCCCCGCCCCACGGGCCCCGTTCCCCTCCCTCCAACGGGCGCGGGGATCTCTTAGACGGCGGCTGCAATGGCTCAGTGGCATCGTTGGCCGGGAGATCCTAGGGTTCGAGTTCCGACGGTGGCGAGTTTTCGACACTGGCTAGAGAGGTTGAATTCAGCCGCTGACTGGAGGACTCTATAGTGACCAGCTGCTCTGACCGGTAGTCTCCATTCGATGAATACTAAGAGAAGGCCAATTTAGTAATAAGACCTTAATAAACGGGTTACGGACCGCAAAAGATCTTTTCGTCCTCTTTCTTGTCCACTCCTTTCCCCTTACCTACACATATTTACGTGCTCGCACACGCACTACACTACCACATGTCGGGAGATCAGTCGGAGGCATAGAATTGCTTACGACCGGAGCGGTTGCCCGGCGAGGGAGGGACCTGTAGGAAGAAATCTCCCACAAGTCGACTTGTAGGCACTTTTGCCCCACCTTCGTGTCCCTCCCACCGTGTCGTCTAGGGTAAGTCCGCTCCCCTTTGCCACTTCGGGGAGCCTACGTCCACGCTACTAAAGAGTTGACTTCTTCACAAAGCACACTCTTTATCTGTTTGTAGTGGCCTGCAGTGTTTGTAGAGGCCACTCTTTACCTGTCGTGTCATGGTCAGAGATCTCATGATCTTTCTCAGACATGTTCATTTGTTATGGTTTTTTAACGCCTTTGTGAATTGTATTAATATGTTGGACTGGTCTCACAGGGTCATCTGAAGGTATTATTTTGGGTAAAAGGTAGCAAGATTGTCGACGACAAACTTGTAACTAGTGGTATACTCGGGCGTTTACACGGCTTAAACGTAACATCTGATTTAGTTTTCTTTAGGGTTTATACAATAACTTAAGGCATATGATGAGATGGTCTCATGCTTTGCACTCCCAGTCATAAGTTGTACAGCTTGTGCCCCCTATTAATCTCTCTTCCTTCTTCCTCCTTTGAATTTCTTCTCCATTTTTATTTATTTTCTTTCTGACCATTTTTCCTTTCCTTCCATTTCTTTGTACTGACAATGTTCGACTCAAACCCGCCATCCTGATACAGTTTTTTTTTGTTTACTCAGTCGCTTAAGGCGTATGCTGGGATGGACCCTACTTTTGTACTCCAGTCATAAATGCCTAGCTTGTCTTAAACGATTAAACTCTGTATAAATGTATATTCAAGTAGTTAGGGAAAAGAGCAGGACCTAGCTACCATAAATGCATTATTATTATTATTATTATTATTATTATTATTATTATTATTATTATTATTATTATTATTATTATTATTATTATTATTATTATTATTATTATTATTTGAACGTACGTCATGGAATTTGTGAATGCACAGCCCCTGTCACAGAACCACTGGTTCACTCGAGCAAACAGTGTGGGATGCGCCAGTCAGAGAAACTTTTTGCTTACAGTGTTCGAACAGCTCTACCATTGGACTCAGCCATCAGCCATTTGAGGCTACACTGTATCCAAAAAGCATCTGTGCATACTCCGCAAACTCGTAGCGCTCTGCCGTGGCCGTTCGCACCGCGCTGAAAGACAATGTGCTGAAGCGGCAATGACAACGCCACTGACAGAAAAGGCGTTATCACAAGAGTGCTCGATGGTAATAAATTACCATTAGAAATAAAAACTGTGAACAAATTAGAGAATTTAAAGGAAAAATTATACAATATACCAAAGTAGAAAATTAATTTTGTATAGTTAATAGAGTATATCTATAATTTGTACCATTGTTATATAAACACTGTATGTAAATATGTATTTTAAATAACTAATAGCCGAGAAGGCTGAAATAAACAAATTCATCCATTCATTCAATGCGAAGAACAAGAAAAGGTGATCGATGGGAAATGTGGAGGCCCATGACGCTGTCGCGGTCAGTGGAAAGTGACCAATGGGGAGCAATGGGCAAACACATACCCGCTAAGCTTCCCTGAAGAATGTGTTGCCTGCAAGTAGGCGCGCTATGTCAGACATTTCTCGCGCCTGACATAGTCCCCGTGAAACGAGATTTCTCTCATGTTTTCTCGAGATTTCTCTCATGCAAGAAAGTGATGGAAGGTTTGATTGGTCGGTGATTATTTTCGACTCCCACTTGCCCCAGATGTTTCTTACATTTATTCCGCACCACTCTGTAAATTGTGTGAATTTCCTGCAAATATCCGACTAGGAAACATTTTTTTTTTTTTTTTGTCATTTAAGGTCGCATCAACATCTAAGGTCATTAGCGACCACTATTGCTGTTAACGGTATGGTAACTATGTGGATGAAACGATATGGTGATTGATGATAAAGGGTGAAAGGACGAACACAAATACAACCATGCCCGAGGCGGGACTCGAACCCGCGACCCTTCGGTCCGAGATCACTACGACACTACTGCCTTAGCGATCTCGGCCACCGGGCCGGCTTAGGAAACATTCTAGTTGGATATTCTGTTAGAATTCATGAAATTCTGGTTAAATTATTAAATTTAGTAAATCAGTTATTTGGTAACAGAATTCTAACATTCACACACGTTCAATATGCTCCAACATTAACGTAGACATAACGTTCACTTTCTAGAACGCCTCTCGAACTAGTTACTAACGCCATCTGTTGCTTTCTTGCATTCTGTTGGTAGTAGACGAAGGGTTCGAAGTTCGTTCTGTAATTGTGGTCCTGGCCTGTTCACAGTAGGTGTGGGGTTTGACATGTTATACTTAGCTGGGAATGCATTTTCTACCATATTTATTCCGATAATATGGGTTTATTTTTGGAATTTACTACCAATGATTATTCTTAATAAATTTGACAACGAAATGCGTCTTTTTATTCCCTCTGTGCAGAATTAAGTACATTTGTATTTCGTGAGCAGATATAAAACATTTTAATATCAGGTGTAATATTATTCATACCAAAGCACTACCAAAGATTCATATGAACGTAACTTGCAGAAAATGAGATGTCTATTAATTAAAAAGTTTAAAATATCGAAGTTAATTTAAAGCACATTTAACTTTATTTATAATTACAGGAATAATTTTCTAAAATTATATCCAAAGCCTTTTCCTCTGACGTGAATCAACCATGAAGAGATAGGCTCGCAATGCTTTCCTCTTGCGTTATTGTAATCCTAGATCCCTCCAGAATTTGTAAGATTAATCCGAGCGTTGTACGATATTTCCTGGTCTGTAAGTTCTGCATTCTGCCTTCTGTAGACTCAGAGAACACGCTTCGTGTACTTCTTTTATTGAAGCCCTCTTCACGTTCCCTTCGTCCTTCCTTGCCAGCGTCGACAGCTCTTCCACCGCCGCCTCCACCGCGGGCGCAAACACAGTGGACCGAGTTGACATTGAATGAGCGCAAAGCTATAATTCTTCAAGATTTTTACCATAAAGAAAATTAATGATAACTTACTTGAGAAATAAGAAAGTAAAAGAATTCTGACTCGACTGTTGGCTAGTAAACTTTATTTTCTCGCGAGATGTGTCTACTTTGTATCAATATTTTCAATTTACTCACTAAATGGAGACATTGTAAGAGGCTTCATAGTTTTTGTTATGAACATAGAATTAATATATCCTATTTAATTAGCTTTTGGGGTTTTTATTTATCTTAATAATCATGACTAATTACAAGTGACATTTTTTTCATTTGCAATTGTTAAATTCCTCCATGGGCCTAAATATTAGCAACTTCAAATATTCAATTTTAATAAACTATAATTAGCATCGCTGCCTCGTAAATTACTCATTAATTTTCTACTAACAAAGTATTATTTTGTGGAAAGACGTTTTGAACATGGGTAAATACTTTTCAAGAATTCAAATATCTAAGATACTCTGAAAGTCTTGGAAATTGCCGGATAGCTGCAGCAATGTGAAGAAATGATTAGATTATGATTCAACGACATGAAAGATTTTTTGACGTGAAAATGTTTGAACTTTGGAATTTTCGAAAAAGTTGAAGCATTGGCCCTAGACAAAAGACACACAGACCGCCAGGTAGAGAGACCGACATTTTGCTGTCAGTTGTTTATTTGGTACCAAGGACCCATGGATTCTGACTACATAATGTGTTAGAGGAAGTAATTTACTGTGAATAGGAACGAGCTTTTTTCAGTTTTCGCTACCAGAGCCCGGCAGCAAGAGCATTTCTGCCTAAAATTCACTGTTTTCCGCCAAACGTTCACAATACTTTCTCTTTTTACGAAGTAAGACGAGAAAGCAAAAATGTTACGTGTGTTCGCACTCTGTTCGGCTCTCGCGCCCTTGTCCCGCCCTGCGCTAGACGTTTGCGGGCTTAACGTAATTAATCTGCCGTGCCTGACGAATCGGGAAGAAGCTTGCAAAACTCGTGTCGGCGTAGCACCTATTACCTTCATCTACCACGTACCCAACCGCCTTTGCTTTGAAATTGTGTGCTTAAGTATTAACACGCCTGCTTTCACGCTTATTTGCTTCCGATATGAACTTGTGTTAAACGTCGTTGGATACCGCACATATGTCAAGGCTTTGAAGTTTCGAATAGTGACAAAGGGCAACATCTGTCTACTGTTTCCCGGGGAATGTGAACCTTGTTAAAACAAACCATTTAGAACAGAACCATTTAGGGCTAGATACACATTTGAGGAAATTAAGTCAAGCAACACAGAAGAACGTGCCACTTGTTGTCATACGTGGAGAGCTTTGCCTAGTAAATTTGAAAAATACACATGGGTTGAAGGGGTTTGGCTGATTTATTTTGGGGATTAACTTTCGTACGGTTGCGTATACGTAGTATCTAGAGAATGTTATGTAATAAAACAATATGAGAGATGTTCTGCGTATGAGATATTTTCCTACCGGTCTCGCCGAGTTTGAGGCCACTTTAATTTTCCTACATTAAATAATACTCGTAAAGTACTTCGGGAATTTTTTCAAATGTGGCTTCAAGTTTTTTTAAATTATTTTTGTCAAATAGAGAGCGTTGCAAAGGTAAGAGTGATAAAAGTTTGATTTTCATTGAAAGTTAAAAATTGCAAAAGTTTAACTCAGTTGAATCTTTCTGACGTAATTGAAGCTACAGATTGTTTTCTTAACGGTACTAATTGTCCAATAAGTAGACATTTAATGATGTTGGCTGCAATTCTCCAAATATTAGTAGTTCTCAGGTAATTTTTATTGAATTATTGACATTTTCTCAGATACGTAAATAGGATTTTCCGGAAGCGACGATATATTTTTAAAACTTTTTTTCTAAGAATGTATGGTAAAGAACTGAACTCTGGGACATGTGTCATTTTCATTTTCAACAGTTTGAATAAAAAAATTAAATATATGTTATTTTTTCGAATATCCAGCGTTTAGTTAGCTGAAACTGTTTTAGAGGATGGCTGATGATTAGAAGACAAATTACAATATTTCAGTACTAATATTACAAAGAATTAATTATTACTCTTTTTCGCCACCTGAAATACGATGTGAAAATGATCTTCTATTATTATCAATCTACAGTTTTCTTAGCAGCAATGTTTGCATTAGATGACCTTCAGTAGTTAAAATGACTGACTAGATTTGTTCTAGTGAAAAACAATTACGACAAAAGAAATGAAATGCTTGTACACCACACACGAGGTAGCATAATAATAAAAAAAGATAATTGGATTTATTGTGACTTCAATGTCGTTTAGATAAGACAGAGTGACCTGAAGAAATAAGCCAACGCGATTAATTCTTAGTCAAAAAAATTAAAGGCGACCAGATTTATGCGTCAAGTATAAAGAAATATATTCACAGTTATGTCGCCTTAATTTCCTTTTGCGTATTCTTTGTTCCATACAGCGAAAAACAAGATAAAATAACATCACACGACTTCCATTATAATAAAAGTGAAGTAGATTCAAAGTGATTTTTAGTGATTTAGATGAAACAATGGTTTTAAAAGAATGTATGATATTTTTACCACCATACGGGTAACAAAATTGTCAAGCTTGTACTATCTCCATTATATTACAGCGTAATACAATGCATAGAAACGTTGAAAATATCACACACAATATGTGCTGTGTGTAACGAAATGTTTGCGAAAAATTTACGTTTTTAAATCACATTTTGGGTTTTACTTTCTCGCATACTAAATACGTAGTATAAAGAAATTTAAGTAGAGCTTCACCGAAAGTCACTGATTTTGTGGCAGAGAATTTGTATTGAACATTCCCGATACCGAAATATCGAATAATATTTTTTTCTATATGTAGTAAATTACTTCGGCCTGTGTAGACAGAACCGATGTTTTGTAGGTCCTTGACACCGAAAAATTGGTTTTCGGCAAAACGTCTGTCAGTCCATCCATCGGGCCGTCGATCTATCTATCCGTCTGTCTGTGTCGACCTGTCTGTCCGTCTGATGTCCGTATGTCATATAAATTGACATCGGCATTAAATTCTAGTATTAAGGAAAATTTAGAATTCACCACAACTCTTCTTAAAACTATGATTTGTATGTAGTAGTGAGAAGAAATTTCCGTGTTTATTCCGAAATGATATAACTTTTTGTATATTACTTCAAAGAATTTTACAGAAGTTTCTTATAAACAGAAGTGTATCGATGTGTTTACGCAAGGGATGCATTTATTTATGATTCCAGTTTCTCCTTTAAAGTAAATTGATTACTGTATTGAAAAAGGTGTTGTGTCTAGAAACGTAATGTCACTGTCATGCTATTTCATTGAACAGAGTACAAGTAAGAAATAAATTCTCGCAACTTAATGAAAATTGCTTGGTAACATTGTTTGTAAAAACGTCATCAAATATTTTCAGCAAACATTTTTTCGTCATGTTATTTTCCTTAGGAAGAAAAATTTTTTTATCAGTGAAATGCTTGGGCTTGAGGAAGCGTGGCAATGGTAAGTTAAAATCTGAAATTTACGATCATTTTAAAGAGAAAAGCTCAGATTAATTTTCTAGGAGTCATTTTGGGTATTCTACAGAAATAGATGTTAATGTTACTGTGACAGAATATAGACTCTTTTCCTTTGAGATTTTCTGCTTATGGCTTGCCAGATAATAGTTTTGAAAAATTCGATGAAAGTAATTAGAAGCTAATTTTACAAATTAACGACTTGAAGATATCTATTTTTGTTTATATTAATAATTCTTTCTCACCGTTACACGCATCCTATTTCGTCACAGCAGAGATAATGCTTCTTTTGACATGCCATTGTCAGGACTTGTGACGATATTTCACACGATTGAGAGAAAATCACGTGGATGAGCTTTCTAAAAATGTTTACGCAATTCTGAAGAATTAGCAGTTGTTTATCGATTTAATGAGTAATGTCTAAACATAATCAATCACTGAATGTCTCAGAATAAATATTAAATCTTCTAGGTCACGCATCCAGCTCAGTTTTTGAAAACGTTTTGCGAATGAACATGTAGTGTGACATTTCACACGTTACATTTGCCTTTGATTAGTTGGCAAACATTTAAACATTTAAATTTGTCATGGCACGTTCTGGCAAAGATATTTCGTTGACCTGTCGAAAATGACAGCGTGATATGTTGCCTAAAAATCAGGGGCAAATGTCAGGTAACTTCGTTGTATAAAATTTTTCACCACTTGTTTCTTGTCAAAAAGTGTTTGTTATCGACCTCTGAAGATGCTATGGAAGTTTGAAGCTTTTATTCTGAAACGCATGGATTTTTTTGTTCTAGTTGACATTCTCCGCGTTGCCTGGGCATTTATTTGTCACAATCGTCCATTAGATAGTAAAGGGAATTAATTTTAGGTCTAGAGTATTTCCACTACTCTCAGTCCTACCCCACCCTGTCCCATCCTGCCCCGCTCCACCCTTTCCCTCCTTACCTCACCAAGCTCTATCTTTCGCTCGCTTCGCCCTGCTTCAACCGGATTCACACTGCTACACTTAGCCCTGACTCGCCATATTTGCAACGACCGTTTGTTGCAGCAATGCAGCTGTAAACAGATGCGTTGTTGCGTACTCTGGACACTCTTCGTGTACCAAGTTTGACGTTCATTTATTGAAAGCCTTTTAAAAAAATATTTATTGATCCTTGTTCGACAAAAAAATGTCTTTGAAGGATATAAAGAATTACATTAATATTAAATAGAGTATGGAGAAAACTTAATATTTACTTCTTAACAAACTACTGATATGTGAAAGTTTTTTCTTGATTTCGGAGAGTCATAGTTTTAAAAATAAACAATGGTTATAAATATAACATAATATATGAATTTTTTTACAATAAATAATATATATAGGGGGAGAAAAGATAACTAAGGAGGATGTAACAGATCTTTTGGGTAACGTGATTCAATTCGCGGGAAAGGATTTACTGTTTTTCACAGTTGAAAAGATGTATAAGCAAGAGAAGAAGAAAGAGAAGCATCTGAGAGTATCCAGGGTTTTAGAGGAAGAATACTGCATTCGGGTAATATTGGATCGTTTCTTATGAAAAAGCATAATTTCGCTATTGGAATGAATTAAAAAAAATGAATGAAATAGGAAACTGTATGGATTTTCAGACATTTGATTCATTTTGTCAGATTTCTTTACTTTTTCGATATATTCTCACAAAATTGAAAGAGTATGCACTTAAATTTGCTGTATTGGAAGTTAGAGGGGATCGTGTAATTTTGACTAAATCTCATGAAGAAAGTTACTATCCTCAGGTTTTGAAGATTGCGTGTAAAATATGTCATTAAGATGGAAATAAATCTGAAATTTCTATGAAAAAAGAAATTAAACATTATATTAGAAAATAATGATTTGAAATAGCCCAAACTATGTCGAACACAATACTCTTATCTCAGTGAAAACCCCACCAAAATCAGTTTAGACATTTCGAGAATAAACTGGACAAACATATCGAGATACAAACATTTTTGAAAAGAATTGACTGTATTTAAAAATCACGTAAAGAACTACATGAGATTATTGAATAAAAATAATTTTGAAATAATAGACACTTCCATTTTATTTATATAGGCTCTCTTATATTCTCTTACTTATTGCTTGTAGAGTGTATTTGCTAACTTTCGTTTACGTTACATCTGCCTACACCAAAAAGTCTTGTTTAAGAGTGCAAAATGCCTTTGATAATCGCAGTGTGTAGAACAGTTTTGATTTTTCATGCCAATTACAGACCTGAAGATAAATTTTGCTTAGGGAACGTTGTCAAAAAATTGGTACGAGGTCTAAGGCGTAATTTGCGCAAGCACCAAATTCTTATTTATATATTATAAATTTGATGGTAAATGTTGATTATTATTCTTTTATACAGAAACTCACCTATCTTGTGTGTGTGTGTGTGTGTGTGTGTGTGTGTGTGTGTGTGTGTGTGTGCGCGTGCGGGGGAGAGTATGGTAAAGTGATCAGAATAATAAACGCATTTCAAATTATTAACGTTGACACTTCAAGTGAAATAAACAATAATAAAATGTGCTAACAGAATTTTTTAAAAATTTTTTTGAACAATTTATTTTCTTTCTATTTACAATTTATGCTTGCGTATGTAATTCATCGATGGAAACAAACATACATTTTATGAAAGCATTAATAGTCTTTTCTATTTCATATCCATGCGTGAGTCATTTAAATAGGCGATTACCAGATAATAGTGATTTAAAAATCTATCAATATATTTTCTACAATGATCGACAACTATCATGTATGCACAGGTTTAAACAAAACTACAACAAATCATTCTGTGGACGTGCGCCAACAAGAATAAACGGTAAGTGACGTACTACGTGTTCTCGTTGCAAATCAGATGTGGATTTGTACGTCCCGCAATATCAAAATATCATTCGTCAAATTCATGCAATTGATTTTGCTTGTTCAGTGGCTTTAAAATGATTACACTTGGTACTACAATAATATCTCATATCGTGAGTCTCGTGAACTAGTGGAATAATTAACTTCAAATACTACATATAATCGCGAATAAATTAATAGAAATGCCGTGACCGAACGATTGTTCTCTACTCAGCTTAGAGAATGACCATCAATATGTCACTTCATATGTGCAAAATATAACTTTTGCTATTTGTTTTTAAATAGGTCTGCAAGGTAATTAAACAGTTACCCTTTTGGATTTCATGAATTGAACTTTCGTCTTAAAGATAGAGTTCACTGCTTTTATTTTTTTTATTTTTTTTTTCGGGAAGTGAAGATTGCTTGGGGACACCGGCACAAAATTATGGGGGGAGAAATGATTCAATACATTAGGTAAAGATTACCTGAGAGTCACCTTTGATGTATCACCTAAAAAAAGAAAAAGTGTAGAACGCATCCCTCTCCTCCCCACCCCTCGGCCGCAACGCTTACGGCTGAAAACTTTCTCTTTAATTTTCCACTGTTTCGGCATTCATAGTAGTTGACTGACTGTGCTCATTTCCAGTGTTTGGTGGTTATTCACTTGATTGATCCTACGTCCAAGATAAGTGACGTATATCGTACCTATTTTCCAATGATCAAATATCATGAGTATCATACAGCTATTTCTCTACTATTCATTGCTAAAATTTTTTTATGATAAAGCTAGTATTTCGATTCAATCCCATGTTTTCTGTATATTTCACGAAGTATAAATTCAGACTACACGACAAATGTCTGGATTTATGACACTTGTTAGCTGTTGAAGAACAAGAGATACTTCGAGAGCGTGTTTTGAAGAACTAGTACGTACTTATCTGTCTGATTTATGTAGCACCAGGCGCTTACAATTTCTTGCACGCATTATGCATAAGCAGGCCGTAAATTAAAGGAGAAACTGCAGAAGAAAATGAATGTGAACAACAAAACACGCACGATTTTCATAGACCATGAACCAGAATGATGTAAATAGAATTTGAGATCCAATGCGCCAGTTTAAACACGAAACACGATCTCCCCTGAAGTGTGCACTAGCTC
The DNA here is from genome assembly GCA_011170035.1 of Teleogryllus occipitalis. Classification (NCBI taxonomy): domain Eukaryota; kingdom Metazoa; phylum Arthropoda; class Insecta; order Orthoptera; family Gryllidae; genus Teleogryllus; species Teleogryllus occipitalis. The sequence goes on along the minus strand of BLKR01000245.1, from coordinate 241,511 downwards.
TCAAGAAAAGGTATATTGTCAAAACCTTGTCTTTCATGGTCCCAAGCTGTCAATGGAGATTGGAGAGAAAGGCGTTCTAGGGGGTGAATGTTTGGGAGAATTGGCAGCATCGGAGAATAGTGTATACGGGTCACTGCATGCGCAGATAGTTTGACTCCCCCATACGTCACATACAGTTTACACTGGTCCTTCACTAAATAAATGAAATCAAATCAGGTTATGACACTACCCTCCTCATCCCACTATTCAAATTGAAAAGAAACATTTCATATAATAATGATTTCTGAAAAATAAATGTCAAAAAGTGTACATGACTAGTTAAAGATTTGTCTTTCATGATCATATTTTATTAAGAAAAAATGTATATCTTTTATATTGTTGTTGTAGGACGACACTGAAAAACATCAACTTTTGCAATTTTCAAAAAGTCAGGAATTTCCACGAAAATGAGACCGGCGTCATTTTTTAAGAGTTCTTTACGCTATCCGAGGACAACGTTTAATAAAGAAATGGGAGCCATGTTCGAAAAAAGTTTGAAAATGTTGAGGCTTCATGAAATCTTGTGAGCGTGGTTTAGGCTCTAGAGTTGCATTCAGACGAACAGTCAGACAGAAGTTTTGCCGTCGGCAAATTTTTCGGATCCAGGACCGCCCCCCCCAAAAAGGAATTTGCAAACACAACATATTTAAGGAACTTACTTACTACATATGACGTCAAGTGTGTCATAAGCAGTGAGCAAGCACATTATTAGAATTACTTTTTATTTTTTATTTATTTTACGTCAAGAACAGTTAAAAACTGTGTATGACGTACTATGGAAAGAAGTGTTTTCAAAATTCTGTGATCTCTCCCCTACGCCATAAACTACTTGAATTTTGAACACAGAAAGAAAATGAGCGTTTATTGCAAGGAGTTTTAACAAAATATTCGCTCCGATGTAATAAAATATATTTTCAAGGGCAAATAAGCAATAAATTTGGATTTTTATCCCTCATCAAGTCCTTCGTCAAGGAATAATACTTCCTATCGTGAGAACATGGAGAATTTTAGTAGACTTCACACTGAATTCTAGAATACGTGCACATATAATGAAGTTACATTTATGTCCAGAAACAAAACACGGGGCCATCTCAGCATTTGATCAAAAGATCAGGGAAACTGGACGAAAAACCTGATCGAGATGGGGATCATTGACCCAGAAGCTGCGATACAAAACTTGTTACAGGTTGTTTAGAATTATATAGTCCAAATGGTAAATAATACATTAAATATCACTGTTTAAATTAGCGGAATAACTCAATAAAGTATTTACATTTTTCAGTCAAAATCCAAACTGTTTTCTTGTTTTTGGATTTTCCGAGTTCCTGGGTATCTACGCAAACCATAGGCACCTCCTCTCACATGACTGCAGCATAGCTTTCTTTCAGTTTCCGAACTGAAATTAGTTTTTTTTTTCAATTTATTGGTTTTGATGGTAGGTACATAGATTAGTTGTTAACAACTTTACATATGTATTGATTTCATATAGACTAACTTAAAATTAACTTAAAATTAACTTACAACTATTACAATGGGAGAGGAATCCCTAGTGGGTCCTCTAATCAGGTTCCAATTCGGCGAATTTGATGAGAAATGAATGGTAGGGGTATTTATTTGTAATTCTGGTTTGATGGATGGGATTTTTACCGAGTCTGAAAGGCGCCAGGGAGGGGATTTGATTTAAACTGGAGTAAAAGTTGGTGGAGAGATAAGCTATATGCTGTGATAACGGTTCGAGGTTAAATTCCTTATGAAGTTGGAGGTTGGATACGAACCATGGGGCGTTGGCAATTGTTCTAAGAAACTGATTCTGTATTACTTGAATTCTGTTAATGTTAGTCTTGGAGGCGTTGATCCATATGGGGCAGGCGTACAGTAGTAGCGGTCTTATGACTGTTTTGAATATTAGTATGGAGGTATTGAATGGTACCGAGCTATTTCTGTGAATTATTGGGTTTAGCTGCAGTAATTTTATTTTGGCTTGAATTAGTTTGTTATCTATGTGTTGAACTGAAATTAGTAATGCAGATATGTGCGAGCGGGCGCCCGAAGGCCAATGTGGCTCCAGAGGGCGCACCTGCAGACATCGCACCATCACACGTGTGACGAAGCGCTGATCCGCGCGGGCGCTGGGCTCACACCACCTGGAGTTCTCCCCTTCAGCGTTGGCATTTTCGGAAGGCTGTCGCGCGACCTCGGCGACCATGCAAATAACGCGTGCGCATAAATGCGGATCGTAATACACGTAATTTTTCTCAAAACTTAAATATTGTACAACACAATCTGTCGTAACACCTTAAAAAGTACTCTACTAAATTATGAGATCATCAATGGAAATCTATACTACCTAAAGAATATCTCATAAGAAAATCACTTAAAGATTTAACAATTCCTAATAATCATTTAGGAAAGGAGAACAAGTAAGTACCACAAAATTAAGAATTGTCCAGCCCTTTCTTACCTGAATTGTGGGAATTCTGATTTCGTGTTGTTGACGTTCTTATCAGAAGAAATAAAAGAGGTCATATTCGTCAACATACTAGCTTTATTAAGATATCCGGCTTTCAACGGCTTTGCCGTCATCGTCAGTCTCGCTGCTTTCGGCAAAAGTCGGTCGACTGTGCCTTTCTTACCTACTGCCATCTAATGAAGAAAACTGACCACGACACTTGCCGAAATGTGGAAGAATCATATCTACAAGTCACATTATCCTACAAGGTTCAAATGTTCAAAATATATTAAACAAACCTTGGCATTAAGAACAATGTAAACGAAAATTGTCATTCAAATGAAGGTTGTAAATTAGTGATAAAATATTGAAAAATAGTGTTTTCCACACATTAATTTACATCTTGAAAATGTTGTTATTCATTATTCTTCTCATGTATTCTGTATACGATGTGTGTTATATCTAATATTTAAAATGTTTAAAGTAATAGTGGTCGCCATGGTCAGGAAACCTTATTACTTGCAGTAGAGTGTTTGTAACTTTTGAGAAAAAGGGATGATAAGCGAAATAATATATTTCATTTTCAGTTGGTACCACCCCTAGATTAGTGTCATCATATACGGACAAGCTTTTCTCTTACTTGACATCGTAAGCTAGAGAGCTTCAGTCTTATACCCTAGGACCCAATTAAAAATGATTTTTTCCTGCCACATGAGCGGTGTGTGAAACTTGCGATTAGTATTGGAACTGAGAGTTCTTACACAGAGCACTTTCGATCATTTTCGCGTCGCTTGAAAACGCGCATTCTTTAACAATGACTTAAAGACAATTTCCGCATGCCTGTCAACTAAAAATTAATTATTTCCCCTCACACATCAAAGCAAATATTTTATTACATTCAAAATTACACAAAAATTACGTACAATTACGAACAAAATAATAACATATGTTCCTCTCTTCCCTCCCCTGAGAAATTGTCACTAGTGAAGAAACATTTTAAAAATATAATTAAATTATTATTATTATTATTATTATTATTATTATTATTATTATTATTATTATTATTATTATTATTATTATTATTATTATATTCGGTGTGTTTGAGGGTTTGAAGCAGGGCCAATACAGATTTTTAGGGGTGAAAAAATCCTTGGAAGTTCCTTTAAAAGGGCAACAGGGTCAGGTGTCCCATGTCGCAAGTGTGCGTTATTCCCGGTTTAACTAATGCTTCCCCTGACTAACGCTCCTCCTCCTGTTGAGGCTGGTGGAGCGGGTGGGCGCCGACGATCTGCCGGGAGCCGCGCGGCCGCTGCTACTGGCCCTTCGCCTCCTGGGGCTGCCGGCAGCCGCCGCCCTCGCCGACGGCAGCTCTTCTGGAAGTGAGCCACGCGGAGGATCCTGTACGCAGACGTCCGTCGTCTTAGCCATTCACGTTGCTGCTGTCGTGGCCGTTGTAAGTATCCATGCGATGCCACGAAATAAACTAATAATGTTGGCAGATGGCATACTATGAGTATTATCGCCGCATGTGTTCTTGAATTCTCATTTCACTAGATGCGAGGGGAGTGGGGACTTTGATTATTTTGTTTATAGGACTATTATATGAAATCAGTAGCTTGTTTTTCGATGCTAAGTAGTTTCTATTACTCGGGAGCAAACATTTCTGGTTATCAGAATTTGTCATCAAAGCTTGTTGCTATCATTTATTCTGAATTCAACTAATGTTAGTAAAGGAGTGAGAGTAGGTATGCCGGAGCTCAAGAAAAAGAGCGCGTATAATACCAGAGTTTTCTGCTCATTGTAAGACAGTTGTAAACACAGTTGTGGTTTTTGATATCTGCTTTTAACGTAGTTGTTCCTAAAGAGGGTTGATTTAAAATCTGCTTCTCATGCAGATTGATTTATTCAATTGCTTTGTACATACTCTTAAAATAATTTTTGTCGGGAGATTTATGGATTTTCATGTTAATTACTTAAAAGATATTGACTTTGGTAATGTCTGCTTCTGAGGCAGATATTCCCACTGAAGGGAAAAATTCATGTTCCAATCAGAGGGTTAAAGCCAAGTGCCTGACCGTAGTTCGATTATCGTAGATGGTGTCGGGCGGCTACCTCATCAAGTCGCTGCCCACCTTCTACCGTCTGACAGTGAGAAAGAGATTTCCACTGCTTCAGGGAAAAATGCATGTTCCAACCAGAGGGTTAAAGCCGAGTTTGATTGTCGCAGATGGTGTCGGGCGGCTACTTCACCAAGTCGCTGCCCACCTTCTACCTGACGCAGAACCTGGTGTTCGGCGGGCAGGCGACGGCGCTGGCGGCGGCCTTGCTGTGCGCGCCGCGCGTCCGCCGTGCGTTGCGGGCCGCGCTGGGCGTCGGTGGCTCCGCCGCGGCGCTGGACGCCGCCCTGCGCGCCCGCCGCGCCCGCCCGCGCCCCTACGCCGCCGCCAGCGTCGTCCTCTACGCCTGCCTCGCCGCCTACCTCGCCCTGCAGACGCTCACCTGCGTGGCGACCTTGGCGCTGTGGATTCCGCTGTCCGACACCAACTCCATGGCGCGCTCCATGCTGTGCATGTCGTACTACTACGTCGTGTTTTTCTACGTTTGGTTGTTTGAAGTGCTGTTTCTCGGGTGCGTTCTGTACGTCTGCCAGAAATACAGGTGGCTCAACGAAGCGCTGGAGGATCTCGCGGTAGAAACCGCGACCGGACTCTCGTCTACGGGTCACCCGGTTCTATCGTTCGCTCTGAAGCGCGGGAGCGTACTGAGCGTGGAAGACGCGGCCGTGCGTGAACTGCGGCGGCTCCGGCGCGCCCACCTGGCGCTGGTGGACGCGGTGGAGAGCGTGGGGCGTGGCTTTGGGCCGTTCTTGCTGGCGGGCACCATCGCGTCCTTCGCTGGCGCCGTGGAGGGCGCCTATCAGATGCTGACCGTCAGTGCGCACACGCGCCAAGCGGAGAAAGACGAGGAGGTGTTCCGGCAGCTGTTCCTCCACAGCCTCCTGTGCTCCGCGAAGAACCTGATTCGCCTGGTGGTGACGAACGTGATCTGCGGCGCAGCTTCCGCGCGCGCCGGTGAGGTTGTGCGACGGCTGCGGAGGTTTCAGGTGACATAATACACGGATCCTTTTAGTTCGTTCGTTTTTGTGAAAGTTCAATACGACTTTAGTTTTATAACGTTCAGCAACAGAGGTTCAGTTGGGAACGTACGTTTTCTAAGTTATTCCTAAAATTAATTCCTTAAGTTAGTTTCTAAAACAGTTGTGGAAAATTCAAGACTTCGGGATATCTAACCCTGCAATAATTTAGAAAACGTCTCAAATCTGTAGCCTAACCGTCCACTTGAGTGTTTGGATGAACCTCTAATGTAGGGTTATAAGCTAGAAAATGTACGTAATTTAATGTATCGTCAATAGACTGTGGTGCAATTAATTTGATAGGGAATTATGTACGATTGGATGAAAAGGGGAATTCTAACTGAGAAATTATCCCTTTGAATAGTATATAGATAAAAGTCAACCGAAAGTTTAATTTTATTTATCTATTATTTACAGTAACTTTTTGTTGTTCATTTCATGTCAAAGGACCGCCGCTAGGAGAACAACACAATCTATCTCAATATTTCAAAGCTTCATTAGAAATACTGCAACTTGCATTTCTTTCCGATGCCACTCTAATCTTGCTATTGACATTCTTTACGGAGGCGGTAGTATAAGGGCGGTGCCTGCGGCGTTGGCGTTTGCTGAGCCGTCATAGGCCCTTTGTTGCGCTCTCTCTATCACAGACAGAAAGAGACTCTTGCCCCGTACGGTCGTCACTGAGGCTTCCTCAGGCAATGAATCGACGTGTCATTCAAATGGTCGTGTGTGCACTTACGAGAGTATTGCTGCAAAATTGGCATCCCTCCTTCATTTCCTACTTTTAGATTGATTGATTGATTATTTGGTGTTTAAAGGGCGCTTCAACTGCCAAGGTCATTGGCGCCCATGTCAAAGTATTTAAAAGGGTAGATTAAGTAAGTTTGCAAAAGCAACTTACCCGCTAATTAAAAGCATGAACATTACTTAAAAAGGGCATGAATCCCGCAATAGTGTACGACTAAATAACCTACTTTTAGAAAATACGAACGACATGAAATAATATTTTCGGGATTTTCGATTTTCCTTATGTTGCTTCAGTGGTTATTTTCGGTTTTATCTTTTTACAGTTCTTACATTTGTGTGATGTAATCGCGGGGGTTGAGTTAGATTCTAATAGAAAATTTCAGCACATGCACAATCAAAATTCTTCCCTTCGCGGTTCTGTTAAGGCGGTTCCACACATTTGTCATTCGCCGCTCAGCGAGATACTGCTCGCCCAATCCCGAACAGCTGATGTGTTCGGCGAATGTTCGATCCCTTTGATGTGTCCTAAAGATCTAGACGCGGTGGGTAGGGCAAGAACCGAATATTCGTCACTCGGCAAATGGCAAAAAATTCATCCACACTACTTGAATTTAGCGAGCGGTTGCTCGCTACTCGCCGAATAACGAATGTGTGGAGTCGCCTTTAGGCCCGCAACAGACTACAACGAGGAATGTGTTGCAAAAAATGTGCACCGCAAAATGTGGAAAATCGAAACAAGGGACACTTATTGACCCCCCACACACTTGAAAGCTTTTTTCTCGTTCACCTCTGCGAAGGCGAAAGTGTTCCTCGTCGAGTCGTTCAGCGAGCGAGTTTTCTCGGGCACCCTCTTTTGTTATGACAGTTTATCATTCACTGCTACAGAAAGACATTAAATAATGAGTAGAATTGAGTGAGGTTATAGTATTTAGCAGTAAAAATGTCATGAGCAGCCAGGTTTTTTATTTTTTACCTGTTTTTTTTTGCATTAAAAAGAAATGAACTAGGAAAAACTTGTGTGGAAAATATTCATACTTGCATGAAACCAATTCATAATGATCAATATAAAACTAAAAATTTGAAGGAAGAATCTTGAAGGGAAATTTTGAAGGAATATATTTCATTATTTTTCTTAATTCGCATTGATTATTCACGAATGAATTTATCAATTGTGATTTTTATTATTAATTATTTAATCATTAACAATTTATTCACAATTCGAGCAACAAATATAGTAAATAGAGTGAGGATAGAGATTACATAGCTCAAGAAACTTAGCAATTCTCAGTCATCAATTCATCGTCACACACAGTTCCTGTTTCTCACATGAAATAAATTATTTATATGCAATGCAAAAATGTATTTCAGTTTAGGCAATTCTAACTCGTTTAGCAGATGAATTACGATTATGCTAACAAAACAAGGATTTTACGAGTTAAAATTACCCAAGAGCGTTTAATAAAACAAGTAATGGTACTCGTAGCTGTCTCTGCTGTCAAGACTCTGGCCTTCTGGCACATAAAGATAATTTGATTCATCTATTTATTTATTTATTTATTTATTTATTTATTTATTTATTTATTTATTTATTTATTTATTTATTTATTTATTTATTTATTTATTTATTTATTTATTTATTTATATTTATTTATTTATTTATTTATTTATTTATTTATTTATTTATTTATTTATTTATTTATTTATTTATTTATTTATTTATTTATTTATTTATTTATTTATTTATTTATTTATTTATTTATTTATTTATTTATTTATTTATTTATTTATTTATTTATTTATTTATTTATTTATTTATTTATTTATTTATTTATTTATTTATTTATTTATTTATTTATTTATTTATTTATTTATTTATTTATTTATTTATTTATTTATTTATTTATTTATTTATTTATTTATTTATTTATTTATTTATTTATTTATTTATTTATTTATTTATTTATTTTACGTAAAAAAACAGTTAAAAACTGCGTCGAAGTGCGTGAATTCAGGCTGGCCAGCTTCTTTCCTCATTTCTCGTGGCACATGTCTTGCAACGCATGTCTCGGCGCAGTGGCTTAGTAAGGCGTGGTCGCGCAGGTGTGTGTGTCGCCGTTGGAGCCGTGGGTGGCGGAGCCGGTGGCGCTGTGGCGGGAGCTGGAGCGCTTCGCGGCGGAGGCGTCCGCGCACCCGCCCGCCCTCAGCGCCTGGGGCCTCTTCGCCCTCGACCTGCGCCTGCTCGCCTCGCTCGCTGCCGCCGCCGCCACCTACCTCATCGTCCTCCTGCAGGCCCCCTGACCGCCCAAGGGAGGGGCAACGTCGCCGCGTGAGGGCCGACGCCACCGGTGCGGCGCGGTTCGCTTCCCGGCCAGTCCTTGTGAAATTTCTGATGAACACAGCGAGCTTTGTTCTTTTTTTAGATTATCGCGTTTCCCTACGGGGAGAGATGGTGCAGGGTTTGATTGATTGATTGATTTTTTCGTGTTTTCAGGTGCGTCAACTGCTTTGGTCATTAGTCCAGTTTGTGTAGTGCATGTTTTTCTCGGGAGATGATGGTGATCGTCTCCCGCTGGATGGCGAGATCCGGCGCCGACCTACCGTCGGCTAGTGGGGTTTCCCCCTAACCACGACTCTCCCACCTGCGGGGCACCACCCCAGCCGGGACAAACTCTAAGCTCCCGACCGGCCTCCCGGAATATGTGGTAGTGTAGTGCATGTTAGTGTCAGTGTGTGTGTGTGTGTGTGTGTGTAAAGGGAAAGGATAGGACAAGGATGAGGAAGGACAGATCGCGCGCGGTCCGTGGCCCGTTCGGTAGGGTACTGCTCCGGCATTCGCCTGGCGTGTGGCTCACGGCATCAACTGATGTCACTGAGTGCCTCTGACCGGGAGGTTCTGGGGTTCGCGTCCCGACGGTGATGGCAGGATTTTCGACACTAGCCAGATAGCTCGGTTGAATTCTGTCGTTGCCTGGAGGAGAATTCTAGTGGCTGGCAGTTCTGACCGGTAGTTTTCAGTGATTTCTTCGATCAACACCAGGCAAATGCCGGAGCAGTACCCTAATCAAACGGGCCACGAACCGCACGCGATCTTTCCTACCTCTTCCTTGTCCTATCAACATACTTACACTATCATGCACTACACTACCACACAAACCGGAATGCCGATCGGGTGCTTAAGATTTTCTCCCGGCTGGGGGATGCACTGCTGATGGGAGATAGGTTGGGGAAAACCCGGCTAGACGTCGGTACGAGGGCGCCGGACCTCGCCTTCCAGCGGGACAAGATCTATGTCCTGGTTTGGTCATGGCTGTCAAGTATCCTCGTGTTTAAACGTTCTCCCTCAAATTCAGGCATAAGTTCCCTATGGCACTATCTTGAAGGAATTTAATTTACTTGTCCGAGATTCAAGAACTAATTCCGACCTATATTTCACAATCGCAGGGGCAGAATACTTGTATGCAGAGAAGACGCGCTTAATCCTTGACTATGCCGCGGATTGCCTAGAGCTTAGGGCCGCTTGAGTCGCCATAAACGTCCATAACACTCCCACAACTCAGATTTAATTCAGACCACTCTTTAAACACTCTCATTACTAATTACAAAAGGTGAACATTTTAGTGAAATCGGTTTATGCGTCTATGTGCGACACAAATTTGCATATTTCCTTTTATTTCTATATTTAGATTATTTACCTCGCCATTGTCATTATTGTTGAAATCTAGTCTTTAGACAATCGCTAGTGGTAGACTATTGGAGAGTGCTAAGCTGAGCTGTAATTAGAGACGCATTCTGGTTTCGGAGACTGTGCTGTAGGCTTGGTATTTTCTCGTGTGTAAATGGTGAGCTGGCTTGTAATAGTACTATTTGGATTTTGGTAACTGTAAACTGATGTTAAATAAAATATTGCTATTTGTATTTTATGTTTATGTATGACTAACTGCACTCATCTATTGTCTGGAGGAGAATTCCAACTCCTACTCCGATCAGTAGTTTTCCTTGATTTCTTGATCAATATCAAACGAATAACCGAGTAGTACCCTAACAAACCGGCCATAGACCGTGCGCGATCTTTCCCTCCTCTTCCTTGACTTATCTGAAGGACAATTGTTTGAAGACTATATGGCTTTACACATGACTTCAAGACTGCAACATTTGCAATTTATGATACTCCTCTCTCATGCTCTTAAGCATTCATGTTATAAAATATTTTTACATCAGTCACTATAAAAATTACTTTGTTTATACAAATCTCTGCAAACATAGTCTATAAATAGCGTACAATGTTTTTCACGTTTCTTCTTAGTGTTAGTTTACGAAGTTCTCTAAGCCCTGGCACAATAGAAAATTATTTCTCCTCCTCTTGGTGTAAGGAAATGCATATTTGTAATGAGTGGGAGGAATTGTAACAAACGTCTCATGATCTATTAGTATAGTAAACGTCATTGGCAGTCGATCCTGCTTTCTGCGCAAAACTGCAGCATTTTATAGTTTTAGGCTTATTTTCTTAAACCGTATTTTTTCTCCATCAGTAGGGTTCCACGTATGGTTTATGGATCGGAGGATGTTTGTGATAGGAACTAAGGTATCTAGGGTCACACACACACTCACACACATACACACACACACAATTCCATCCATCCGTTTATCTATTTACACGTTCATAAAGTTAATATTTTCATTTGTCTCAGGTGAAAACGAATTTTACCACCACAATGTCGATCTGACATTTTTGAACTAATTCCAATACTTTTCTTCTAAACTGCAGTCTTGTATGAAAAACACACGGCGTCTGATCCACTTTTTGTTAACCATTTCTTCCTTCAATCCTTTAGATCATTGGAGTTTGTTGGACGATGTAAAGACAGATTATTCAGTAATATAAATTATAAAAAATAAATGGCGTGTTATAAATAATAAATGAAGAGTTAAATAATGCGAGTATGGGGAAGTTGTACATGACTCGAAATGTAAAGTAAGTAAGAAAAACGATTTTAAAGTGGAAGGTATAAAGAAGGAAGAGAGACAGGAAGTAAAAAAAGTGGAAGTCGAGACACAACAGAATAAAGGATCACCAACCATGAATAGCAAAATTAAGGGTAAAAAGCAGAGGAAATGTAATCCGATTGAGAAGAGAAGGAAAGTCGTAGGGGTGAAATAGATGACAGGAATACAGCGGAGAACGTAAAGAGGACGGCAGGGGAAGAGGATCAGGAACAGGGAACAGGTGCGTCTGAGGGTCAGTCGAGGGCGGAGAGTGATGGCGAGAAGGGATGGCCTGACGAGGCAGAGGATAGACGAGGTGGCAGATGGGTTACGGATTTACGGAGGCTGCCCTGCTGTGGGTGCAGCGGGCCTCTCTGCTGCATATTTGACAAACTCCGTCGGCGCGGCGGCCCTGGGATGCGGACTCGGGGAGCGGTCGACGAAGCGGCGAGAGCGGGCGCGAGGTGGCAACAAGAGTAGTGGCGGTGGGAGTTGCGCTGACGACGATGGTGAAGGCAATGAGGACTGTTAGGGAGAGGCGGCGCTGAGGGAGGGCAGGGAAGGGCGGCGGTGAGGGCGGTAGTGAGGGCAGCAATGAGGGGCGGCGGTGAGGGCAGCAGGGAGGGCAACACTGAGGGCGGCGGTGACGGTGGCAGTGAGGGCGGTGGTGTGGGTGGCAGAGGGCGGTGGTAAAGGCCGCAGCAAGGGCAGCGGTGAGGGCGGCAGTGACGGCGACAGTGAGGGCAGCGGTGAGGGCGGCGATGTGGGTGGCGTAGGGCGGCGATGTGGGTGACGTAGGGCGGTGGTGAGGGGGGCGGCGAGGGCGGCGGTGAGGCTGGCGGAGAGGGCGGCGGTGAGTAGGTGTGTAGGTGGTGCGGCAGTGAGCAGCGGTGTGGGTGGCGGAGGGATTCGGTGAGGGCGACAGTGAGGGCGGCGCCAGGGCGGCGGAGAAGGCGGCGGTGAGATTGACGAGCTGCGAGAGTGATGACGTCGGTGGGGCCTGCCTAGCAGGCGGCGCGGAGTCCTGATCAGTGAGAGCGACTGCGGGGGCTTCGTGGGTGGCGGAGAGAACGGTGGAGGGAGCGGTGAACTGGGAGGTGGTGCCGGTCAGGGGAACAACGTAGGTGTGCCGTGGGAGGCTGCGGTTGTGCCAGGGGCAATGGGGTGGCCTGGGCGGTGTCTGCGATGGGAGCGTGGGCGGCAGCGGTGAGCACGGCGGTGGCGGTGGCGGCGGCGGCAGTGGCGGCGGCGGCGGTAGCGGTGGCGGTGACGGTGACGGTGACGGTGGCGGTGGCAGTGGCAGTGGTGGCGACGGTGGCGGTGGCGGCGGCGGCGACGGTGGATGTGGCGGTGGTGGTGGCGGCGGTGGCGGTGGCGGTGGTGGTGGCGGTGGTGGCGGCGGCAGCGGGAGCACGGAAAGCGCAGGCAGCGATGTAATCCGCGCGCTTCCATCCGGAATGGCGGCGGGCACTTAGCAGGCGCAGCGCTGCTGAGCCGCTGCCCCGCCCAAGTTATATGACAAATGTATGCGCGGCGCTGTGTGTACTCGAGGCCGCTGTGTTAGTGCGTAAATGGGTGAACGCCGTAATGGGTGTATGTCGCCGGCGCGTTATGTAATGAAATGCAAGTTACGGCTACGATATTTCAGCGACAATGAACGCCGGACTTTGTACTGGAGGCATTGACGGTACTGTCAGGGATGAGAGATGTTTAGATGTTGAGAATCAAATAGAATATAACATATGGTCATTGAAGATTATCTGCCCATGTTTTCTTTTTTTCTCTTTATGTTTCACACAAGAGGATGAAATTTCATCTAGATTAAATTAGTGAAGTAATATATCTGTCACAGAGAATGAGAAGACTACCTTTACATTTACAATGCAATTTTATTTGAAATTTTCTTTGATAAATGGTTAAAACAACACTTTATTCTGTATCAGTTCAGCGATTAAGAGTTCTGAAAGAGATTCTGGAATTCAAGTCTCGATGGATTTTGACACTAATTATACTGCTGGAAAGGATTTAATCACCGTGTGAAGGAGTGGCGGTATACAAGTAGTTGCTGGCTGCTCTGATCTGTGGTTTTCAAGTTTTTTCCGGTCAACAGGCAAATACCGAGAAAATTCTCCAACAAACGGATCACAGATGGTGCAGGATTTTTCCTTCCTTATCTATGTCTCGTCCTTTACCCTTAAACTTGCACGATCTGTTTTATCACACATTTCGGGACTTCAGTCGGAAGCTTAGAGCTGGTCCAGACTGGGGATATATCTGAAGAGAAAACTTCCTGAAAGCTGGCGTGTTAGTTGGCGCGGGATATCACGTTTGAGCAGGGAAAGAACATCGGCATGCACAACATTTACGGGCTAATTACCTGAGTAGTTGACGCGTCCCGAAATAAAGCCTTACTCATTCACTTGATTATATTCATGATCGCTTAGTGTAATGTACAATAATTTCAGTTTAATTTCAATGTAAAGTGTAATTTCAATGTAAAATACACCCCGAGAAATAAATGCTTTGAAAACTTAATAGCTTTTGTGAAGGAAATCCAAACGAGCTTCTTCCACAGCTCCCTTATAAGACAATTGATGTAGTACGTTACTCGACATAATCATAAAGAAAGAAAACTCCATATTATTCAATAACAAGCTGTCATCGCAAGTTGGAGAAACTCATGAAATAAACATTATATCACATCTGCAGGGCGATGAGAATATATATGATTTTAGAGCTCTTTCAACACAAGATTACTTGATGTTTGCCAGATTGATGTGCTAGAAGAAAATCATATTCAAAACTTTTCATCAATTCTCAACGTTTCATTACTTCGAGAAGGTTTATAGATACTTTCTTCATTACCTTCTGAATTTTCAGTCTCTTACTTATCATGCGATTTACGTTTCAATTACATTTCCATTAAAATGTTTAGAAAGATCGTAATATCTTATTCCTGAAAAAAAATTATAAATAACAATGCATGTCAAGTAATTTTGATGTCATTTATGTAGAATGTTTCATTCAAAATATGGTAAAAATTTAATGTTTCAACGTGGTAACTCGACGGAACATTATAACAAGGTTAGCGTCGTAGGTTTCTCAAAATAATAATAAACAATGAACTCCCAACGACATACACTACATATTTCTTGCCCTCTCAACTGGAGAAGCTCATGAAATGCACATTTTATCACACCCCCAGGGAGAGGAGAGCACCCGTGATTTCCGAGCCGCAGTCGACGTGGCTCTTGGCGGAGTCTTCAGCGTCTGCGGAACAGCGGAGAGAAACGAGACGGAGGAAGCGCGTGTTACGAGCTGCGGCACCGAGAGGGGAAAGCACCGTGTCGATCGTAAAAACAAAAAAGTCCACTGCCGTACTTCTTCGCGTGCTCCTCAAACTTCATACGCAGAGATCGTAAAGCCGCTAATCGTACGACGTTGGCTGCGCCGAGCGGGGCCCTTGTCTTGTCGCAGTGCGCTGCGCGCGGAATTCCGAACTAGGGGCTCCGCCGATGCAGTTATACCAATTGTTTGCGGAGTACTTTAAGATTTTTGGTTTATTGGTGAGATGTTTTTGCGTCGTTTCAAATATATGAATAAAAGGTGTTCTCATTTTCAATTTTTTTAATTATATTAACAGCTTTTGACGACTTTCAATGAGGATCGTTAGATCTGATGTCTGGGATCCTGAAATTCGAGTACCTTAGTAGTCGCCGGTGGTCGAATTACTGTTTTCCAGACAACAGATGTGATGACGATTAAGTCGTCGAAAATTATTAAAATGATTAGAAAAACTGACTGTAATAAAAATAATTTTCATTTATATTCTAGATAAATGCGAGAGAAAATTTCGCAAATTTTAAATTCATTGGATATATTGTATTGGCCTAGAATGGGTTGACTTTACTAGGCGATAGCTTCATTTACCCAACATATGCCTCTGCAAGTGTTTTTACCGCAACAAAAATGAGTTGATATTGAGCGTGTAAGTTTTCGCGTTCAATGTGGTAACCACCACTACTGCCGCTAGCAGTACAGATGAGCAGTGTTCGAGATATTAATTCTTCTTCATTACGCTAATTGAACTTGAGAATGAGTATGCGTGTATTTTTATTGAATATAAGCATGGATGTATATTGTAGATACATTTGAAAGATTTTAGAACAAATTGTCATAAGCTATTTTATGCTAAAAAAGATTGCGAGTGAAAGGCAAGACTTTTCTCCAACATAACCCATAAACAATGTACGAGTATATCTGAAATCACTGGCCACCCGGTATTTTAAAGCAAGTAACAATGTTCTTTTTGTGTGAAAAGCACTTTTTATTATCTCTGAAACAATAAACATACTACTATTTATTGATGACATGTATCCTTTGTTATGAAGACAATCAAAGCCGTTATTTCATAAAAGGAAACTTTATTCACTTGTCACATAACACACATTTTGTTCCCATGTAGGTCACATCTTCAGGTGAAAAACAGTATGGATAAAAACAAAAATAATAATAATTTCAATGGAAAACGGAGATGGCTAAAATAATGGCAGCAACAATGTTAAGAACGAGTCCTGAAAATTCTAATAATGTTGATGTTAATAATATAAACATTTTTAAAAACCTATGGAATATGATAATTTTTGAAACACATGTGGAAGTATATATCAGAGATAAAAATTATCTGAAACCAACCAAACCTCGCGAGGGGAACGGAAAAAACGCAGTCAAAACTAATTAATAGAGCATAGTTAATAACGAACTCCATAATTTACTTGCGTTGCATGTTTAAACTACCAGGAAGCGCATTAGCAATTTGAGCGATTGGTAAAATTAATTACCACAGAATATTTTATTATTAAACATTTTATAGAAACCCTTCAAAGAGGTTTCATATCCATGAGACCATTGATTAATGTTTTCATCAATCCATGTATCCATTTTCCAATTAATCATGATTTAAAAAGTCAACTATATCTGATTTCTATCTGTTTCTAAAGGTTACAAAAATGGCAATGCTTTTCATTTTATACAACTGTAACAAATTGGACTGAAAACAAATTAAAGAAATTCGTATATGGTTTGTAATATTGTTAATGATTCATGCTACCAAGAATTTAGCTGCATGTGCTGAATAAAGAAACAGCATGAGAATTGTGAACATTTTGGAATCAGTACAATTCACTTGCTTCTAACAAAGAATTTAAAGGAAATTTGTTGTAATATTTTAGACATTCAACCTTGTAAAAGACATTCATACCCAGAAAAACGGGTCAAAGCTTTTGTTTGAATGTTTTCTAATGCATATGTTTACGATGTAAACGATGTATAAAATCTGGGTTGACATTACAGTATATTATGTATCTTCACACAAAAGCTATCTTTGTTATCCGCCCCTTATGAGTGTGCCCTACATGCTGATATACCTGTACGTTTTATGTCTTTACTCCCCATACTACTTGTTTTAACGGCGAATCATATAAAAACAATCTACTGACATGATATTAAACCTATGTTTTAGCACTCGCGCATGCAAACGCAAATGTTAGTACTTTTGCTTGCCAGAAAGTGTTACTTTGTTATAGACATATTAGGAGTGACATGACTCAACACGGTTGACGTCTCACGTATAGTGAATGATTGATATTCAAGACTTCGTTCTTAGAGTATGCAAGAATTCATACTAAAAGTAATGCAGTACCTAACTTGTTCGCAACTGCATTTGGCATGTTTGTTTCAAAGTTTGTTGAAGACATTTCATTCATAGATCAAAGACTCATTTTATGAACTAGTTACGTAATACTAGTCTTATTTTTTTTCCTAGGGCTTTTATTCAGCCGACAGCCGGTTGCCCTTTACGCCCCGAAGGGACGCATATTCGACCATACACTAGACAAACACTTGCGGGCTCCTCTGATCTGGGGTCAGCAGAATGCGAGGCCCTCCGCGACAACACACACACACACACACACACACACACACACACACACACACACACATACACACACACAAAGTCAAGGGACAAACAGCCATGCCCAAGGCGGGACTCGAACCCGCGACCCTTCGGACCGAAGCTCTGAGTCGGTACTCGCTCTTAGCCACCTCGGCCATCCAGGTCGGCACTAGTCTTATCAATAAATAAATAAATAAATAATCGAGTTTTGCCAGTCGACATTTCAGTTCGCAGCGAGTTCGAGATGTGCGTGCGCTCACCTGCGGGATGCGGAAGAGGCGGAGGAGGTTGGCCACCTGGATGGAGGTGACGGAGGACGCCGCCCCCACCACCCCGGAGATCACCTTCCGCACCTGCGTCTTGTTGCAGTGGTATTCCGCATCGTCGATGTTGCTGATGGAGCCTGGAGCACACAAAGAAAAAGAGAGAATGAGTATGCAGATATGGTTTCAGTGCTAGTCTGATGGAACCGGTGACCCGCAACCAGGCACCGATAGTGAAATCTCCAATATTTTAATGAAAATACTGTGAAAGAAGTTGAAATGTTGAAATTGATTGTGAAAGAAATATTCTGTGGTAAAAAATTAAAACAAATTACACGTCAACCGAATATTTCATTAAGATTATTCCTTATATGCAAATGCATGTGATATAAATATTCGAAAAAAAGGAAGAAAACAACAACAACAACAACAACAACAAAGATTAAAGGATTGGTGGGTCAGTGGTTGAATGAGTAAGATTCACAACACGTCCGCAGTGTTGTTTGTATGTTTACGCACTTGATATTCAGTTGGGCGGCTTGCCCAACGCCTACTGCTCGACCCCGTATTTTGAAAACGAATCCGCAAAATTATCGTCAGTAAACTATACAACGTAAAACAGGCATAAAATAAATATATGAAACATGTTCAGAATAAATAAATGAAAAATGTGTGTTTTTTTACATGATACACTGCCCATTCTATATCACGTAGTTCACGGAGAAAAATTTTACAAATTCATTTTCAGAATACGATCCAGATATGTAAATCTTGATGAGCAGGATATTGATGACCAACATGAAGAATTATGACATATCTGGCTAAAATCTGTGAACCTATATAAATTATATCCAAGGTTTCGGAGTACTCATTCAGCAATTGCAGTCGTAGGCCCCATTTGTACTATCTTCAGAGGGACGTCTGGAACCTTTTGTCTTTGATCATTCATAAACTACTCAAAATAATGTAACATAATTTAGTGACACATATAAGTGTGGAATAGTTGTATGTTTTATTTTTGTCAACTTTTGTTGTGAGAAGATTAATTCATTGTGTAACTGGAATATGCTTTTGATCACAAAATAAACATGATTCATCTAATGAGATTTTTACTTTGACGATTACTTTGACCAAAGTTGAGTCTGATAAAACAATGTAGGCTTTCACGGCCGGAGTTGTAGTCAAAGATTTCTTCCGGGCTGAAGGGCCGTGGTCCATTGGAAAACATATTTTCAAACGTTTCGTCCGCAACTACGGCAGACATCCTCAGTGGCGATGTGGTCTCGGACGAAGTATCCTCTTTGAAGGTTCCCCGGTGACTGACGGAAGTGCCCGGTCCGCGGGGGTATTTGTACCAGCGGGACTGTGGTGGGGGGCGGCTACTGATTGGCTCGGGTCGAGTGACGTGGCGGAGACTCTCGCTGTGTGTACGTGACTGTTGTCATGTTTCCGCGTGCCTACGTGACTACTGTCACGTCTTTGTTTTTCATTAGGTTTTGCTTTGGCCTGGTGGATTACGGGGATCCAAATTGGATTGATTTTCATTCCCTCCTCCTTTCTATTGAAATTCCGGGGATGTTTGTGAATTTCAATGGCTTCACGGTTTAATCGTGCATGGTAGTGAGCTGTGGTGGCTAAAACATCCACGTCTTCGAATCTTATGTTGTGTTCATGGCCAGAGAAAGCGTGTTCGGCTACTGCTGACTTTTCAGTGTAGCCAAAACGGCAGTTCCTCTTGTGTTCGGAGAGCCTGGTGTTGATGCTTCGTTGTGTAGTGCCAATGTATACAGCGCCACAAGAACATGGAATTCTATAGACCCCTGCTGATAATGTTTCTCTTCTGTCCTTGGCAGATCGGAATTAGTTTCGAAGCTGTGGGAAGCTTTCGAAGTTGAGTATGGTTCCTGAAGGGAAGGATATCCGATATCCAGACGAAATTAACGGAAACAGCAGAAATATTGTCTTTAATTGCTTCTAATTTATTATTCGGAAGAAATACTGAAGAGTTTTTAAAAAAGGAAATAAAGTCATCTGATAAACGTAAAACGTGGAATCAATAGTATTTCACAGGGATTCTTAAATCACTAACTGCTTTCTTCAAGCGTGTAATTAAAATTCAATTTCTAATCGGCTCGTTGACAAAAAATATTCATGAGAACGCGTTACATTTTGGTAAATTTCAACAAAGGTAGTTTTTAAGCAAAACATAAAATAATAACACATTAGTCCATGTCAACATATCAATTTTTTCTTTCAAAGATAGTAAAATACAAAGATCTCTAGAATACCCTCCAAACGCAAACGCCATGTGATGTCAGTGGTTTGCCTTGTATCCGTGAATTGATTCGCCTCCTCTTGTTTCATAAATCTTGACGTGGAAAATCCGCCGTGAAATGTAGGGGATTTCGTTCTCGACGGAACGACAGGACAAATATTGCCTCAAACGAGTAGTACATGCCTGAGCTTAGGCAGAAAGACACCCATTTGTCCACAAAGCGATTTTTCTGTCTTTCGCGTGAAGACGTTTTCTTACTGAATAAATACAACAGTAATGTTTCACTCAGAATTCGACACTTCTTTAAATCAATTACATTGAGTAAAGCAAATATTACAATATGGTAAGGAAAACCACCCTATTTGGAATTAATAATTACGTTAAAATATTACATTTAAGATGCAATCAAATTATTGTTTTAATAACCATTGACTCAACTTGACAAATATTCTAATTTGCGGGGATTTGCGGGGATTTCCACCTGGATCAACTTCGAGCGAGACAACGCCCGAACGGACAAGAACTGACCTCTTCCTGACTGATCTCTCGACATGTATGGTACTGAAGTGCATGTTCGTGTAGGTGTACATGTATGTGAATAAAGAAAGAGAATATGACAAGCATGTGGATGGGAAGGTCGCGCGCGGTCCATGGACCATTTGTTAGGGCACTCATCCAGCATTCACCTCGTATTGATGGGAGAAACTATGGGAAACTATCGATCAGAGCAGACGGCCGCTTGAATTCTCCTACAGACAGCAGCTGAACTCGACCCAGCTATCTAGCTACTGTAGAAAATTCTGCCACCGTCGGAACTCGAACCCTAGGACCTTTCTGCAAGATGTATTGGAGTGACATCAGTCGATGCCCTGATCCATCTATGCTAATAAATTGGAATTAATATCGCCTTTGGCGCAGTACCTTTCTATCGACTTCTTCGAAAGTTTGTCATGGGCCATTTGTAACCTTACTGGTCAGGTTAGCTGCAAAGTTAGCGGAAATGCTAGCACTGAGCTTAACACAGCCTGAAAACACTAAGGAAAATGCTTGACAGATATTTATGCTCTTTGCGAATGCTATTTCTCATGAAGGCATGTGAAATAGTGATTTTAATGTAATGTTATGATATGTGATGTGATGATATGTGAAGATGTTATGTAATGTAATGATATTAATGTAATGTTAATATGCTTTATTTCTAATAATGTAATTGTTTTAAGTTCTCGATACTCTTTGGTTATCATTTCATAAAATATTCCAAATATTATGTCTTTTTGTGGTTGTATATCCACAACAAATCTTCATCAAAAATAGAATGCACTACATTGGAATTTGTGTTAGCTCGAAGGGGGGAGGATTTCACAAACTTGGACCTGACTGCCATATAGTGTTCGGCGAGGCCCAACACGTTCATAGTGCGTTGCGGATCGCGACGAGTCGCATGCGGAGTGGAGAGAGACCTGTGTTAGACGCGGGGGCGGGAGGCGCAGGGGGAGGGGGAGGGAGTGACGCAATGGCAAATCGCGCAAGTGGATTTGGCGCGGGTGGGGGAGGGGGTGGCGCGGATGGCGTTTGCCGAGCATTGGCCGCGCAAACAGCCTCGTTCCGGGCGTCCAAACACATCCACCTCTCATTTCCATGAAGCCGTGGGAGCGCGCTTCGAAATCCGAGCGGGGGCGTGCGGAGACACCCACCCGCTCGCTCGCCCAGCGGACCGCCCGCTCGGAGCGGGATTCGAACATCGATACTCCCGGTCGCGTGGCACACTGGTCCCGAATCAACGAAAAGCCGAGCGGAAACAAGGTTGGCCTTCAATTGGGTTTCAGAATCACTCCTGCTTGAGGTATAGTACTACATAAAGTGTACCAAATTCATTTAGCTCAACAGTTTCTTTAGTTTAACAGCGTAGTTCCTCGAGAATGTAGTGGGAATGCGTGGCATACAGACAATTTTACATCTCTTAATTTTGTTATTCAAAAGGACTCAGATTTAAACAAATTGCATGCCAATATTTTAAACATTATTTTAATTGAAATATATACAATTTTTATAAAATTATGCAGAAAACATCAAGCCTCAAGAATCAATATGATAGAAAAATGGCTTGGAAAGTTGGGACATATTTGAAAAATTTGAGCTGCAAGGATACATGCCAAAAATGTGTCGCATGTGGCTATAAAAAAGGTGAAAAAGTTCTACAAATTCACTATAAGGAGAAGAAGGAGAGGAAGAGAATAAAAGAAAAAGAAGAGGAGGGAGATAAATATTAAAACATCGCATGTACATTATAGCAAATATAGAATAGAAAATGATGCTTGTAGTAATTGAACTCATTGAAAGTTCATAAGTAAATAGAATTAACTAACATGATGTGTATTAATAACCGTTTTCAAAAGTAAATTTAATTTATGAAATATTCCTACTAAACAGCACTCAAGATGCTTACTGCTACTCAAATACATTCATTTCATGTCATTCATTCATACTCATTTCTTGTCTCGTCAAATATGAATAATTTTTGAATAAATTGTGGCATTACCTATGAAAATGAGTAAAACCTTATGCTTGAAAATTGTGCCAAATTATAAATTTTCTAAAAATTCTACACGAATATTAAAAATGACTCTAAGTCCTCGAATATTTCTCATTTTTAGTAAAATATTAAAATTAACCATGAAAAGGTCTTCTTCTGAAACGATAATTAAAAACTTGAGATTCGGACAACTAGGATTTTTAGTCAATTAACTTGTATTATATTATACTTTCTGAAAGGTAAAAAGAAAAGGTAAATATTTCGCTAGATAATGTTGTATTAGATAGATCAAGAAGCAGAAATAACCAAACAGCTGGAAATTATTGTAGAATAGTATAGAAAAGGGTATTTTTGAATTATTAGATTATCATTAGATAGTTGCAAGGACGCAAAATGTCGAATTTTTTACTGTTAACTATAATTCGTAATTCCCCGATTTTGAAGATTTGAAACTCTCATTTCTACTGGAAACAAATCTAGTATTATCTAGTGTTATGTAGCAGCAAAAGGTGCTCATGTACCGCCACAACAAAAATGACAAAATCTATTTTTTCCAAAATTCCAGATCTGGTCTTGTTAATAAAGTGCTCAAGAGACAATTATTTCGCACTCTGGAATTGGTACGAATGATCCATCAATTTTCCATAAGCATGAGATTTTGGCATAGGGAATCCGGAAACACGTAGGGACTGCCGGATGAATCAGGGAACCGGGGTTGGCTTCCTCACTGGTCTCTTTCACCATTGACGACGTGGGTATTACCGATATATTCAGGAAACGGTGTGGGTGTTTCCAATCCTCTACTAAGTCAGACTAAGACCTGACGTCCCCTAAAAGGGAGGAGGATGTTGAGTTATACAAAAGAAATGATTTTTAATTTTTTTCTTACGTTCGAAAGTAGCGCGATATATGTAATACTGCTACATACTGAGGTTTGTGCATTAGAAAAAAATATTATTTCTGAAATAAATTTCTACTTTTTATCGAAAACAATTTTTGCCATAATTATCATGCTGAATAATTTAGTAGCAATAGTTTTCTTGACACTGCAGGGAAATGTTTATTGATATTAAATTTAATGCTGAAGGATTAAATATCCCTCGCCGTCTTAAGGCATTAACTATCCCTTGGCAATAATATGTCATTGGACCAAATTCTTTAGTGAAAACGGATAAATGAGGAAATGATGTAATAAAAATACGACCGACAGAGGTCAACCCTGACGTGATATGACGGAGCTCCATGCTCCTGTGGCATAGGATTGGATGACGCGCGTACGGGCGAGCTGCTCGCACTTATGGGTCTTTCCACGTAAGAAAAGACCCTAAAAATTCAAGATGGCGGAGTTTCGGCACTGCCAACCTCATCGAAATAAAACACGAAAGCGCCGACGTGACTTGTTTAAATGTACGTTGTGGCCTTCAAAAATCCAGATATGCTGAAATGATTTGTTAATATTGTTTTACGACTTATAAATCGCAACAGCCATATGGTAAAATAATGTAATTTATAATTTATATATGAAATTTTTTATTAATTAATTATATTAAATATAATACTTTTAATTAAATTACTTATAAATTTAAAAATATTTGAACTCTCAGAATTAATAAAATCTTATTGAAACTGAAGAATAAATGAAATAGTAGAATGTTATTTTATTATACAATAGGAAAAAAAGGTATAAACAGGGGATTTATAGAATAGAGATGAAATGAAATGCAAGACAAAATAATTTTAATTTTCCAACAGTACACAATGAAGTGAAATAAAACTATTCTTTACTGAACTAGAAATATTTGTGTAATAATGGTTTTATGCACGTAATATCGGCACATGACCACAATCAAAGCATATATAAGGAATGAACAAATCTACAGTATGAAAATGACAATGTTTGAAATTTCATGAAAATTGAATTGATTAGATATATGATTTTATATAATGCGAATGTTCAGTAAAGAATAAACTGATGCACCATGGGTGGTCAATTTTAATGACAAATTGCAAGGAACAGTCATTAAAATTTCTTGAACACCGATGGTCCACAGCAATTTATTTTCACAAATATTATTGAATTTTTACAATAATTTTAAAGCCTAATGCCCCTGGGCTTACAAACATTACAAAACATCCCGGCATTTACCTTAAGCGATCGGGGAAAACCAGGGAAAACAAAGGAGTAAGTATGCTACCATATATATAAAAAAATTGAATAAAAAAGTGAATTAATCCTCAATTGGATTGTAAAAATATTATCATTAAAAATCAACGTTAAGAAATTTGGCTGACTTTACAAATTAATAAACTACTTAAAAATTTTACATATATTGATAGCATACCCATCCTCCCGATCAGGATGACGACTGAGGGCCGATTTCCAGCATGCATACAGAAACACAAGTCAAAATAATGGAGACATTTACATTACGTAAAATAATATACATAAAACATTCCATATTTAGAAAATGAAAAATCTGGTAAACACAGCAACCCTGCAACATAGAACAATCAATGCAGTATCTATTGTCCAAACATGATAAATTCAATAAACAGACATGTTATTGTTATAAGATCAAAAATTATTCCTAGGAAATTATGTTCTTGCAATGAAAAACAAAAAAATTAAAAAAGGAGAATATCACATTTAAATAAAAAAAATTGCTACTTAACTTATATATTACTTCAAACTCCAGCAACATATGAAATTGTCCGGAAGATAAGATGGCCCAAGAATTTATACTTCACATTACAGTATTCAATATAATATGTAACCAAAAAGATTTACCTACAAAACCAATAAAATTTACAAACATAAATAGAAATTCATTGAAAAATAACTTAAAATGATATGTTAATATCCAAAAAGTAATATAGCGCATCAGTAGTAAACATTACATTTTACTCTATATCATGCCAATAATATCATGAAATAAGTACTTACTAATTTCACTTTACAACTGATTACCATTTCAACAAAACATCTAAATAAAATGATGTATGTTCTGAACTCCATTATTGCATATGTGAAACATTTATTAATGTAATGTATGTTTCACACACATGTCAAATATTTGAAGTGCATTCATTTATATCACTTAGCATCCCTACTTAAACAGAACACAAACTCAGAGGCATTGGCAGTAATGATTAATTGTATTACAGGGATAATGTAAAGAAAATTGATTAACTGTTAATTCATTGGGGTTAATTAATGTTAATGAAATGGTGCTCTTAACTAGCGTCTTTGGTTGAATTGAGAAAGCAGGAGTTCACTCAGGATCTCAAACTCATTAAAACTATTAATGCACACTCACTTCTTTCTCATTGCAACTGTTCTCAAACCAAACAGACTGACTGAAGCACTGGCAGGAACAATTGACTGTAATATAAAATATTAAATTACAACCTGCAATTATCACAAACCCATAATCAAGTAAATTCAAGCAATACCTTTTCCGTAGCACAGTGTGACCAAAACTTGTACACAAACTAGACTTTTGTGGTTGCTTTCAGGAGGCAGCAGATTTATAATTACATGGCACATCTGTAAGATTGAATTTCATTTGTCACTAGTGTTTGACAATTACTCTACACTATTTGGGAATACTCACTAATTTCACATTGCAACCGTTCTCGAACCAAACCAAATAACTCAAGCACTGGCAGGAACAATTGACTGTAATGTAATAATATTAATGTAACAACTTGCAATAACCATAATTCCATAATCTTGTACTGTGTAGCTATACCTTTTCCTGGGCACAGTGTAACCAAATTTTTCTTAATCTTGACTTAGTGGTTGCTTTACTGGGGCAGGAGTTTTATAATTTGAGGCACATCTGAAATATTCGGTAACATATTTTACAAGAAAATCACTTTTATTCCAAACGCTTTAATGCTTACTCACAGTTTTCACTTTTGCAACCCTACTCAATCCAAACACAAAACTGAAGCACTGGCAGGAACAATTGACTGTAATTTAAAAATATTAATTTACAACCTGCAATTATCACAAACCCATAATCAAGTAATTTCAAGCAATACCTTTTCCGTAGCACAGTGTGACAAAAACTTGTACACAAACTAGACTTTTGTGGTTGCTTTCAGGAGGCAGCAGATTTATAATTACATGGCACATCTGTAAGATTGAATTTCATTTGTCACTAGTGTTTGACAATTACTCTACACTATTTGGGAATACTCACTAATTTCACATTGCAACCGTTCTCGAACCAAACCAAATAACTCAAGCACTGGCAGGAACAATTGACTGTAATGTAATAATATTAATGTAACAACTTGCAATAACCATAATTCCATAATCTTGTAATGTGTAGCTATACCTTTTCCTGGGCACAGTGTAACCAAATTTTTTCTTAATCTTGACTTAGTGGTTGCTTTACTGGGG
The DNA here is from genome assembly GCA_011170035.1 of Teleogryllus occipitalis. Taxonomy (NCBI): domain Eukaryota; kingdom Metazoa; phylum Arthropoda; class Insecta; order Orthoptera; family Gryllidae; genus Teleogryllus; species Teleogryllus occipitalis. The sequence goes on along the minus strand of BLKR01000245.1, from coordinate 214,725 downwards.
CAGGAGTTTTATAATTTGAGGCACATCTGAAATATTCGGTAACATATTTTACAAGAAAATCACTTTTATTCCAAACGCTTTAATGCTTACTCACAGTTTTCACTTTTGCAACCCTACTCGATCCAAACACAAAACTGAAGCACTGGCAGGAACAATTGACTGTAATGTAATAATATTAATGTAACAACTTGCAATAACCATAATTCCATAATCTTGTACTGTGTAGCTATACCTTTTCCTGGGCACAGTGTAACCAAATTTTTTCTTAATCTTGACTTAGTGGTTGCTTTACAGGGGCAGGAGTTTTGTAATTTGAGGCACATCTGAAATATTCAGTAACATATTTTACAAGAAAATCACTTTTATTCCGAACGCTTTAATGCTTACTCACTGTTTTCACATTTGCAACCCTACTCGATCCCAACACACAACTGAAGCACGGGCAGGAACAATTGACTGAAAATTGGGAGAATGTGTTAATGAAATGAAATTCTCTTCAACTCTCAATGGAGTATTTTCCAGTTCTTACCTGTTCTGTTGCACAGGAGGTCCCAACATGTTCTCTAACAACTGTGGGTGGTTGCATTAATATGTCAGATGTTTCTTGAGATGAAGTTGTGGAATCTCTAATTTTGTTTTAATTATTTCACATTGAAGATGTTCCTGGGATTGGCTCAAATGGAATTGTGTCTCCTTCCTCTCCTGTGCCTTCTTCAGCTGTGTCAGTTCCACTAGCACTGCTCAAATTTACAACTATTTCTTCATAATCTTCTTCCACTGCCTCTCTTTCATAATACTCTTCAATAATTTTTTCTGTATGTTCCACTGAATTCTTCCAAATTTCTGGTGTGACCTGTTAATGCCATACCATAATTTTCTACTTTATTGTTTCACTAATTTTGAAAAAAATTATAATCATAACTGTTGTCATATATTTACTATTTTTCTATAATGGTGTATTGAAAACTTTACCTGATTTAGTGCCTCATTCCACACAGCTTTAGTTCTCTCCATTCCTTGCCCTGGCCTTTCACATACAGTTTTGTTGTAGTACCCTTTTGAAATGCCCCACACATGTTCAATAGGATTGAATTTGCAATGATATGGTGGCAGCCTCAAAACTGTGTGCCCTTCTGCAGCGAGCATGTCATCAACTACATACCTTTACCAATACATTGCTGAGGTCAGTTATTTATTAGATTTATATATCATTTATTTATCACAAGTGTAGATGTATATATTTGTACATATTTAAAGTACATATTTTAATATTTTATTACAATGATGCAACAGAACAAGATAATATGATGCAAAATATTAATGAAATGTATTCTTTAATGCACTGATATGTATCTCGTGGTACCTTTTTATCCTTTCACAATGTTGGCTCGCCAGGGCAGCAAGTGAGATTTTATTTGCAACTTCTGGCACTCGTACTCCTCGCTGGTTCAGCCATTCCTAAAAATTATTTTCTTTGGTTAAATTACTTATTTCATTAAGCACAATACTTTCATTTCATTTCTGATACTTACGATCAGTTGATCCTTTCGCCACTTTGTTGTTGGATGCCTCTCTACCTGCCTTGAATGGTATGAAGCATTATCCATGACAATGATGCAAGGTCTTAAATTGCGAATGCCAGGAATCAGTTGTTTCTTAACCCAGGATTCAAAAGTAGAACTGTTCATTGCTCCATGATAATCTTGCCCCCTTTTTAGGTCAGTAGCAAATATCAGACCAGCACCTACAAAATGTCATGCTTCGTACACATGCCTCAGTTTGTACATAATTATTGCCATTAAAACTGAAAACATTTGTACCTGGTACAAAACCTTCTCTCGTTCCTGCATGAACCACAACTAGCCTCCTTCCCTCCGGTGGTCTTCTAATTACTCCTTTACTGGTGCCTGGTAGTTGCCATGAATAAGTAGTTGAACCTAATGAAAATTATGTTTCTTTCTTGTAATTTTTACTCATAAGTAATATACATTTAATATATATATTTTCAGTAATATACATTTTCAAAGGGCTATTTTACCATTCATATAGATCCATGTCTCATCAAGGTACACTACAGTTTTTGGGTTTTGACTTCTCTTATTTTTCATATAGTCTGCCACAAAATATAACCTCTTTACAATTATTTCATTTGACTCACAAATACGAATATTTGGGTCTCCTTTCCTCCATGCTAAACCCATTTCCTTAATAATTCTGAACAATGTTGTGCGTGACCCTCTAAATAAAAAAATATCATAATTTTCCTTCACGTACTGCCAAACATCTGTAAGTGAGAGTCTCCTGCCTGTTGCAAATGAATAGGTCTTTAGAAAGTCTTCAAAAAGTGAGCCACATACTTCATCATTCCTCTAAATATAAAATATCTTACCATTATCAGCTTCCTGGTAAATATATCTGCTAATAGCTTCTCTTGCAAATCCATCAGCTGAATCTCTCACAGGTCGTGAACGCTTCCTCTTTTTGCTTGGAGTTTGAATACATTTTCCTGCCTTATAATCCCTAATAACGCTTGCCAGAGTTGTATAAGGTCTCTGTAATATATGAATATATTTCAATAAAATAATTATGATTCACACACACATGTTCATTGTGAAGACGTTCTTGAGGCATGCAATAAAAAGTCAATAATTATTGTGACATTGATGGCTTACCCCCACAATTACAGCTACCTTTGCAATGACACTGCTCTCAGGAAGTTTCACTTCTTTACGAGAATTTTTCTCGCTCTTGTATTTATAAACATTAAGAAGGACCTGCCTTTCACCACTCGATAAAATCCACTTCCCCTTCTGCTTCACTGGTGAGTTATTTCTAGAATTACCTGACATTTCTAAAAATGTCAAGCACAGCACACAATAAGATTTCCCTTGGGAAACAATTCGCGCACTGGAAACGCAAAAAAAATTGCTTTTTCAGCACGCAAGTGCGGGATGCGGCTCACTCGCATAAGCTCACAATCTCCACACAACGCTTTGCTGGTTGAAACCGTTGAAGTTGGCACAAATTCATTTCGCTCGCATGCATGCCATTCTCCGGCCAAGAAAAAGTCCCTGGCAGCTATATTTCCATTACGTCGGGAATTTACGTTGGGGTTGGCACCTACTTTCTCCAACCTAAAGGGTAATCAAAAGTCCCTAAGTCAATGTAGTATGTATGGCGGGTGGTTTACGGGAGGTTGGTATTGCCAAGCTCTCTGGGTCACATCTTACGTGGAATAAATCTTACATGCGATTTCTGGGAACCCTTTGGTCTACAATCTTCGATACCCACGCTGTTTATTCCGAGAACACGCAGAGTTTCTAAACATTTGCAGACGTTGAATCCCTATACAGTACTTGAGTAACTCCCGAGAGTGCAATGTTCTGATGTGAAGTTCCGTCACTCCCGCTAGACCACGTACTGTCGAGACATATGAGGTGTCATTCGACGCGTTTCGGTCTCCTGATGGAACTGGTAATTTGTTTTCGGATCCGGACAGAAGATTCAAAGAAATTTTCAAAAACGTGCTTTCGCATGTTTTAGCGCTTCAATTTTGGTGGGTAGATGGGGAATTAAACCAATACCACCTAAATAGGTACATGTAGATGGCGTTGATTAAACCCCAGTACCTCGTGGTTATTTTCAGTCCACGACACCATAATTTTCTTCCATGATTTTGGCACCCTGATTGTTTACAAACAGCAAAATGAAATGAAAATCGCGCGGCAGAATTTGTTTTGAATTTGTATGATTTGAAGTATTTCATGGGTATTTTTTATAATAAATTTTCAATTGCTTGGAGCATTTCAAGAATAAGTGAATAAGAAAACCATATGTGTAAGTATAATACTAGTGATTACATTTCTTAAGAGGGCAAAGATCGATTTTCAATTTAATGTGACTTAAATTCACGTATTCACTTTATTCACATATAAACATACATATTTGTAACATTCTAATGCTTACATATTATTGCCTCCAGAACACAAACCAGACTGTTTGTGGAGTTTTAAAATCTTAAAAAATTAGGGGACAAATATAGGGATGTGTTAAGCAACTCAGGGGGAACCAATGTAGTTGTAAAAGCTTTTGCGTCATAATTTTCCGAACTAATTGAGAATGATTGTCTAACAGGAATAGAGAATAACGCAGAAGAACAGCTTATAGGTGATAATTTATGTTAGAAAAAAAAAAGATTTAGAAAGATAGTACAAAAAAAAAAAGAAATATAGCTGTGCTAAATTCTAACAATTCACATTATTCATAACTGCAAGTATTATTTACACCATTATAATTTGAAATCGCAATATTACCAGGTCATATCCCGTATTGAGGTAATATACAAAACCTTTGGGTGTTGGGAATTTTTGATCGGAAGTATAATATTAACAGCTACTACGATTCGTTAGTAAGTCCAATGCCAGATACTGTAAGAACGTATTTGATCAAAGATAGACATGAAAGAAATTAAGTATGAAAGAAATTTCCAACAATGAAAATACTTTTAAAACAGTTTGCGGCGTCGGCGACGCCACATTCAACTAGTAGATAATATGCGATATTACGCAGTTTTCTGGAACTCCACTCGCCTTACATTAAAATGTTATTTCTAAAGTGTCGTAGTCCGTATCTCCTTTTCCGCTCATTTTCTGGTTTTACGTATCAATGTATTCTTGAAAGGCTTCTCAACTGTGTTGCCAAATATGCGCAGTATGTGCCGTGTCTTTTGTACATGCCGGTATCTTAAAACAGTTGAATCTAATCATGAACTTCGTCTTAATTTCAATACTTTCATATATTATGAAGGAATGAGGGTCCATAGATACATATTTACTTGTATATACAGACAAATGTTGGAATAATAATTTATTTCATGAGATTTATTTCGCTTACTCCACTTCCAGCGGAATAAGTCTCATGGAATACATTATTATTTCAAGATTTATATATTTATAATAATATATAATAATAATAATAATAATAATAAAAATATAATAATATAATATAATGTATCTACTCGTATGGACTCTAATTCCTTCATAATATACAATTGATATCCAGGACAGGCTAAATAGACGAAAAGAATGAATGCTTTCACTTCCTGAAAAATTGTATTTCTTGAAAGATACTTCACTTAGAAAAAAAGTTGACTTACGGTGGCTATAATTCATACAGCTTTGATCTGAAAAGGACTCACAATTCGTACACACATCTAAAATATAGTTTTTCTAATCTTGAGAATATAATTGTCACATGATTACGTAGGCTTCCGCGGCCGGAGTATGTCTCTTGACTAACCCGGACAAGCCGCGTCGATCTGCTCGTAGCTGACGTTTCGGCCAACATGTTGTGGCCTTCCTCAGAGCGTACTGCTCTGTACGCTCAGTACGCTCTGAGGAAGGCCACAACATGTTGGCCGAAACGTCAGCTACGAGCAGATCGACGCGGCTTGTCCCGGATAGCCAAGATACATAATTGTCACATAATCTAGGGCCAAAGTATATTTGCCCCGACAGTTTTTAGTAAAACTTACCCAAACAAACGATTTTCCCTTCCAATTAACTGACATTTGATACTGGAGGCACGACCGCCGAGAGAGATTTCGAACTTGGATACAAAGAAAGTGTGTGGGCCTTATAAAAAAGTGTACAGTATTTATTATGTATTATTTATTTCTTGCAATTGCTGATTTCACTGATAGATTAAAAAAAATATAATCACTAAATATTACTTCCCGATCTCTCAGCGCTTAGCATCTACGTAAAAATTCTTGTGACGTTCTTTGGATTTTAAGAACGAATCTGTTCTCGAACCTCTTGCAGTTTTTAAACGGTTGAAGTTATTGCAGTGCAGTTTTCACTGATGTACACGAAGGAATGGGGCTAATTGATACACGTATTCATTTCTATATTATCACTCATATTTTGCGAGATGTTGAGGTCACTTTATTTTTTTCAAATGGAATTATACATATTTTTTTCAGTTTATCATTACAAGCGTAAAAAGATGAATCCAATGATGTACACAATGTTATGTGTTAGGTAAGCATTTTTTGAGTAATTTTAATTATTTTGTGCTCAGCTTTCCCTGCCCGATCGTGCGTTAGTAGGGGGAGCACAACCTGACCTTGTGTGCCGGACTGTTATCCGTTGAAAATATCGTTAAACAACGTGAAAAAAAATCAAAATTACTAAAAAACAGCTTATCTAACATATGACAATATGTTTATTGTTGGATTCGTTTTTTTACGCTCGTCGTGATAGACTAAAAAATAAAAATATTTCCATTAAAAACAATTGCCTCAATATCTCGTAAGATACACATGATAAAATAGAAATGAATACATGTATCTATTAGTCCCATTCTCATATGCACGTCCGTGAAAATTGCATTGCAATAACTTAAATCGTTCAAAAACCATGGTTCGAGGTGCTAAAGTTACGTGCCTCATCCTATGTATTGAGTCTAGGGGCTTGGTTGTCGACCACATCGCTCCAAGCGCCTTCTGTGGACTGCTCATGAGGTTTGCCTGCCTCAGCGGCTTGTGTCTCACGACCACCATGCTTTTTCTCGTCCCAGTGACGCCTCGTCAATGACTGATTCATTCCCTCTCGAGAAGATCTATTACTTAATCATCGCTGTACTACAAGTCTTCTTCTTCTTCCCTTCACGGATTAGGGGGGTTCCCTGTTGCAGCTTCATAACACGATCTCTATCGTGGACGGCCAATGTCCCTTCTTCCCCTGGTCTCTACTGAAAGGCATGCCGGGGGATCATTTCGTGAGACATTCTTCCTAAGTGCTGTACCCACCGTGATCCGTATTCATTTATTTTTTCACTGATAGAAAATATGTTATGTTCCTGTCTTATATATTCGTTTTTTATTTTATCCATTAGGTTGCAGCAATTTACTCTCCGGAGGAATTTCATTGCTTTCGAGGCTTGTATTTTCATTTTATCTTCTTTTCTTTCTGTCCATGATTCACACCCGTAAAGCAGTAGTGGTACTGCCATGACTTTATAAAATTTTAACAGTGTCTCTTTTCTAGTCTTATTACGAAGGTATTTGTTTATTGTTCCGTTGTTAACGTTGTAATTTTGTTTCCATCACTGTAATCACTGTAATCGTATGTGATATCACAGCCCAAATAATTAAAATGTTTTACTTGCTCTATTACTTTGTCTTCTATTATTATTTTAGTTCTGATAGGATATTTGCCTCTGAATGCCATCACTTTGGTTTTAGAGACAGATATTGAGAGACAATATTGTTTGCATATTATATTTAGCTGGTGCAAGGACTTTTGCAGACTTATTTCGTTCTCTTCTATAATTATATGATCATTAGAATACAGAAGTGATTGTAGAGGTGTATTTGGATGTATCCAAATACTGGGTTTATTTAAACTTTTCCATTCTCTTAGAATGTTGTCGATATAAATATTAACAAAGTGGGGACAAGCTACACCCTTGTCTTACACCTCTGTTTACATCTAACTCTTCTAACATTTTGTTCTCAACTTGTAAATTAATACTTGTTTTGTGATATAGGGATTTAATAACTTCTATTTAGTGGAAAGGAACTCTTTTTTGAAGAGTCTACCAGAGAAGTTCACGATTAACTCTATCAAACGATTTCTCATAATCTATAAAAGCAATGTGGGTCTCCAAATTGAACTCTCGTCTCTTTTCTATTACTTGGTTTATGGTAAATACATTGTCTGTGCAAGATCTTCCTTGCCTGAAACCACTTCGTTCTTCCAAGTGAATCTGAGATTGTTTTGAGCCGTTTACTTATTATTTTTGTGTAAACTTTATAAGTGTTGATCAACAAGCTTATTCCTCACCACGGGTCTTCAGCAGGTCTTCAGCATAATCAACATACATAAAATTGTGAATTTAAATTACCTCAGTCTGTGCTGAAACAGTTGAAGATGTCCATGTAACAAAATATTCAACTTGTGTTGTGTTCATTGCAAGCGTAAGATTGGATAGTAGAATTCTCACTTAAAAAAATAATTTTCACGTTGACTCACCAAATCATGTTTGATTAAAACAAAAAAAAATTAACTAAAATTAGAAACTCAATTTATACTTCTTCAATGTGTACAGAGAAAACTCAAACCCTATAGATATTATAATTTATATATTATCATTCTACTTAAATCCACAAAGCGTCACGTACGACGCTCTGATATGGGCTCAACTCTTTCTTGTCGCCCACTTCGTCTCTCATGGTAGGAGACGACGCAATACATTGTGAGTAGTAAAAATTTGCGTGGTTGTCCAAAGTGTCTGTTACATGACTCATTAACTTAAACACTTTTAATATGTGTCTTAGTGTAGGGTGCGCACATTTTTTATGACATAAATCGGGATATTTCTGAAATATCAAAGAACAAAATGGGACCTGAGCTTACAAAGGACGACCACGCTGCTTTACTGAGACAAGTACAAATTATTTATATGCGTAAAAAGACATTTAATAACCAAATTATGAACAACCCGCAAAACACGATCTTGTGGGTTCTCATTCAGGAACATTATTATAAACTTTGTGCTTATAAGAGGATTTGATATCTTGAAAGAGGTTGAAATAAGTAATAAGATGTTGTAGAATTCCTTACATGTCAGATCTTGAAAATGAGTTTTTAAAATTACAATTGCTTAAATAATTTCGGTAGAAAAACGTTTTTTTATCACCATTTTTTATCAATCTCTACATTATATTTTTCCCATTCATCACATTTTCTGTATAAAAATTTGTTGAAATGTTTGAGCTAGCAAAGAAGCAAAAACAGATTGCGTCTAGGGAGAGTGAGGTTACAGCCAAGGATAAAAAAATGGGACATTTCGCGTCCCGTTAATATTTTATCGGGACAACGGGACACAATAAAAAAGGACAATCCTGTTAAAAATGGGACGCCTGGTCATCCTATCATAGTGAGCCATTGCACCCGCAGTTTGTTTTACTACAAATGCACAAATATTCTGTTAGCTGTGTTATGTCGTCCGTGTGTTCATGACTGCCATTTTTCCTGGATGTTTCATACCCATCGGCATCAAGTTCATGAGTGCATCGAATGATGCTATAACTTATTCAACCACAAGCTGGTGCTGCTAGTTTGTGTCATAGCAAGCAATTATGCTCTTAAGCTCATCATTTGTTCTTCATAATTGTTCAACATATTTTGATTTGAATCACAATCTACGTATAACTTTGTTATTTGAAGTAGCTTTTATTGAGTGATGTTTGATGAGCAATGATCAATTTAATGTGAATTATTAAATTATACTGAAAAACTAATGTGTTTGAATCTTCTGAATATATACCTATAAAATATCCTGGTGAACAAGTTTTTTCCATTTCATTATTGTGAATTTGACTATCGTAGGAATGTTGGATCTCAATGTTTATCTCTCTTGAGGAGACAGATACTGACTGTAGCTCTGACAGTCTCCTTTCTCTGACTGGCTCTGACTGTAGCTCTGGCTGTAGCTCTGACAGTCTCTTTCCAAAATAACGACGAGATTAGGTTTCCAAATTATGAGTACATGCACATATTTCTGAGTACATATTATGTTTCTTCGGCATTCCATAACTCAAAAACCTTTGCCTGAATTTGCGGAATGCAACAATTATGTGACGCAGGGTGCGCAGTGACAGGGAAAGTGTCGGCAATCTTCCCTCTGATAGTTGGATGTCCCCTTCTGATAAAGTGTTCATTTCTCCTTACTGCGAGTACAATTAATCCATATGAGGTGCCGCATTTATTATATGCATTCTCTGAAGTGTTCTGTTGAGAATAGCAGTGGTGAATCACGAAAAAAGTTAAACTGAATTAAGTAATTTAAATACTTTAATAAACGACTTGAATTAATTACATAGCAAGGCAAGGCCTCTTAGCCACATACAGTAAAAACAATAAACATTCACGGTCTCCATCCCAACCGTGTCTACACAACAGCAGCAGCATATCCATCGCAGTGTAAGGTCTGAGTAGTATATATCCTCAACATGTTCAAATTAAGGAATTTGAATGTCAGAAATTGCACGAAAAGGTATTTCCGTAAGAATGGGTGCATTCAAATGGTGACGATAAAGCGAAGATGAAATTTGAAATATTCCCCTCTGAAGAAAATTGATGATTGGATCCTGTCGTAATTTCATTTATATTGTAACCTACTAATTGAAAATTAATAACTTGCAAAATTGAATAATTGAATTGAAAAATAATACAATAAAATTAATATAATTAATTTTCAAATTATAATTAACATTATGGCCCGTTTTTGGTTTCATTGCTCCTTCCGCTCTTGCGCTTCTTAGACCCTGGAGTCATGAAACGGTCGCCTCCTCCTCTTTGGAACTTATCTGTAAAATCTATCTTGTAAGCTGGATCTTACAAATATCTTACAAATATACACAAAGCTACGAAATGGCTTCAATGCTACAAACACCTGACGAAAATACCCACGCCTGATGCGGAATTGCAAATGTGACATTTATACCCCCTGATTAGTAGGCAACTCGATATTCATTCGTGTTTGACGGGTACATGTACTCTCTTTGTCAGCCTCTGAACGTTTCACAGTTGTTGTGGTTGGTATAATAATAATAATAATAATAATAATAATAATAATAATAATAATAATAATAATAATAATAATAATAATAATATTAATAATAATAATAATAATAATAATAATTTATTTTTATAATTATTAGTCTTTTACGGTTGAATCCCTTGATAAGACAAGGTTGTTACGCCTTGAGTTGTGAATGAGGTGATGGGATGATAATGAGTGAAGGGACAATCATAAATACGACCATGCCTTCGCAGGACTCGGAACTGCAGCGTTCTCGGCGCAGATGACGGCTTCCGCAACCGTCTGGGCCACGAGCCGGCTTGTTGTTGTTGTTGTTGTTGTTGTTGTTCTTCTTCTTCTTCTTCTTTTTCTTGTTATTATTATACCAGGGTAATAACCTTTATGGAATAAAATGTTATTACAATCGATCTAGGCAATTTCTAATTTGTTTTCTCAAAACTTGAATAATTATTAAAAAATTAGTTTCGTTTTATATAAGTAAGGTATAATAGACATGAAAAGTTTATTTTACATAAAAAGTGTAGATTTCTCTTTGACAAAAAAAGGTATTTAAAGCGAACGCTTACGATGTATAGGACGACGCGTTTACAGTAATCAACATTACAATAATTCAGTGCTTATTTCTACACCTGCGACCATAGGCGAGCGAATGCCAAAACAGGACGGCGAAATACATTTTGGGGGCCCCTCTAGACCCTATTTAGTTTTATTTACACATGGCACATTTTACAAGTCAATAAGTAACACATGATACAAGGAGATTGAAATAACTTTAAGGATTCAATTAATAAATTAAATTGCTTTGATGTTGAACTGTTTTCTGAATTGCTCGATGGTTTGGAGAGCTTTTTCCCTACATGACTTGTATCAATGTCCCAAAATTTCGGCTTAAAAAGGGCATAAATCAGGATATAATTATTTTTTCAGAAATGAAAGGGTTTATTATGTAGGGCAGAGGCCTTCTTTCAAACTTTTCAGGGGAGTCACAATCTCTCTGTGCGCACGTCATTCTTTTCTTCTCCAGCGAACTAAAATAGTTCCTCTGTGCGGGTACAGTAACTCTGACGATATTTTGTTAGTCGTGATGCAGCATTGAAACCACATATTGGCTTAATACAATTTGTGTAGAGATGCATTTGGCGGAGAGGTGTGTTCCGGTCCGAAGCAGGCCGGAAATAAGAACGTCGAGACCATAAAAGTTTATTTTCAACATTTTTTTTTGTTTTGGAGACTTTTCCTATTGTGAAGATAATACCGACCGATGTTTTAGTCGCAACAAAGGACGAGTTGCAAATTTAATTTCCCCGCAAATTCTTCGCTTTCGAATTCCGTTTGCCGTGTGACGTCAACCACACGCAATGTCCTGCGCGGATGACAGTACGTTGGCTCACCGGCAGTCGAGGCTGGAGAGCTAGCCCGCCGGCCGGCAGCCACTTGTCGATGGCGCGTTACCGGCGTTGCCCACGCCGCGCCGCGCCGACTCCGCTAATCCTGGTACCAAAGCGCTCCGCCCACGCGGGATTAGCGCCGCCGCCGCTCGGGGCGCTGCGGTCGCCGCCAGAGCGCGCCGGCGCCCGTCAGCGCGCCCATTAGCGATTGAGCAGACGCGTCACGCGTCACCGCGGACACCGCCCTCGCCCTCGCCCTCGCCCTCGCCCTCGCCCTCGCTCTCGCTCTCGTCCTCGGTCTCGCCCTCGGCCTCGCCCTAGCCCTCGCCCTCGCCCTTACCCTTGCCCTTGCCCCCGCCCCCGCCCACGCCCTCGCCCCCACCCTCGCCCTCGCCCTCGCCCCCATCCCGGCTCCCGACCTCGACCCCGCCCGCGGCCGGGGCCAGGGCCTCGATGGGCGTGATAAGGATGGGATACGCCGGCGGATCAGTGAGCATTAGACGCGATGGGGACGGGATTGCCTCTAGAGGAAACAGAATCTAATGGGTCGTCCGGCTCTGTTAGATGCTTGTATGTGTGTTTCACGCAGGAAATGAGATTCCAGAGAGGGTCATATTGACTTCCAGTTAATGTAGATTGCCAGTTTTTGCAACAGATTTGCGTTTGTACATTCATTGCTTCATTTAAACTTTCATTTACTCATTATTTTTTCCCTCATTCACTCATTCAGGCGTCGATTCCATCCTCTCTTACGGTCAGGGTCAGAGGGAGTGATGAGGGCTCGATGGGAATGATGAGGACTGGAGTCACCGGCGAATAATAAGCGATGGGGACGTGGTCGATTATAGAAGAAGGTAAGGGTGTGGGCCGATCGGCGATATCAGATAAACGTTCCACGCACTAATGGGATTCCACAGAATGCCATGTTGACTTTCAGATAATAAAGATTGAAAGTTTAAAATACGATTTTTATCCATTCATTCACTCATTCATTCACACATCCATGCACTTAATTACTCAATTATTTATTCAGTCATCTACCAGTTTTCATTCACACAATATTCATCTACATATCATTCATTCAACCACATTCCATTCATTCCGGTACGTATTCATTCCTTACTCATCCAGAGACGTCACGGCAAACGTCACCGTGGTGTCGCCCGCGTCCAGAGCTGCCACCCTGGCCTCTGGGCGTGACGCAGAGCAGAAACACTGGCGGATCAGTGAGCTTCAGAAGTCGTGTCACTGGAGCGTGCGTGGGAAGGATCGGCAGTGGAGCAAGGATATTAAAAATGGTCGCCCGGCTCAATGAGATAATTATGATGGAAATGTTTCAAGATGTCTGCGAGACACCACCGAGAACCACATTGATCTTCAGATATTGTAGATTGGAAGTTGAGCTCATAAAGGAATAAAGGTTTTCCCGAGTGGCATTTACTGCTTTTATGCCCTGGTCTACCGCTAACCTTAAAAATAAACTTTGAATATATAACTGTATATAATCTTGGATTATGTAGTTTGTCTAATTTGTACTATTTTTATCATAATATATATATATATATATATATATATATATATATATATATATATATATATATATATATATACTCGTATATTGCGACGGAACACGTCGTCTTTCTTTACGCGCCGCGCAGGCATTCATCAACCTTTGAAGGGTCAGGGCGTTTATACCCCTCGAGAAAGATTTCTAGCGTGGGTATCACCTGTAACGTGCGACGTCCTCTCCGCCGCTCCGTCGCCGGGCCCTACCAGTTGTCTATTCTTTTTACAAATTGTTTTACTCTCCCAAGAAACCCTACTTGGTACGTGACTTGGGAAACTCACACACATTTAATAATAGGCGCTACGATTTGCTTGGAAAAACAATTCATTGGTCGTAAGATTCAACAATACAAATTTTACAAAAAAATAATGTGCAAGCCTCTGCCTTGCACCGGTGTTTAAATTGCCACAAGCAATTTTTATTTCCTAAGCTACTTAAATTACCACTAATCTCATGATTTTATACATTTTGGTATTCATGAAATAACACTCATCATGAACTTACGCTACCAGCTGGCGCGGAATTGAAATAGATACCTGTTATTTCCCCAAATCTTACTTTGAACACTACTACTGCAATATTAATCTGTTTAATTTTTATGTTACTTTCATTCGTAAATTGAATCACTTAAATTTAAATACAGCTTATGGGAGGCTAGAAATGTCTTCCTGCCCAGATTCAAATTATAAAACAATTTTAAAATGACTTCTGAAACAAAATAAATTTTCCTTTGAATCTAATTTAACATTCAGCTTTCTGACAGTTTTTATAACTTTCACGGGTACTCTCTCTCGTCATCAGTGTCTCGGCGGTGTGTACCTCGGGATTCCACTACTCTTTGGGCAGCGTGCTCGCAGATTCAGAGTCGACGTCGGGACGTGCCGGCGGCGCCTGCCCGCTTCGGGACGGAAGGCTGCGCTCCGCACGACTCGTACTGATGCTTCGGCGTCGGCGATGACTTCTCAAAGTCCACGGCGTTCCCTTCAGGCAGCTCTCCTTCTCGCGATGCCCCAATTCTTGTACCACCTTCTTGGATGTGCACCGAGTCGAGTTTTACTCACGTTCGGATAGTCCGTGATAATTTATAATTCTGATTTTCTTCTTCTGGGTAGAAATTCTTCGCAGACGGCTTTCCGGGCGGCGTGCAGTTTGTAACTAGTGGTCCCGCAGTTTTTATTATCAGCTTACGGCACACGTTTCCGCAATTTCACAATACTAGCGTTAGAGTTCTCTCACCTCTCGGGCTCGATTCTACTGAATAATCTTCACCGTTGGAGTCAGCCTTCGTGCTACAATTACGGGCCAAATTGTCGTAATGCACTAATAACATTCAACTGCACAGTTCTCGTTGCGACTAGCTGACTTTGCGAAAAGCAATAGTTTTCTGCCACTCATGAATATTAGAGCACTGTCTGCCTAAGCTCGTCTCACCTACTTTCTTCTCGCACACACCTCTACCGAAAAACTCGTCCGACTTCCACGAAATATTAGAAGAGAGTGTTCGCTTCCGCGAACACCTGGGATGTCCGATTTCGGACACCTCGCGTGAACGATTCCGACCAATGGCAGCCTCGGGTCTTATCGGCCCTTGCCTAATTGGCTGATATCATGATGTCACCGGTTTGAATCTAATCGTCGCTGCGCGTCACCCTCTGACGTCAACTGCGCGCGTTCTTCAAACCTCACGATGGCTACTTATGGGATGTGGCCATCCCTTGATTAACACATGAGAGGAATGGACTACGTCCGTTTCGTCTCATTATATATGTATGTATACATATATTCATGAAACACATTCATTTTTACAATTTCTCGTTTTACGAACGACGATTAAAAGGCTTCTCTAACAAACGCCGTTGAATACACTCATTGTTAACAGACAAACTTCTCGAAGATTGCTGTGACATTTTTTCACAATTTATTACCAAATATCTGACAATAGTTAACTTTGGCACTATCACATATTCAATATGCTGTAATTTTAACACTTAAAACACGCTCAATATAGTGTTTTATGTATTTGTACATTCACCACCAACCGAACTGCTCCGAGCGTGTCAAGAAATTTCTCAGGAAATCGGCAACCTGAGCCCTAGGCTGGCCCTTTCTTACCAGTAGGAGGGGGGAGTCAGTCCTGCAACGAACGCACGCTGTGTAGATGCCGCTGAGTGCCAGCGGTTTCTTTGGCGTTACCAACTCTTACGAGGACTGATGCGCGCAATTTAATACACATCTCAACAGAACAGATTATATGCAATATTGAAAAATGTATGTCACTGAAAACGAATGTGGCCTATAATTATTTTTAATATAGTATATCTTGTCAGATTTTTGCTCTCGTAATTTTCTCGACATACCGCCGGTAGCCTACGGTACACGCCACTAGTTTTCCCTTCATTTCATTTGAGACACTTCTTGACATATCAAACGCTCACACCAAAGAAGGCAGTATGTATATGTTCATGAAAACACAAGGTTCAGATACAGAACTCAAAACCGTTGAAATAAATGAATCATTACAGAGATCGAAACATATAGGTTGTATGGCATGACCTCTGGTATTTTCCACACAATACGTGAACGGCCCGCGAATTCTGTGAATAAAGTTTAATTTGCAGTTGATGGAAGAATTGAAAAAAAAGTAAAACATCTGGTTGTAAATCAAGCAGTTCACAGTAGAAATGACAGTGCAAGATAAACGGGCGATCATAAGGAAAGCAACTAAGCGTTGGTTGAAATGAATAAAAAAGAGAATGAGAATGATGTTATATTGACGACGCTCTTGCATATACGGAAAATGCGAAAGCGAGACGCAATGAAAGCAAGACGAGAAATATGAGTGTTTAAACCTATTTGACTAGAGTAACTCGCACATACTCAATTAAATGGGACGTTGAAAGACTATTAATTGACTGTGTAATTAATGCATGCTTTTCCGCGTCATGTGTAAACAAGTAGCACATTTACTAGAAAAAAATCTACAGAATGAAGAAAAGCGAATGAAGAGACAGGGATAAATGAAATGCAGGAAAGCATCATATGTAGAAGAAAGCAGGGAACTGAAAAAATGCGTATAGAATCAGTTAGTGAGTGAAATCCATAAAGAGTGTGATGTGTAAGGATACTGACATAATATTATCTATGAGATAAATAATTGCGAGAAAGTTATACTTTATTACAAGCAGATCATGTTGAATGCAACACGTTTTCGTAAGGGCCGAGAATTTCATTAGTCAGGTGTGTTAGTGCAGGTCATAAAGCAGGTCTTAGTGCAGGACGTTGAAAAACGATTAATTGACTGTGCATTGACTTCAATTAATTGATTAATTGAAGGCACGCATTTCCGCGTCATGTGTAAACAAGTATCACATATACTAGATATCATGCACAAATACACATTTACTAGTAAATGATGCATGCAATATGCAAATATGCAATTAATAAAGAAGCATTGAGCGATAACAAAGATAAATACTTCCATGGATATTAAAATAATAATATTTATAACAATAATAATAATAATAATACTGAGAGAGAGAACTGAGGGAAAGAGAGTAGAAACCGAGGGATGATAAGTTAGCACGATGTCCAACGTCATGAAACTCAAATACGAGAGATACACTGACAAAGCGTGGCTATGGCTGCCAATTGGCAATGCTGTTTGATGCGAGGGCAGCGACAAAGCGAAACCGCGCTCTGCGGATCAGCCAAGTTTACGTTGACGCCCTTTGAGCCCCAAGTTGTGGGAGGTCGCCAGCAGCGAGTGAGGAAGACATAGCGAACGCTGTCGGCGAAAGCAGATTAAAGAGATGGGCTGCGTGTCCAACTGCATTGGAACCGATAAAATGAACGAAAACGGAAAATGGAAAATTGATTCCATATTGAATAGTCTCCTTTATTTGCTGTATTATACACATTCATCCTTAATTAGAAAATTGGAAGTTTTGAATGAGCAATACGTCTAAAGTTAGAAGCACTATTCCATTTTAACATAAATTTCTTAATAAAATACCTTCAACATCGAGAACAACCAGAGCAATAGGAGAAACGGTTTCTAAGAATTAGCAATTTACGGTCATTTCAAGTCTTTGCGTTGTGTAATTTAATATTTCATGTGAATATATTCTGAATCTTTCTATAGTTTCTAGATATTTTCATTGTCTCTAATTACTGTCGCCTTAATACATTAAAAATATTTATGTTATAAAATTTGTAACATATTTATAATATAAATGTATCATTAAAGTGATAACTGTGTTAGGATTTCGAATGCTATTCACTTAAGTCTGCCAATAAAAAGCGATTACAATCCATAATTTTCATTGAATGTTGGTAGAAGACATCTTTTAAGTTTTTTAATTGAGAAAAATATTACTTTCTCACGACAGAAACGAAAAGCATTATTTGAGGTGCAGTATTATATTTTATATTTAACCTATATTTTGAAGATTGCAGCCTAAATTTCTGAATAGGGAACTCTGCAAAAGAGAATTCAACAAACCTGTCGCTGTAAAATGAGATTATAATATTGTAGTATCGGAGTATCGTACGCACGAAGCCAATATCCGATTGGAACACGTGCACTGACGGCCACGAAAATCGCACATTCATCATCTGGCGTGTCCAATTTCACGACGGCCATCGTCCGCTTGCCAGGAAGGGGCGGCATTGAAAGCGGATATGAGGCAACGGTCCGCGACTTTCAGGAGCACACCGGTGGCAAATTAAAATTTTTTCATGTTACGCCACTGTCAACAACAACCAAATTGCTTGTCACGAGGTGACGCGAAATAATCCAGATTTGTGAATGCGTAGGTTATTAGCAATAAAGGTGAAGATGCAAGTATTTCTGTCATTGCTTTTTCAAATGTTGTTTATCAGCGAGAAAACGTAGTTCATAAAAATAAGGATTTTTATGGAAACACATGGTCTCGATTCAATAAAAAGTTTTCATAACAATATTTTTATGCAATGTTTATTTGTAATTTGTTCAATTTACAGTACAGTACGCAAATTAACTGACAGATTTAGAAGAATCTGAGTGGAGAAATAGACCAATCCTACTAAATAAGGAAATTACATAATGAATTATCTCATTGTAGCAACTATATTCATTAAAATAACTAATTTACTAAATATAGATGCTTGAAGGTACATTGATTCGATTATGAATAATGAAAGTGTGAAACCATTCATTATTCACAATATTATTATTATTATTATTATTATTATTATTATTATTATTATTATTATTATTATTGTTGTATTGTTTCATGCATTATAATTTAATATCATAAATAATATTTCCTTTAAAATTAGAATTCGCGAAGAAGACTATATGGGAAGGCAATGCTTGCACTCATTGTTCAGTGAATATAAGAGAGAAGTAAAATTCTCATTTTTTCCTATCTTATGTCCTGAAAAAGGTACTCATCGCATGCAAATGTAGAGTGCAGAAGTAGAAAATTAAAGTTATAATTAAATCTAATAGTTCTTTAAGATAAAGTTTTGCAAATTGCCGGAAATTCATGAGAATTGCACAATCACAGGGAAATTCACGAACTTAATTTTAATTTGTAGAAACTGTCAACCTCAAGCGATTCAATTAAAACACAGACTTTGCTCTTTCCCCTTCAATTTATTTATTCTACCTCCTTTGAGTAATAATTACACTTCTTTCTAAATAAAAGGCATTCGAAACTTTTCACTCAAATGCTATTTATTATAAAATTAGCTCTTCTCGTTTACAAGATATAGACATTTTATTTTACAGTCAGTTTTGTGCAGATATAATTTACATTTACTTATTTATAGCTAAGAAAAGGAGAACTAAAAATGTACAACGCAAGATACTATTTTTCTCATGAATAATACAGGAACGAAAAATAATTTTTAAGATTTTTTATTTCGTTAGAATTTAGGTCTTTTGCATATCAATGTCAAAATGTATCGTTAATCGACATCTACTGAAAAAGAGGAAGATATGTTGAAGCTGTAATTTGAGTATTCTAAAGGCTGGTTTGACTGCTTAAACGTTTCAATGAAGTGCACTATTCGTGGGAATATTTTTACTTTATTTCTGTTATTTCATGACAAGATAGCTAATGGGTGTCTTGCAGTTTGTCCACGTTATCCTGAATCTCTGCCACTTGACAGCGATTGTCTTGAGTGTGAAGGGAATGGGCCAAACGAGGATGGGGATCAATTAATTTTTTTTAAATTTATTGATTTATGGTCGCTTTATAATATCTAGGTCATCAACGACCCTTATCATTATACAATTGTATGTAAAAACATAATAGTTACAATTTTACCAAAAATAATTATATCTAATTACATTTTCACAATATGCTATGTTTATCTAACTAAGGTATTACAATATTCATAACCATAGCCTTATATGGTTATGAATATTGAAGTTTTGTAATTTCCAAATTTTTACTTTGGCACATCCGTCTGTGAAACTGAGCCGTGGTTTTAGGGTTCCTTCTATTTTAAGATATTTTCTTATATTACCTCAGGGCAGGTGGGAGATAGAGACTGCTGCACCACACTTTGGACAGGATTCTGGATCTGACCTCTTGAATAAATGGTAGAAATTTTAATTTAAATAACCTATCCTTAGTTTTGTAATTACAACCTGTTCTGTCCTCTTAAAAGTTTTTTTTCGGGAAGAACTGTGTCATGGATTGTCTGACTAAATAGTGTTTGGAAACATTCAACTTCCAGGTTGGTCAATCCATTGTTCGGCCCTAAGAATAGGAATTGGAAAATAAGGGGAAGGAAAGATCTCGCGTGGTCGGTGGCTCTTTGTAAAACATAGCACTGTTGCGGCATTCACATTGAATTTATCGGAGTTAACCAAAGATGCGACCGGTTGTAGCAGACACCCTCTAGATTTTTAATCAGGGCTACGATTCCTGCAATTGGCTAGCATCGAAAATCCTGCTGCCGACCGGACTCGAAACTTTTGTAGCTATCTCGCATCTACAAAGACCATCGTACCTGGCCGATCGGAAAGTGGCGATCGCTTCAAAAAATGCAAGACATAATTATCATTGTACCTCAATTGTCAGTGAGACTATAAGAATGTCAATTTTAAATGAAAACGGAACTCTTTGCTCAGATCTGACGCCCAATCTTATCGCTGGAGGTGTTTGGGAAAAAGTTTCCGAACCCCAGGCGAATTCAGAACGAATACTCTTTCAGTTCAGACTCTCCCCACTCACATATAGCTTTGAGATAATACAAAATAATAATTGTTAGTATGAAATAAAAAAATCATAATGGGAATACCACCTCTTTGAATGTGATGCGACGATTATACGAGGACAGTTTGTTTCAACCTCCGATCGAGCCTTGAACTCGCTAGACGAGTAGGAGGATTTGGAGATTGAAGTGACCGAACGCGCATGTTTTTTACCACAACCTCTGCCAATAACGACTTTGTAACACCAATTTTGAACAGTTGGCACGTGCAGAAGGCTGATAGGATTGACACTCCCGCCAAGGGCGAGCTTCCTAGTGCTTTTCGCTTTCTTCCAGAACAAAGAACGAGTGCAGCAGGAGTTCACAAGAAAATAGTCGAGCATACGATGTACCCTTTCAATCAAATGAGGAATGCTGGCTTCTGGAGAAGTCATCATTCGTGACAACGCCGACCCTCAGAGTGCAACTTTATACAAAATGTGAGGCAAATGCATTGTGCTTGATCATTCGGCGCATAACCCGACCTAGCGGCGATTGATTTTCATCTTTTCCTTGAAGTGAAGAATTGGTTGGCTTGGAATCTAAAGCTTCCATATCAATGAGGAACTTCAAAGCAAAGTTCAGGCACATCTCTCATCAGTGGCGACAATGATCGACGGAGAGGGAATCGAAAATCTTCTTCACAGATAAAACAAATGTCTGACTCTTGGCGATGATTATGTAGAAAAGTAATCAAGTTTGTATGTAATGTTTGGTAAAAAAAATATTTTTTTCTTTACTCTTATCTCTTTGTTGTAGTCCGTCGGATGTTGCAAAAAAAACCGGCCGTACAATGTTAACTTTTTTGAATAAATTAACCGGGAGCGGTAGCTAAGTGCATCAACTGATGTCGCCGCAGCGCCTCTGACCGGGAGGTCCTAAGTTCGAGTCCTGACGGTGGCAGGATTTTCGGCACTAGCTTTTCAGCTACGTCGAATTCAGTCGCTATTTGGAGGAGAATTCTAGCGGCCGACTGCTCTGATTGGTAGTTTTCCGTGGTTTCTCCGATCAACACCAATGAATGCCACCAGCGATGCACTAGGAGAATGCCGGAGCAGAAACTTAACAAGCGAGCCACGGACTGCGCGCGATCTTTCCTTCCTCTCCATTGTCCTATCCTCTCTCCTTACACACACATACTAACATGCACTACACTACCACAAATAACAGGAGACCGGGCGGGAGCTTAGAGCGTGTCCCGGCTGGGGCGGTGCCCCGTTGGTGGGAGAGTTCTGGTTAGGGGGGAAACCCCGCTAGCCGACGGTAGGTCGGCGCTGGATCTCGCCATTCATCTGGGTATCTCCCGAGGAAAAAAATATGCACTACACTTTCTGGACTAATGACTTCAGCTGTTGACGTGCCCGGAAGCCAACCAATAGAAAAAATCGAGTGAAATCGCAAAGTAATGGCTTTGTCCGCCCCTCCCCCCCTGCGGGTCCGCTTCTGCTGCAGTCGCCAGCTACCGCGTGGCGCCACGCCCTTCGCTCTGAATCAGCGCCCGAGAAGAGTTGCGAGTCGCGGCGCGCCCCCCGATGGGGATCTGCGGAGGACGAGATGGCCGAATCGTGCTGTACGTATTTCTCAGGATTTCCTCCCTTTGCTCACACGCGCGAAGGGCCGAAGCTCATTCGCTCCACGTACTGCCTCCCATCCAGCCTTTCCCTCTCCCTTCCCGGAGTGCCTCGCGTCTCCTCGTCCCATGCTCCCCGCGACCGGGACGCGGCACGTGCGCGCACTCTGGTGGCTGAGTCGTGTAATTACTTCCGGCCCCGGAGACTCATCAGCGCGAACGCAACGGTCCCTGGCGGTGGAACGGAGAAGATGGCGCAGAGAGGAATGGGAGTCTCATGGGGCGAGCGCTACGCGACAGCGCTGCACGAACCGCCGCGCTGCGGGGCAATGATATGGTGACAAGTACACGTGCAGGTATTGTGTGGGTCAAGATCTCGCTGAAATTCAACGTTCACGACGTGCTATGAGATTTTCCGATGTAAATATAGTGACTTGTGACAAAACATCTGTGGCGCGGTTATCCAATCGGGAGCTTCAAAACCAAAAATTAGTTCTAACAAAGGTACTGATAACCGCATCCAGCTGATGATACGTCACAAGTCTCTGAATTTAAATGAGACAATAATTTCTCTTACGTTTTGTGAAGTGTTTTGCAGCGACTGTATTTATCCATATTAAAGCGTTATCTACCTTTTTACCTACTAAATAATTATTGTAAAGTAATATTGGCAAAATACAGTTTTGAATGGCAATATACAGTGTTATTACTGGGGAACGAATATTTTTTATCAATTATTACCAAAACGCTCGTTTGAATCTGTATTCACAATTAAACTTTTATATGGGTTAGAGTAGGGATCCCAGAATTTAAGAAAACATGCACGGAATATACTTCTCCACATAGTACGGCCCACAGACACAAATGAAAATGGCTTTCTTCCGAATTTTTGAAAGGTCGCAGATTTTAATGATAGTCAGATATTTACATTACACTTACAAAATAATTTTGTAAGCGTACTTTGCTTTACTCGAGGAAAGCATGTTAAGAAAGAGAAGGTTCCGTACCGGGTAGTACTGCCGGAAATCGAGCTGTGCTTTGTTCACATTGGTATTTCAGAAAATACCTCCCCCCGAAAGAAAACAATAAAAAATTACCATTTTTACAAAAAATGTTCGTGAAATTATTTAATGATCTAATATTGACAAATAGATGAACCGATGACAAATAGGTGAACCGATAGATCCGCGGACGGACGGCAAACTGACATTTTGCTATAAAATACATTTTTGATACCTAGGACTCATAAAACGTGGATTCTGATTGCACATCGTATTAGAGGAAGTAATTTTCCACATATTACAGACATATTTATTCACTTTTCTTTATCAGGGAACTACAAATCCAGTTTTATCAAAATAGCACCGTTTTTGCAGTAACGTTACAGTGCACTCCCTATACTACGTAAGTAGTATTTGAGAAAGAAAAAGAAGCAGCTGCAAATATACACGATGTGCATATGCATGGAAACAAAGCACTAGCCCCGCAGGCAGCAATGGGATTCTCATATACATGGAAATCTATACTATTATCCACGACACTATGAATATATGCATTTTAATATAAACTTACACAAAGACATGCACTAAATATACGATGAAAACGTCACGTTTGTTTTAAGCAGGCGACGCATTCCCGTGCTGCCACATTTGGAAACCCACCAAGCGAAATGTACTGATTAAAGAAAGCGCGGGTATGCGCTTCAAAGACCCGCGATGAACGTTCCTGTACAACTACCGCGTGTAAACACAGAAAATTCAACTGCAAAGGAGTATTGAATCTCTTGAGTATGATTTGCAAGAAACACTTGAAAATAGTTCAGCTCTAATGGCTTGGTCCAAAATACGCAAATGATTCGCAAACGAGATCGAAACGGATGTATAAGCCCTAGGCGAGCACTCACTTTCCGCCAGATGTCAATATAGTTTCGATTTTTCTTTCCTAATAAAAAAACTTGAATTTGTGACGTACAGGGTTGTGTATTTTAATGATACTATCAGTAAACATAATGCTGTCTGAATCATGAAAAAGACAAAAATCTGCCGAAGACCGCCAAGCAAACTGCGCTGCAGGCTACGCGTTGCGAAGTCCCGAGCTACGCGTTATTTTAATACACGAATGCGGAATATTAATCGGAAAAAGTATATGGAATATTTGTATTTTCAATTTAGTTGACAACAAATCTCAGATTTCTATTGGTTTGTTCGGAGTCGCAGAGTGTGTTTTCGCAAGTTGATAAAACGTCAAACACATAAATCACTAAATACAACAAAATCGAGAACGAATAGTTCAGAAATTTTTAACGCCTTTTCACGGACGCATGAAAAAACCAACTTTCCCACAAAACGTGAAAAGTGCCGAACTGTTCATTTCGCTCTCGTCGTCCTTGAAGCGAAGGAGCCTTGAGCCGTTACGCCCTCCTTCGTCAACCCGCGAAAC
This sequence comes from Teleogryllus occipitalis, assembly GCA_011170035.1. NCBI lineage: Eukaryota > Metazoa > Arthropoda > Insecta > Orthoptera > Gryllidae > Teleogryllus > Teleogryllus occipitalis. Next base: position 189,902 of record BLKR01000245.1, on the reverse strand, counting down.
GGGAGCCCAAGGTGGACACGCCGTCCCTCGGCCCATCTACCACGAGGGCGATAAGGAGCCGAGAAGGAAAAAGAAGCAGAAGAGGCAGAAGAATAAGATGAAGAGGGGGAAGAAGGAGAAGATTATCCCGCGCGGGGGGAGATTGAGTGGTTGCAAAGAGCGCGCTCGCGCTCCGCGAGGAGGCCAGCCGCCTGCCAGGTGCTGAGCGAAGAATGAGAAGCCCGTTACGGAGATAACGCTTTTCACGGAGATGAAAATAAAACTCCTGATGAGCTTTCTTTAAAGGGAATGGCTCGGCCACGGGGGACTCGCACCTCTGGGGCTGCCGCCTGAACGCCACCACCGCAGTGGCTCCGGGCTGACAAGGGACGCTGCCTTGCTGGCTTTTTTGCTCTTGTGGAGGGCACGAACCTGCCTGGGTGGACGAGGGCATAACGCTTCGACTCGTAGAACCAATGTGAATGTTAGGAAGAATTGAGGGTTCAATTCCTGCTATCGGTAAATTTCTTCTCGTACCAGAACATTGCTTTTGAAAATGAATAAATATTGCAAAATTAATATTTTAAGATTATACGTAGTAAGGGCGCACATTACATCGCCTATATTATTATTATTATTATTATTATTATTATTATTATTATTATTATTATTATTATTATTACTATTATTTCAAAACGTATTCCCACCAGAGGAGTGAATGTTTGCCAAGAGTTCTCTTTAAGCGTCTTGGCGTGGAGTGTCTTGTGTTCTGCTTCTAACATCAGAACTGCTCTTGTGTTAGCCTTTACTGCATGGTTTCATATGTGCCCCATTGGGGTGTAGAAGGTATGAGTCCATTATGAATGGGGACTTGAGAAGGAGAAGAAGAAACAAGAGAATTTCATAAAAATGATCCACATCATCATCCCTACTCACCACTACTTTCACACACTTACGCTTACATGCAGTACTCTACCATATGTGACCATCCGTTTCCCCCGAAGCCTCGGAAAGCGGGTCACATTAATGTCCTGAACAAGAGACCAGCTGTTTGAACGCGCGCCAACGCGGAATGATATGAGAAGGTAACAATTACCTGAAGAGATCAATAGAGATCGCCACGTTAGATCGGGCGAGCCCTGTAGTTGACGGAGAAAAAGTCGTTCTTTCTCTAGACAACAGCGGACCAGTTCGGACGTGCCGACCACAAGACGGGAACTTGTGCTGCAACGGACTACAGGAAGGCATTCTATGAAAAACTCTTCAAGAAGACTAGAAGAGGTAATTATATCCTTACAATTGATATAAACGTATTCTCAAAGAAAGAGACGAAGTGAAACATTTTAATTTTGCAATTTGAGAAGTGATAAGAGAAGAAATGAATAGGCATGAACTAACCAATGAATTCGTTTCTTTTATTTTCAGTTTATTTTTTTCTCTCGTTAATTTCATTTATCGTCGTAATAGTGGCTCTTGTAAATCTGTAGCGCTCAATTTACAAGAATTCGTCGCCAATACAATTCTATCTGAGCATATGAAAAGAGTTTCAACTGAAATACGGTGGGCACGTGCTGGTGAACAACGAGACTTCGACGGAAGAGCGAGCAGTTCTGTGGAGGGGACGGCGTCCTCAGACCGAGGTTGGTTATTTCAAGGCCGCGCCGCTGGGAGCTTCGCGTCGCACCCGAGAAGCGAAAACGTAAGGTCGTGCCTAGCGAACAGTTTCTAGATATTGGAAGGAAAGTTTAGGTTGCAGTCTTGGCGTAGAAAAGAGGGGGGAGACGTATTTGTCATACTTAACGATAAGAAAAGTATAATTACAATTTCTTTCCACCCCTAGCACGCGAGTAAAGAATCAATATTTTCTTTCAAAAGAAAATTGGAAATGTACAGTTATAACTGGTAAAACTAGAAAATGAAGGAGTAATCAGTTACAGATATTCTCAGAATTGTTTTGTTGAAAGAGAGAGAGAGTAATTTATTACGGACAAGATCAATTCAGAATTGTCAGACTTGATTTTTAAGTAGAATTTGTTAATTTGTAAAAAGTAAACATTTCTAAACCTTTCTCATGATTGAAGAAAGTAGTAACTGTAATTGAATGTTCAGAGAGAGAGTAAGAAACCTTGTATCTAGTGACTAGTGTGTTTTGTGTTTTTTTTTCCTTTCAGCATTCTATGATCAGTGTGTATTTAAATTATCTTCTGATTGGTTCTTGTAATTGTAATAACAGCAAAACTTTTATAGAATATATTTGAGTGTGTGAAAAGTGATTCTCCTTGTATTTTTGTATTTTTTAAGTAATTGCATCCAATCCACAACGTTCTGCACGACCCTGAACCCCGCCATTCTTCTTATAAAATTTTTGTTTGTTTGCGTCTACCCAGAAAATCCCCATTCTGAGCTAGTCGGACGGGTGGGTCGCACATACACGACATGACTCCAGTCGGGAGCTTAGAGCTTGACCCATGGAACGATTCCCCGCTGGAGATATCTGGTTGGGGAAAACTAGCAAATTGACGTGTACTTTTGCGCCGGATATCGTTAACCAGCGGGGGAAGAACTCCACCTTCCATGATAAAATATAAACTACACTTAAGGAACTGAAGACCGTAGCAGTTGATGCGGCCCGGTCACAAGAATTAATCAATAAATTCAAAATGACACTAGGGTAAGAAAAAGAAGACGTAGGATAAGAAGACGAGAAGACAAGGGGGAAGAAGGGTAATGGAGAGCGAAAGATATTTGTGCTACAACTCATAATTTTTTGAATTAATGGTAACTGATAAAAGTTAATAATATTGGAACATTCGTCCTACTGCATTATATGGAGAAGAGTACAAAGAATATATCAAAACAATGGGGGTCATTAGAGTCAAATTATAGGAAAAAACTTTAATAAGTACAAGCACATGTTCAATCCACTCGAAATAGACGTATCCGGCTGCTAATTCAGCTTCTACGTCTTACCTTTTAATCACTTCCGTAGAATTCCAAGACATGGAAAAGTCAACTTCCTACAACTCTAATAATTACGTTTTTAATAAATGTTCTTGTATGTAGTTCTGTTATAATTGGTTTTTGAGTTTTTACCAAAAAACTGAAACAATTAAAATCATTTTCTGTATTTAGCTGTTATTCATATTTTCCTTGGATATATGTTATTTCAGTAGGTAGTAACTACTCGGAGCTAGACGAAAGTTTCACATAATCCGACAATTTTGATTAATGTTTCTCTTTTCCGTAATTCCTGTGATTATAATTATACATTCGAAATGAATGTGTTAATTCGTGAAAAAGTCACACTAAATATCACTTAAAGTTCTGTGATAATCGGTAAATTCACTTCTCGCTACAGGAGTCATGGATATATCGGCTATAACAGCTCTTCTCGGGTTATGACTTATGATAATGATTCTTCATATTTGCTGCTTCCGTCAAATCTCACACTTGAAATGTTAACACGACTGTTACTTTCTACGACCATTCCCACTTAAATTCATGAAATATCACATGCACTATACATTATAGATTACGGTACGATTTCATTCTAGCGGCAGAAAAATGAGAAAGAGAGGCAGGCGAGTCATGAAATGATCAACTCTTCTGTACGTAAATTATGAGATGTCACAGTGCTACGACACAAATTTTTTTCAGTATATTTCTGATGCTGTGTAAATCGCAATTCAAACAATCACGAGAAGAGTATTCCTTCATTTGATAGTTCTCATCGGTCGTAACGTCTTTACATACAATCATATTTAAATAATGTTTGTTTTCATATTCAGGTAGACGTTTATTGCACATAATTTCAGTGTGAACATTGACAATAATTAGAAAACGTTGTTTAGTTGGCAAAAATTTACGTGTGTAACAATAGCAATACACATCAAAGAACTCTGAAAATTCAGTTTACGCAAAGCTATGTTCAGAGTGCCTGTTGCTCAGTTAGAGCTTCTAAGTTTATATCTCATACGCCCATTCAGAAAAGCTGTAAACTCTGTTGATGACGAATTGAGTAATTACTTCCTACGACACAAAAAATATCGATCTCTACCATGTTAAACGATACTAAAGAGCGAGGGATGATCTTTTCAGGAAACCAAAGTTCATAGAGACATTTTGCTTAGCGTAACGTGCAGCAACAGCAAGTGAAGTAGAGAAAGGGTCCACTACGTTTAGGTTGAAATGGGAAACGTTTGGGACTGTGGCGACAAGTGTGTGCTAAAAACTCATACTATATATTTATGATATCAGTAGTTGAAGGGTACCTCAAAACGAACAAATATTGTATATACATTTGCATGTGTATATAATTCTATACAAATTAACATGACAAACATGATGTTGTATCTTGGGAATAGTGAGTTAGCAGCACAATTTGCAGTCACAGTTGGGAACAAATTACACATACTATGACCGAGTAATCGATTAACATTCGATGCAAGTCGCCCGCTAAATCAAATTCGTGGGATTAGCAGGCTCCACTATTGAATTTGAATTCGAGGGCGCATGCACAGGCTCAAACGAGATATACGCTAAGGTGCTTCACGTTGTGCAAAATCTCTAAATACGACTAATCGATTAACAGTCGCATGAAAATGGGGATGGGGTCAATACGGACGGTTTCTCGCCTTTATTTACGCGGGGAGTTACTATTTCATCATTTATAACTCTGATTATTAGAACCTCTATGAACGATTAATGATAGTTTCGTCTTTCTGAACTAATGTTCACGAAAAATCCGAAAACGTTGCCATGCGGAATCTCTCCGTGAAAATCGAGCGTTATGTCATTGCCAGACCTGCTAGTAATTTCGTTGAAATATTTTTTTAGTATCTGTTTATGTTAAAAAACAGAAGTACAATCAAAGAAACATTTAAATGGGCACTCTACCATGTTTCTAGCTATAAGGGCCACATTTCATTGTTTATGTTCTGTGAACTGCTATGTATCGACATATATTTTATTTTTATTTTATGCTCGTTGTAACTCATACACAATATTTTAAAACAGTGGCCGCTTTAAAAATGTATTATGTAATTTTAACTAACCCAAATTTACAATTTAATAATTTATTTTTCATCAAGAATGTTACAATCTCCAAATGATAGTATAACGGAGGAAATTGAGGGCAATCTCTCACATCGAGATTGACATAAAAATGAAATATGGGAAATTCCAAGAAGGGTAATGATTATCAGCACATATTTTTGACAATTTTCCGCCATTATGAAGCTGAATAAGAGGTACCAACGAGCAAACCTCTTTTACGATATTTTATGGGTAATCATGAAATTATTATGTCTTGTTAAATAGAACGCTAAAGTATTAATCTTTTTACAGGATGTCGTAAACGATTATGAATAAATAAATTTCGTTGATTTGAAATTAGAAATACATAATGTACTCTTATTAGAAATTAGAGAATTAGAGAAGAAAGTAATCATGATTTTTTAAGAATCAGATTTTGTAGCTTCGATAGAACCGTCTTATTCAAGTAAACATAGTTAATTAAAACTAATTTTTTACTGTCATCATCAAACAAAAAATACAATAATACAATTTTGTATTTACCAGCACGCTAAATTTGCGATTACATGGTAGCAAAGCGAATCACATTTTCTGACCCACAAGCAATTATAATACTTAAGGTATCCAAATCAAAAATGTATGTCTAATTCTTTTAGGTTCATACTGTATATTGCCATAAATCGACAACATAAATCATTCGTCATATTCTCGCAATTTCTCTTTCAATTTACGCGCAATGGTTCGAATTGCGAACTCTCATTGGCGGTCCCTCAATCCTAGAATGAGTCTTATCTCCACCGTTCCACGCGACCCCGGTTTGCACTCAAGTTGCTCTCCCGCGGCTCCCGAGGTCAGTCAAAATGCAGAATGATATGCAGGCCTGGTGTATAGTGTTCCATTAACAAAACAAAGGTTTAAGAAAAATCTTTAAAATAAAACAAAACGCTACTAAATAGCTATGTGCTGAACCTGTATGTTCTGAATCCTGTGGTGAAAATTCCATCTTAGTATCACGAACCGTTTTAAAAAGCTTCAGGTTAAGTGTATAATGTGTGTGTGTGTGTAATATTATACATAAGTATATGTAATATTGTTTTATGTATGTACAAAAAAGACATTAAAATTCCTTATATAACTTATACCATTTATTCTTTAGATAATTGTTTGTACTGCCCATCTAATGATTTTAAATTCTTTCCTGATATGTCCTAGTATTTCACTACTTATTTTAATCCTTCATAGAATGTATTCTTTATTGGTGCTGGTTTCTTTCTTGAATATATAATTGGGGAGAGGTATAAGAGGAAATGAAGAGAACGAGGTATCTATTTTAAATAATGGGAAATATCCCTCACAGAACACACTGAAAATGACAATGTGACATTGTTCACCACAAAACAAAACATGAAATAGACCATGATATAACAAGACATCACAGGAGGTCGTGTTGGGAACTTTTACGTTCTTCAGACACGTGGAACCCTTCCGCCCGGTGCATTTCAATAGAGCGCAACTTCAATAAACGGAACACGACCCACCACAGTGCGCCTTAATGTCGCCTGCCCCCTAAAAATACACTTGGCGTGTTATTGCGACGCCGCGCGGCGCCGAGCGGGCCGTCGGCGGGATTGTCGGGCTCGGCCATTCGTCGTCGCCAGCAGGTTTAAACGAGCAGCTAATCTCTCTTTGGGCGGAGGTCTTCCGCGGCGGAGCACAATGGCAGCGGCGAACGAGCGGTGGCCTCCCGGGGCCGCTTTGAGCCCGCACCTGGCCACCCCCGACCCCGCCCAGCCCTCCCCGCCACTGCTCCTCTTCTATCCAACTTGCTCCATTTCCACCTGCCCTTCACTGGTCTATGTCGCGTTCCACTCCCTTTCGTTCTGCCGTATCCCAGCCTCCTCCGCCACGCCCCGCTCCGCTTCGCTTCACTCCAGACCGATCCGCTCTAATCCAACGTGCTACGCTCCCACCTGACCCTCACCAATCTATCTAGCTCTGGAAAGTCTCTATCGTTCTGTTCGTCTTTCATTCTGTCCTACCCCAGCGATCCCCGCCCCTTTCCAGACCACTCCAATCCAACTAGCTCGGCTCCCACCTGCCTCTCACCAGTCTATCTAGCCCTTGCATGTCTCCATCAATCCAATTCACTCCCTTTCATTTTATTCCATCTCAGACTTTCCCCGCTACGTCCCTCTCCATCTCACCTTCTCTACTCCGCGAAACTCCGCTCCGCTTCATCTCTCTCCCTCTCTCTCTGACCGGGAGGTTCTAGGTTTCGAGTTTTGACAAAGGATTTTTGACTCTGGCTAAATAGCTAGGTCAAATTCAGCCGTTGTTTGAAGAGAATTCTAGCAGCAGACTGCTCTGACCAGTAATTTCCCGTGGTTTCTCCGATCAATAGTAGGCAAATGCCGGAGCAGTATCCAAACAAACAGGCCGAAGACCGCGCACAATCTTTTCTTCCTCGTGCTATCCTCTCCACTTTCATAGTAAAATTGTCTCAATGGGGGTGGTGTTGCACTGGTAGAGATATTAAACGGGAATATCGTTCGCATGCCGGTGGTTTGGTCGGTTTTAGATCTCATCATCCAGGAAGGTAACAACATCTTCACCTCCCGCGTTAAAACTTTCACTACGCTAACGCGACTAATGAGCAGGCAGTTGACGTGCTCAGAAATATCAGTCAATCAAACAATCTCATCTCGCTCTGCCTCGCCCCGTCTACCTCGTCCTAGTACATTTCCATCCTTACGTTCAATTCCATTTAGTTCTGCCCCTTACAAGCCTTCTTCATTGGCTTCAATATGCTCTCTCAGCCCCGGCGCTCCTGCTTGTCCCGTCCAACTCTACTACACTTTGGTTCATTCCACCCCACTGTCTCCATTTCTCGCTGCCGATCCCCGTATCCCCAGCCCCACAGCCCATCACAACCTGCTTCATTTCGCCTCTCCCCCTCCCCCGTTCTGTTCCGCTCGCTCCACCCGCATGGTTTCTACTCCATCGTCCCTTGCATCCGCGGCCATTCCGTACCCAGTACTAACTGTAGTTTCTGCCGGAAGACTACCCGACATGGTCATTCTTGCCATCTTTTTTCAGCTTCACCGGCATTGCTGCCCCCTAAATCACTAGAGCTGTCGCCGTCTTCGCTATTCCTTTCGTGAGTGTTGATTCCATCGTCCCAATCATCGCCTTCTGAGTTGTCACTTTAGTCATTTCCTACCTTCTGTCCTTCTATTACTTTTGCCGCCGAAAGAACAACTGGCACATCAAAGTTACTTCAACTGTCACCAAAATTGCCTCAACGCCTGTAACGTTGTCTCCATTACTTCTGCTCCAACGACTTAATGATAGGCCCAGTTGTCGCAGTCACCGCCGCAATTGTCTTCATCACGCGCAACACTTTTGCTCCTGTTGTTTGACTTTGATGATATCACGTCCACCGTTGCCCTCCATCATCAAGACAGACATATTCCTTGTCAATGTGTGTTTTATTACCCTGCCAACAAAGGCATTCTCATGGGCTACAGCTGTACCTGCCTCTGTCTTCGTAATGTTTTCCATTCTTGCAACTTCATGGTCGCTATTACAGCTGCGGATATCGTTGCCACTGACCACACCAATTATCAATCATGAGTTCACGAAAATATTTACATCCGATATATTCGTTCTCACGGACACGGAAACACTTGAAGCTTGGACCGTGCTTTTGCTGTCAGAATCGGTTTTAACACCATCTTTATTACTATTACCACCATACAGCTCTCTCAGTGTTGTATATTCTGTCATATTGACTGTCGCCATCACCACCACCGCCACCGCCATCACCATCACCACCTCCCCAAAAAAACATTGCATTCAGTTCTCCAACGTTACCATTAACAGCACTAACAACTGCTGCTAGCGTTATCATTGCCCCAAACCTCGGTACAAAACATCACCGTCCCCTCATCCATTTGGGCATTACTCCATCACCGTTCCCGTCCTTGTGATCCCCCTGGCTTCATCCCAGCGCCCCAGGGCCGACGCCCTCTCTGCGGCTTCACGGTCCAAGCGCGAGATTCCGCCTCCCACGTTATCGTCGCCACTCCCCCATTGTGGCCGCTGCCCCAGCACGTCACCCGCGCCCCAAGTTATATCGAGGCTGCTGCGAAAGCCACTTTCACGACCAGAGCTAAGCTCAGCTGTCACAAACGCCGCCTCCACTACCGCCTTAATGGATCCACCCGTGGGCACAGTCTACCACCGATACTACTGTGGTGCTATATTAGCCGACGTCACGTGGTCACTAGAGTATCTCGGTTTCTATTGCTGCTTTGGTAATTTTTTCTCTCCTCAGAAACACGTCACTTGATCACATCGCTTTTAATTATCAATTTAGGCAATCATCTGGTGCGGCGCAATGTCAACTACAATAATATGAATCTACAAAGCATGCTTAAACCGGATTTGCAATTAAAGGGATATTCGTTACTTTTTGACTGGACATTGTTCGTAGCTACTGACTTCGAAAGTATTTTCTTTTCGTTAGAATTTTAAACTTCATTTTGATGCCTACATTATTAGCCTTCGTTGATCCAATACTATTTTCACATTCTTCGACAGTAAATTAATAATATACCTTGATCTTGAATTGAGAACGTTCCATCACTATATTTTTTCTGAAATGTATACCAACTCAACCCTTCAGTTGGGTTTCTAATTTTAAGATAAGTTCATTTAATTTATCGTAACCCAATTTATAGTCCTATGAATGTTGTCATCGATCAATATATTCTCTTCTTTGTTCTGAGTTCATTACAAACTCAACAATCCTCACGTTGTCAAGATTTCCAAACGAATATTGGAACGTCGACTTTCCTTTGCCCCTTTACTTTGCTACTGCTGATGAGACTCATTAATTGCTCTTTTAATACCTGTCCGTATACAGGATCACAAGGTATTTCTCATTCTGTGTTCGCAAACTCCCTTCCGAGCGAGTTCCCCCGCCTTTTCCACCCGCCCCCACCAGGCGTCCTCGCGGCCGAGGACAGACGGGACGCCGCTGCAGCGCCACGGCCGGCTGCGCGGCTTGCCGACTGGCCGCGCCGAAAGAGGCAGGCCGTGTTTTGCGACCCGAGTGGGTTTTACAGCTTTTGCTCGGGGTCAGCCCCGCCTCCCCGACGCCGCCACCCCCTCCTCCGCCTCCGCCACGCCGTCGCCTCCGGCTCGCACATCGCCGCTTCTGTCGCCCCAGATTCTCTCCCGCCAACCCCGTCGCTTCCTTTGTCACCTGCGCCGCCTCTGTCTTCTCACCACCTCTTCCCTTCGTCGCCACCTCTTCCACCGCCTCCGCCACGCCGTCGCCTCCAACACAACCGCTTCTGTCGCCCCAGCTTCTCTTCCGCCAACCCCTTCGCCTCCTTTGTCACCTGCGCCATTTCTGTCGTCTCACCACCTCTTCCGCTATCCCCCTGCCTGCTCCGTCGACTGTGCTTCCAACACCACCGCCTCTATCGCTCCAACTTCTCTGTCACCTTTTACCGTCTCTGCCGCCTTTGTCACCATACTGCCTCTTTCGCCAACGCCTCCTCCGCCACTTCCCTCCTCTGTCCACCTGCACCTCTGCCATCTCACCGATACTTTCGCCATCCCCGCTGCTTCCTCCATCAGCTAGGTCGCTAAAGCCACCACGCGAACGCCTGCATCACCTCTGCCGATCTAACCCCTGTCCCATCGCTGCCTTCTCCACCAATGCTGCCGAAGCTGTCGTCCCCACACTCGCCGACGTCTGTGGTTTCACTACCACCACTTCCGACGGCTAGCGCAGTCCTCTCCTACGTCGCCCCCCTCTTCCATCCGCCGCTTTCTTCACCGCTCCGTTTTTGCCGCTCCTGTGGTCAGAGGTGCTTCCGACCTCTACGCTTTTCCTGCCCCGTCACCTACGCCATTTGGGGCGCGACCAAGCTGGCGGCGTCGGAGGTGGAGGGTGGGGCTGGGGATGTGGGTTCAACGGGTGCTGCGCCAGCTGGAAGTCTGCGGGAAGGGCACAGACTGCGTGGCACGGGTGGCGGCAGGGGGAGCTGGGATGGCGGGGTCGGCGATGACTGGGGCGGTGACAGGGAGGCGGCGTTGGCACGGAGGGGGGTTGCGGCGGCGGTGGCGGCAGCCTCGAGCCACCGCTGCTCCCGGCACCTCTTTCTCTTTTACGAGGTTCCTGGAACTCCCCCGGGCAGCGGGTCCGCGCGGACGCACGCTCCGCCCTCCCTGGTACACCCGCTGTTCCCCGCCCCACCCTCACGTCGTGCGCGGTGCGACTTCTGTAGTCGCAGGCTCCCAAGCGGCCACCCGAAAATTTTCCAGATCGAGAGCCAAGCGACGATACAGAGCTACCGATATTGCTCCTTCTCTCCGGAGCCGGCGTTAACGCCTAATATCTGCGCGACGAGTCAGACTACAATATCAAAGGAAGATGGGCAGTCAAATGAAACGAGGCGGCGAGAGTCAAGAGCAACGCTTTTGACGTTCCTTTCCGGCGCGCTATACAGAGTTTTTCATCCACCGTATACAGTTCGGTTCGAAATGGAATTTGACGGAGACTCGGTGTCTCGGTAGTGAGATAAAGAGTCACGTATACCTTTCAGTCATCTTTCTGAATTTATATTGTTTAAAGTAAAGTAAGATTTTGTTATTGGCAGTATCCACCAAGCAAATATTGCAATTATTTTTTCCTCGTATACGTAGTGTAGATTTTGAGGTGAATAAATATTTTGGGAGTCTGTCCATCATTCCGTTCATCTATTAGGCCATCTACCGAACTGGTCATCAGTCTGACTGTCTTTGTTTATCTGTTCGTCTGTATTTGCTTCTCTGTGTCTGACTCAAGTGTCTTGTCACAACACAGTCTGTAGACAACACTAAAACCCCGTTTACAAGATTTTAGATAAAATGATTGGTTTAAACCGTTTACACGATTTTAGATAAAATGATTGGTCCTGCCGCACTCAAGCTATGCTGAATTTGAAACGGATATTTAAATTTTGGAGGGTACTTTTCATAAATTCCCTCCGACATTTTCAACGTTTTCTTAAACTGCATCTATGTTTTTTATATTTGTTGGTTTTAAAAATTTCACACTAGTTTTAATAACCAGGTTGAAATACTCTCTGTATGGCCAGAATTGCTGACACACCTTGACGTTGCTGGTGACTGAAAATTACATGCTGCTATTTTTTTTTAATTTGTTGTGTTTTTTTGACGCAACGCGTCTCCAAGCCCCTTGGGGGGCGTTGAGCGCTTTGCGCTTCTTGGAGTAATCCTCCGTTAATATTGTCTGTCGCGTCTCGTCGCAGTCGGTTGTCAAGAGGACCGCCAGGTAGCATCTCCGCGTACGCGCCTCCTACCGCGCGCTCCTGCGTCACTACCCAGCGGCCAGAATTAGGAAGGAATAAGGATAGAGGTAGGGTTTAGGACACTTCACAGGGGTTGGACTAGCCCTTGTGAAGCAGCCGAACTCGTTTTGTTGGAACAAATTTCACATGAGATTCGACGGGAACCGAACCCGGACCTCAGTGGCGAAAGGCTTGCTACTTTGCAATGAGCCACGAGTTCAGCTCTTTTTTTAGATTACCATTTACTGCCTTTGATAGAGCAAAAGCAAACGTTAGAATCTTCTGTTGCAATCTTTCGCTTTCAGCACAGTGACAGAAAAAAAGAAACTTCAAAGTACTCAATTTGAAGTTGAATATCGACTTCAGTTAAATAAGAAATCATCATTCACAAACATCACACATCCACGTATTCAATACGGAACTATTTTATTTCCTAATTCCTTAATATAAAAAAGATTGCTAGATCCTTCGAAGGTATCTACCGAGTAAATCTGTAACTAGATAGTGTCTTGCTCATTTTAATTTAGATGTGGGAAAATTCCTTGTTTTGTTGTAAACTAGAAAGAGAGAACTAATTACTAAATGGGAGATTTCCACAAAAAAATATAATTGTAGATAATTCTGTTCCAGAAAGAGCTATTGAGGTGGTACTAGAAAACTGCACTAACATGAATTTCATTCTTTCTTTCGCATATTTGTGGCATCTTGAGGATTTGAGCCACTAAGAAATGCCAGTTTTAGAGAGGCGAAATTGCTTCAAATATTACTAAATAGGGAATAAATAGGCAATACAGGCCCTGTGGATGATTGAATTTGCAGTTCGATAATTGAGATTCAGAATAGATAGACAACTTTGTATTATGATACTTGAATTGTCAAGAATTCTGTCTTAAACTGAAATACTTTGAGAAGTAGTTGCAAATCACGTGTGACACAATATATTTAGACAACTGTTACGAATAATTTATAAATGTTTCTTTGCTTTTTGCTTAAGTTTCATATTCATATTATGGGCAACCATCTTTAATGTCTAGTCTCGTGAATGAGCCAACTCCCAAAGAACTTCAAGGTTTACAAAATTGCAAATCTTATCATTAAATAAAAAACAATAATTAATACTTCGGCGGTTGAAATAAAATCTATGATTAAGAACAACGAAACACAGAATTATTAAAACAGATGAATATATATTTGTCACTATTCTTTTTTATTCAATCTCCAGGTAGGCGGAGAATGTTTATGTAGTGCACAGCATATGGTAAGGAGGTTTGAGGCACGTCTTAAATAATAATGGAAAGTTAGTGCAATGTTGAAAATGATCTGTTAAGCATTTCTTTCAATTGCGTTCATTGATGTTGTAGAATACTACTGTTGAACCATCCTGTAGCGGATTTGCGAGAGTAAGGGAATGAAATAGAACGGACAACGCGAGAGTAGGGAAGTGCAGTAAACATGTATACGAGGAAAGCGTATAAAATGCGGATGATGTTTTACAGTTTCAAAGTTTGAATGGTAAAAAAATATCTACAATGAAGGGCACTAGATATAGTATTCAAATGAGTGCAAATATGCAAATCCTGAAATTTGTATGGACGAAACAGCAATATCCAAGCACGCATTCGACCGGGACACCATTATTCATATTGCTAGGCATACATTCTCATTTAAATAATGGAATGAAATTCTATTATATTCAGAGATGCACTCCTACCTCGGGGGTACGAGTCATGTCAATGACTCAGGTATATGTCAATGGCTTTTTGGGGGACGAAGATCCCTCACTCAACCATAGTGCACCACCGATTATATTTAATTGTTGAATTTGACATATTGCCGTTATATTAAGACCATTAATTAATATTTTACTACATATACATAGTAAAATATTATTTATATTGAAACGTTATTCCATTGAAACATGACCACAAACTGCTCACAATTATTGGACGTTTCGTCGTAACCCGTTTCCGAATTTATGTTAACATGGGCGCCAGGAAAAATGTTACGATAATATTTTTAGCTATTATTGCTTCAAAGAAAACTAAATATTGTCCCGCTAGCTGAGTCGATGGGTTGCGTCTGAAATAATCGCTATTAACTATTGATAGCCGATTACCCGATCTGCCATCCATACAGAGTGGCGAGGAATCTGAAAACAAATATTTTATCTAGCTACTTATTAGCTCGAATTTGCCAATGAAAGTCGTTTTTTTTCCTTTCAGAAAGAAACTTAGGATTTATTGCTTATTACAATGTAAACATTTTAAATATAAATTTACAACAGAAAGACTGTCCTTTGGTCATGACCTTGTTCGAACCTTTATACTGCACTATACTTGGCGCGCTCTTGATCGACGAAGGACCATCTTCTCTTCTCCGCGGTGATGCGAATTCCAGAGTCGAAATACCGCGTTCTTCTCTCCTGTTCTTCCGCGCGAACGTTGTCGAGCCACTAATCCGCACTACTTCAAATATTCATAGTTCTAGTTCGATTAAACTGGCAAAAATAATACCCAGTTCTTTACGATTACACAGCGGCATTGTTTTAAAGTTCCACAAATTAGTTACTTGGCCAGAATATTTCCGAGTCCTATCATATACGACTTCTCACAAGTTCTAATTTCCGCGTGTTGTAAAAATAATTAAAGTCCAAACTGTTCGTGAACGTTCGAAATTCTATCAATTCAATAATTAGTAGAACTCCCTCGCGAAAAATAACAAGGTATACTTCTAACACACTGTAAATTATTCGGAGTCCAACGTTCCTCAATCTCCTGAAAAATTACAAGTTCCAATTACACAAATTATCTATCCGCGAGCGGCCCCCACAGCGTCACGACATATGGCAGAATGTGATTTGTTTTAGTACTGCTCAGCCCTCCAGACCTCGGCTTCCCTTTTCTACTGTTTTGTCTCAAAAAACCAGACATACTTCCGCAGTAGTACACTATCGTTGCTCTCCCCAACCAATCCCCAAATCGTTTACAAATCTGACTAGCCACGCCGTCACTTTCAATGCCAGATGAATATTTATTTATCTTGACAACAACTTGGGCGCCGTTGCTAAGGCGCCATATTCCTATTTAATTACCCTAGCATTTCCGCCCATTTACGACAAATAACATGTAAAAAAACGACCCACATATTGGTATGTCACAAAATATATTAGAGCAAGATGAAAGTAATAGATATTAAATATGTAAGTGCGGTGAAGTGCTGTGAAGTGCTGGTCAGTGTAATTCAAAGCAAAACAGTGTAGTGCAGTGCAGTGCAGTGCAGTGCAGTGCAGTGAAGTGTAGTGAACGCGATCAATGCACTTAAAAATATCTAATTTAGGCAATATTTATATAACTTGTATTAAATTTAAGTAGTACCAACATATAATTGTTGGATATCATGATAGAGTTGATATAATGGTTTTAGTACTTAATATTAGTGATAGTATGATTATTGCATCCTCGTCTTGTTCTGTACTCCTTTATTATTATTATTATTATTATTATTATTATTATTATTATTATTATTGTAATTATTGTTATTTAACTGCCAACGGGTCATACCCAATTGCAGTTCAAATAAATGTGTATATATATATATATATATATATATATATATATATATATATATATATATATATATAAAATTTACATTTAAATTTTATTAGTTTCGCTAGAAAGACTAACATTTCACATTTAAACTTCCTTTAGCGTAATATTTTTGTTCTGTTTATTAATATTGAGAAAACGGAGGTTTGTACAGACTCAGACAACGAAAAGTTTGTAAACTTTGAGCTAAGGAGTTCGAAATAGTATGTTTTGAGATTGAAGAACTATCCATTGTAAATTTCTTTAAATAGTGATAAACAAGCATTTTTTTTGTTACTTTTTCGCAGCAATATGTAAGAAAAATTTCTAAAGATTATATTATTTTAATACCTTTAACATTTTCACTCATCTCTTCATATGGTTTAGAAACTCAGTTCTTCACATGAATGTGATTTACTTACATTAAATTGCCGTTAATAATCCCAGTAAATAATATTTTATTGTTTTATAATTTATTTATATTTACATTTTATTGGTTCAGTCAGAAGGCTTAACATTTGAAATTCCCACTTCCTTTAAGATAGCATAACTGTTTTTTAAATGTTATAAAGGTTGACTGTTAAGCAGAAAAATGCACCTACTTTTAATTATATAAAATAACTTTATGTCTGAAACGCAATACAATCACCATGCACTGAGAAGAGACAAACTGTAAAGACTTGTAAAATTCATGCAACAAAAAATATGAGCGATTATTTTATAGAATGGCCATTGATAGGTTTTGTTAGTCACTTTATTCCTCTCCCTTTGAGAGTCAAATGGCATTTGTATCAGTGACGAAATGAATTAATTGAAATACGTTTCTCCAGTAGAATATCGTGCATTCTGCCTTCTGACGGCACCATCTAACATTAATTAAACCAGATAACCTAATTTAATTAGATCTCTTCTCAGCATTTCCTTCCAGGTCACCGGTGCGAACAAAACGAACTGTATCGATATTCCTCCGCGCAAAATGAAATTCTTTTAACCCCACCTCCTTTATCTTCGTTACTGCTGTTACAGCAGGATTTCTCGACCTGTTGCGCGCAATTACTTCACCATTTCACCGCCTGGAAAGCAGCACAGCCAGTCTGGGTTTGTTCTTTCCAATCCACCATCCGAC
Source organism: Teleogryllus occipitalis (assembly GCA_011170035.1). Lineage (NCBI taxonomy): Eukaryota > Metazoa > Arthropoda > Insecta > Orthoptera > Gryllidae > Teleogryllus > Teleogryllus occipitalis. Next base: position 172,812 of record BLKR01000245.1, on the reverse strand, counting down.
TACCGAGAACTTTACATTTCGTCTTATTATCGGTTCTTTAAGAAAAAAAGCAACAAAAAAACGAATACCGAGGGAAGAAATTAATTTTCGAGGGCATCTTATTATTTTAAGAAGCAGCTGCTGCAGTAGGACGCGTAAGAGGAAGATTCTAGAAAAACGAAAGCTCCGAAACGGAAGGACGGTGCCTATGGCGCTCTAAGCGACGGGGAGGGGAACTATCGTACTGCGGAGCAGTCTGAATACGCGGGGGAGAGCGAAAACGCTCACTGAATAGCGTCGCGAAATACGGAATTATGATGGATCTTTGAGAGAAAAACGACCAGCGCTTAGTGCGAGCGAAAAGGAAACGTCTCCGGAATAAAAGGGAAGGCGGAGGCATCTTGGGCCGAAAAATTCTTCCTTGGGCCCGCGGTTGGTCGCAAACAGGAAGACGGGCATCCTCTGCGAAGGCTTAGGAGGTTTTAAGCACAATCCCGTGAAAGGAATCCTAATTAGATTTCGAGAAAAATAAAATTTTGTCGATGCCACGGTGGAGCGAGAAAATGTGCTGCCACGATGAGCAAAGTCGGCGTTGGGAGATGGAATTTTGCCCGAGAAACGGCCGTACTTCCCCTCGGGGTTTGATGAAATTTTCTGTGCGTTCACCCGATTCAAAGTAGGGAAAATAGCAAAAGACTGCTTTAAATTATATTAATGGTGGCTTCTACGTACGTGGGAGAAAGAAGTTTTGAAGCGGGTTTACATGTCATAATAACCTCTTAAATAGATCTTGTTTTCTTCATTGCCTACATTTCTACCTTCCTCGTTCTTGCTTCAAAATGGGATGCTATTTTCGAAATCATATTTTAATATACATCAGGAATGACGATTAAAAAAAAATCTGGTGTGATATCGTGACGTCCGTCAGATATTAAGCATCACAATAATTTTTCTAAATACTTTGTGTGCAAACTAATAAAAAATTTATTACCCTAACTTATTACTCTTTCTTGAATATATCAGTTTCAAAGTTTGATCATATCTTCAAACCATTGTTTTCTAGACCGCGCCTGTCGTTTGGCAACCCGTTTGCGCTAAGATAACGCAGCCACCGAGCTATCACCAATGATTCTGTGAAGCAAAGTATTCCAGGAAGTATTAGTTAAGCGCTAGACTACAGCTCTTACTCTAATGGTGAAGGTTTTGGTGTGGTATTGCTTATAATATTACAATTATACCATGTACGTACATAGTTTACTGTGATTTTAAGGAATATTTTTATGTATTTTGTGAATACGAATTTAAGTTATCTCAATAAAGAAAAGCTACTGAAATAAATAATTCCTCTTATGTTGAGGTTTTTGAATTCCACGATTATCATGACAGACTGTTGATTCGTGAAATAATCGAAGAACAACTGAAGATGGCATTCACGAGTTGGGAGAATAAAGAAGACGCCGCAGACAAGAAAGACTTGGAGGGCTTGGACAAACAACTGGATGCAGTTTCAACAGATAATACACATTATTTAGAACGAGTTAAATTTTGAAACTGCAAAATGATATTCCGCGAATAGGTTCAGAAACAACAGAAAAACAACACAAACTTGAAAATAATGGTTTAGTGGTGAGTTGCAGTTGCCAAATGACTATCTTAGTCATTTTGTGACTTCCAAACAGCAAGAAACTGATGATGATGATGGCTAAACCATTAAAAGCAGCTCTTGTGATAAATAATATTGTTGGAAATGACAACGGCTATAATATTACAATCTTGAGACTCATTTACGAGGCGGACCATTACGATTCGTACCAGGCGCCAAGAGCCTGGCAAAACTACTTTGACTGAAAGAGATTGCGGGAAAATTTTTTTGTCATTTTTTGCTCTTCCACATTGTGAAGACAATTTGGCTGCTGCTAGTGAACATTCTACTTTATCTTTCAACTAGCTAAAGTAGCCTGGGTTGCTCTGGTATAAATTAACCACAAACCTGCATTAGACAGCAGAAGGAATTTTTACCCCGTTTTGATTCGCTCTGCTCTGTACTACTCCGTCTCTTTCCCGACTCCCCCGATTTCATCCTGCCCCATCCTATTTGCCCTGTACCACTGCCCCTTCTCATCCTGCCCTGCCTCACTTCGCTTGCCGAGAGGCGACTCAGTGCATCAACCGAAGTCACTCTAGTGCCTCTGACCGGGAAGTTCGAACCTCGACAGCGGCAGGATTTTCGACACTAGCTTGTCAGCTAGGTCGAATTCAGTCGCTATTTGGAGGAGAATTCTAGCGGCTGGCTGCTCTGATCGGTAGATTTCCGTGGTTTCTCCGATCAACACCAGGCGAATGGTGGAGCAGGACCCTAACAAATGGGCCACGGACCTCGCGTGATCTTTCCTTCCTCTTCCTTGTCCTATCCTCACCCCCTACACACACTTACACTAACATGCACTGCACTACCACACATGCCGGGAGATCGGTCGGGGGCTTAGAGCTTGTCCCGGCTGGGGCGGTGCCCCGCTGGTGGGAGATACGTGGTTGAGGAAAAATCCCGCTAGTCGACGGTAGGTCGGCGCCGGATCTCGCCATCCAGCGGGAGAAGATCACCGTGACCTCCCGATGAAACTACATTTACGAGAATTTACAGTGAATTTAATGACCACAAGTTGACGCGTCCAGAATCACTAACAATCAAACACTCAGCTTTGCTTCACCTGGCCCCGCCTCGATTTGCCGTGTTTGCTTCGACTATTGCTGCTAATACCATCGTTACTATGGGTATCTGTAAAAAGATTCATTGTTACACATTCTCAGAAAACCATTTGTATAAAATTTGACATTTAAATTTTTGAAAACTAAATACTTCGTATTGCAGTAAAAGCATCTTGGTGTATTTCTAATAATCTATTTTATAGAGAATTTGATCTATGACAACAGCCCAATGTATTTCCAAACTTTCCAATACACAATCTTACAGTCTTCCCCTACCGCAAGTAATTTCTGTCTTGGAAAATCTTACGCCTAAAGTACAGTTTAATCCAGATTCCCCAGGATAAATTCAGAGCACCTTAATAACCCAATTTCTTTTCTAACCTTATGATATTAATTTCTAACTCTCCACTATTCCTCCAAATTACTCCAACCACATTAAACGTACGAGTATATCGAAATTGAGGACTCCAAAGGGAATGGCATCGCTCGTTTTAAGGCTAACACTAAGTTGGCAATATAATATTAATATTATAACATTATTGTAGAGCGCATATGTAAGAAATTTGCGAAAGAAGAATAGTGATATTTCATAATCCAAAGCAAAATTGCGTTACTGAATGAAGAAAAAGCATTTGTTAATGACATTTTAAGGGCTTTAAAATGTTTAATTTACTTTGATGATTTCAATAACGATTTAAAGATGTTCGCGAAAAACTCAATGTGTTAACTCACATTTAAATAAACTTAAATTTACTTTTAAGGAGTAAGAATGTAATTCGAGGTTACTTTTACTAAATCTCGTTGCGACAGTAGTATTTCTCTTGTTTTGAATTTCAGGCGTACAAAATTTCATTAAGATCGGATTAAAATATTTCATTTATATAGAAAGAACGCCAAAAAATTTATCTCCATATAGGAGAAAATTATAATTGAAAAAATGCCTAAGTTACATTTTATAAAACTCCCAACATTTCAGAGAATAAGGATCGAAGTCAATTCAGCCGTTCCATAAATTACCTTATACAGAGAAAAACAGAAATCGTAAATACAATCAACTGAAATGGTTTTTATGTAATGGAAGTTGCAAAAGGACACTTACTTTGTAATCATTAGCACAGTCCAATTTTAAATAGATAGAATATAACCGTCACCGGGAGTATTTTTCAAAGAATATTGTACTGTTGATGAGACACTCGAAGGTTTTTGCAGCAGATGTATTTGACAGAATATTCCGTATATGACTATTATATATGGAATAAAAGTACTCGTCTTTATGAATGCTATCATGTTTTACATCAGAATTCTCGAAATGTAGGGCTGGGAGCAGCTGTAAATGCTATTTAAGATCAGTGTCGTGTGAGAAGTAAAAAAGAGACTGCGTTTCAAACTCCGAGCAAAATGTGACAGCTTAAATATGACCAGTGTGTTTTTCTTTAATTTTCTAAAGACACATTATAAATGTAAAATTATAGAAATATTGAAATAAATAGATATTTACAGTTTTGAAATAACACACACTTGGTATTTGTATATATATATATATATATATATATATATATATATATATACACCAATACTATATGGTGGTTGGATGGATAATTGTTACTTATTTAGCACATATTGGATCATTTATAATGCATCTAGTCACGATACGCATTCACATGCTCTACGCACTTATATATTTTTTGCGATCAACTGAGCTTTAAATTGGTGTAATTTAATTTATTTTATCGCATATTTCATTCCTTTTTCCAGCACATTTTGCATATCAAACATTGGAATTAAAATGATTGTACTAAATTTTTAAAATTTTCGTTAATAGTTTTCATCAAACGATGCCCACGTATCCATAATAGAAAAACGTAGAAAGGTAGATTTTAATGTAACCTTACCCAGCAGTCTATTAACATGGTGTTGCAGTAGCAAAAGCGCATTTCTTTTATGCTTCACATGTGCGTACAACAGAGCTATGACGAACGAAGAGTTTAATATTCCCGCGCTATTCTGTACGCTGTAATGCCGCTACCGTACACATAGTAATGAGCTCCAAAACCCAGCATGCTCCAGGGCGTCGTTTTCAAACAAACAACTTTGAAGCCCGAAACAAACCCAGCCTTTGTTTTCCTCTGCATGCGGCGTCTTCAATCAGCAGCACCGCAATGAAAGAGCCGTTTCATCCGTCAAAGCAGGTCTCTGACGAAAAAAACAGGACTCCTGAGAGCTGGTTTGCAGAACTGGCCTTTACGAGTGCATACCCAGCCGAGCACGTGCGACAACTGGCATGGCGGGCGGGCGGAGGAAAGACACGAGTACGGAGCGGAGGCCAGCACGTTGTACTTTTGTGTATATGCAATCCCAGGGCACGTCCTCGCACAGTGTGAAAGAGGCTGTCGGTGTTGCCGGAAGAGAGCAACGTGCGCGGATTTTCCGTCCTAAAGAGGACAGGGAAGAGGACTGCTACCGTTCCACCAACACGTGACGGCTTTACGAAGCTCCACAAGCGTGAATTGAAAGGTTTTGCTGACTGATCTGCTCCAACTGAAACCTTGATGATTGAATTCAATATACCCCTACGTCTCTTTTCTCATACACATGTGAATACAAAAGCAGCAGTGTTTCGTAAAAGGGCGATCGCAATCAATCTGGGAGTGCATTTAATCGTAGAATGATCACGATTCTCCTCTAGCTTTCGTTGTTTATGTTACGACTACTTTTTGTCCGTCCACAAAAGTATTATGATGGGCAGTAGGAAGGAGGGGTGGCAGGTCGTTCTTTTAAAGTGCCCTTCAGTGTTGCGAAAGATAGCGTCGATGTATTCAGTTATGTCGTCCTTAAGGTTTATGGGAAAATCCAATAAGTAAGGAAACTGAATGTTTTTTTTCTGCCGAACGTCCCAGTTTGGTAGTCTGGAAGTTTGGATATTAGGCTGAATACTAGTACTCGTACGCCAGACATTGTGTCACATGAAAGATGGTTTGTTATGAAAACTGTAGGCATTCTAGAATGACCACAGGTTTCCATTGCTTGTTTTCTTGGTCTCATGGTCAACTTTTTACTTTCTCGTATACGTACGTATATATGAAGTAATATACGAAGTATAGAGAACGTTATGTAATGCCGCGGAAAATCGATTTCGAGATTTCAACGGAAATGCACGTTTTTGGGTTCTCTGATACCGAAAAATTGTTTTTTTTTCTTCAAAACGTCCGTCCATCCGTCCGTTTGTCTGTCCGTCTGCCTGTCTATCCGTCCGTCCGTCTGGTATATGTAAACAACACTAGCGCTTAAACTATGCATAAGATTGTTACCAAATTGAAACCCCTGTCAATTTGGCTCTAGTAAAGCTTTGAAATTTTGCGAAACATCCTTTAAAATTTGGGGGTACTTTACATGAAGCCACCCAAACATTTTCAACATTTTCTCAAGAACGGTTCCAAATTTATTCTTTAAAATTTTGCAAGAATAGAGTAAAGTATATTTATAAAGGTGGCAAAGGTCCAATTTTTACGGTTAATTGAATTTTGAAAATTTCGGGAAAAAAAGTTTGATTTTTTCGCCGTCTTCCTACAACTGTAAAATTAATGACAGAGATTTTTCCTTCAATGAAATTTATTGTGCATAAATAGTTCCTTCATTAAGGTCAGGTACATTTTCTTGAAAATTTTAATAGTTTCCGCGCAATAGTGCGTGCAATGTTTGGAATTTTAAAAAATAACAAAAACAAGATTTTCAAAAAACTACTTCAAATGTTTTAATAAAAATATCTATTTAGGACGAGGTTTTACTCTTCTTTAATATTCTTAAAGGTACATTACAATTTTACTATTAGAACAGCAAAAGGTTGATAAAATGTCAAAAAAATGTACTTCGGGCAACGATAGATAGCAGCTGGTCCGAGAACTGAGCAAGACCTTAAAGCCAGGCCACATCAAGGAAATTAGAAAAAATTCTACGAGAACGTCTGTGCCATTGTATAGCACGTCCGGTTGTTTATGCTCCAAACTACTTGACCGGGCGCCGGGGAGGACCCCGGAGCCGAGCGCATCGCATTTGTACCTCCACCCCCGGACACGTCCTCGCGCGGACGCGTGTGAAAGGGCTCCCGGTGTTGCCGGAAGAGAGCGGCGTCGGCGGCGTTGCCAGTCTACAGCCGTGCTGCTTTCCCTATGCGGATTTGTCGGACACTACGGATTTGTCGGATACTACAAGCGAGCGTGAATTGGAAGCTTTTGGTGCCGAACATGTTTTGCTGAGAAATCCGAAAACGATTCGGGTCGGCACAACTACGTGACAAACTAACTTTTAAGACGACGTAAATGTGAATAAAGTATGTAATCCTAGAATGAGCACAATAAATCCTCTTTTTCCTTGTTAATCTTAAGAGGAAATTGCCTTCCTTATATTTTGAGGTTATTCCTTGTTTGATATCTTATCTTCTAGGATTAGTATTTCTCAATTCTTAGAATTCTATTCTCCATGTTTTTTTACCATGAAATATGTATGAAGTTCTGATCTGTATGTAATGGCACTTTGTAGAACCCTGTCTAAGTACCTAGCGAAATTAAAACCTCTGACAATTTTAATCCTAGTCAGATTCATTTTTTGTTAAGTCAGGGATCGCCACAACTAATGGGTATATACAACGGAGACCATCGCGTGATACCGTGCCAACGAATAAGGGAGTAAAACATAGGTGGTAGAATTGCGAGCTGAAGTGCAGTCATGCCTTTAGAAAGACCAAAAATTCACTCCAAGTTTATTGTGGACAATGAGCACGTTGTGAGCCCGGGTATTAAAAACATCATGTTCACTGAATTGTAGAGTCAATACGGAATGCTGTTTCTGGAACCTTAAAAGTTCGAATACAAACGTATACTTATTAAAATGAAAATAGTATGTCATTGGTTCGTTTGTTTTCCAGATTTAAGATATTGAAATGGCTTTGTTCCTTTTTGTAATTCTAATACTGTAATTTACAATGACTCAGAATGAATGTTACAAACATCTAGAACAAATAGTGAGGCGAAGATGACATTTGTCAATGAACTGTGGTAGGAAATTTCATATTACGAAGTTTCACATGTGAGATTTTATCGTTAATGGTAGGCAATTCATTATGCTGTGGTGCGGAGGTATTTGGCAGGTCACATTGACTCAAAGAGATTTCTTGTCCATGTCGAACACTAAACCATGACGAATTGTCTGACAATCAGAGGTAAATGTGTATGTATGGAATTTTTCCTTTTCATTGAAAAATAGTGATCATTAGGGAGAGGATTTTTATGCCATGAGAATCTTGAAATTCACTTTTGCATTCACCTAAAAATTCTGAAATATGCACTTGAATATACAATTAAAAGTAACAATATTTAATTTGCTGTATAAATCGTTCGTGACATAATTGAGAAGAAGCATGCTGGGAACAAAAAGATATATTTTTGTGCAAACAATATAATCTACCTTATTTCACGGGAGAAGTCATTAAAGTAAATATTCAGCTTAGTGAAGTACGTTGTATGTCTTTTTTAATTTATTCTGCTTGGTTAAAAAATATGAAAACAAGAAATATCCTACATTTGCACAAGTATTTTATCACCTAGAGAAAAGAAAAAATCGCAAACTGTGACATACTCTTTGCAAAATATGTGCCTGTAGTTACACGTATAAACAGCAACAGGAAAAATTGGCCAAACATGCACAAATATGATCTAACATATTAATCTACCTAGCATCCAATTTTAACCAAATGTCAAGAATTTTTACTTAGCTATGTCCTGAAGCAACGGATAAAAACATTAAAAATCACACCAAACCGCACCCTAGTGATTATCTTTGATCCCTTTACATACCCAACATGTTTATAACAGGTATTATGAGACATTCTGTACGCGGTGTACAAGCATAACTCTTGCACTTGAACGAAACACATTACAATTTGAGCTGTGTATCTTGGAGCAGCTGGAACGTCCAGGAAATCCAGAGAAACGCATTGCCATAACAGCGGGGGCCGTGAACGAGCTAGCGGCTTCGCAACGACGAGAGTGCACCGAACTACTGCGCTCGCCGGGGGCGTAGACGGCGCGCGTAAATAATGCAAACGGTCCGACCGTGTATCTACTCGCGAGGTAGGGGGCAATGCCTTTTCGAGAAAACGGCACCAACTGGTGGCTACCGCGGGGAGAAGGGTGAGAAGGAACGGAACAGAGCGGCTACAGTGGACCAGGGGCAATATCCGTCGCAATAACAGCATCGGTCGTTGACCAGGAGTCCTATGGTTCGACGATGGCGAACTTTCAACACTAGCTTATTAGCTGTGTCGAATCCAAGCCCTGTATGGAGGAAAGTTTTAGTCACTGACTGCCCTAATCAATAGTTTCCGTGGTTTTCTCCTATTTGTTGCAAGCGAATGTCGGTACAGTGCCTTAAAAATGGGATATGGACAGCACACTATCTTTACTTTCTCCTCCTAGTCCCACGTTTCCACTTAGACACGCACACACACACACACACACACACACACACACACACACACACACACTTATACTTGCAACACACTACAACATATGTCGGAAGTTAAGAGATTGTCGCGATATAGCGGGGAAAAACTCCACTTCCATCCGGGATATTATGTGTAGAACACACACTTACGGAAGTAATGAGTATAGTAATTGACAAGCACGTAAACACTAAATACTCTGTCACTCACGGAGACAGCATGGGAGGTCATTCTTTTTAAGAAGGGGACGAATAAGAAGGGAACAGAGAATTTTCAAGGGCAAATTATATGTTTAATTGGTTTAAGAAATGGTTGACAGTTTTGATCTGGAATTTTATTGCGACGTTCGGAATACTTCTGTTGCGAAGTTATGCGCCGATGTGCAAGAATCGAACGAAGATATGTGAAGTAGTTTATTGAGAATGTAGAAAAAGGCGTGAATATGTCCTCTAGTTTGTAGGGACGTGTTGGGGTCTGTGCAGCAGTGAAGAGACATGCAGGGGTGTCCGTGTTCTGCAGAGTGTAGCAAGAATATTAGTGGTGAACGAACGTCTGCTATACGTGCCAGATCATGTATTGACATACAAGGTAGGCGAAAACATACGAGAGCGCATGAACATGCAATAGTGCTTGTGAGCAAATGGCTTTACGTGAAGGCGAGCGATGACGGGCAAGTAGTGAGGCAAGAGCAGATAATATCGGTGGAGGACATTTGAAAACGAAAGAGCAAGCGAGGGCGACAGAGGGCGTGTGCGGGCGGAGCAGAGCGCTAGAGGGCAACAAAGGGCGTGGGAGGGCGAATGCGAGCGAGAGGCGACCAACAAAAGGGGCGGGACGCGCGCGGACGAGAGCTGGGCGTCGCGGTTTGTGTGTGTGTGTGTGTGTGGGGGGGGGCTTCGTATCTGCCTGCGAAAGCGGGTCAGCGTCCCCAGGGCTTCACAAAACACGCTCCGGAAGAAGAACGCGGGTTGTTATTGAGATTTATGGGGGCCGTCACGGCGGCGCGCGGCGACGATAAGGGACGAGCAACAGAACGCGAAAGCGCGCGCGATCCGCCGCCTCCCACGTGCGCATACGGCCGTCACGCGGACGGTACGGAGCTGCCGCTACGGTACGGAGCTGCCGCGGCAGGCGAGGGTGGGCAAGTGAGTACCAACGGAAAAGGGGTAATGAACGCACTGCGGTAACGTTACACATAGTTTTAAACGTACCAATAACCTCGATCGTTTTTTAGGTCGCTTTTCAACATCTAGGTCATTTAGCGACCACTTTGACTTTTAAACTGAGGGGGAAACTGTAGGGAGAACACGTATGGACAACATAAACACACACAAACATCCAAGCCCGAGGCGGGATTCGAACCCGCGACTGCTTTAACGATCTCGGCCGTCGGATCGACAATATCCATCTTGTTTTCCATAGCTCGTAGTATTATTTTATTTAGTAAGGTCCCAGTGACTAATCTGTACGACCATAGCAGGAATGGCTGAATGATTAGATGTGTTGTTATCAAATTATAACACTTTTAACGTGGTACAAAACAATTTTTTTAGTATAAACCAATATGCAGAATCGTACCATCGTGCCAACTTTCCGTGAATCCCGGAGCTATTCTCAAGATAGGCCTTGCTGCCGTATACCGAGTAGAAGTTCAATAAGCAGCGCAGTTCCTTAGTCCGCCAGAGTATACACACACTACAATGTATTTTAACTTTCACCTTCTTGAATCACGGCACTATCACTCTCTCTAGACCATACTCTGCCTTGTCGGATCTGGCGCCCCACCATTAAACCCGGCTGAGCGGGGGCTCTCTGACCAATGCAATGTCAGCGGTGGCTGGAGCGTAAGGGATGCCTATGGCTTCGGCGCTTGCTCAGCTGATACGACCGCTTCAGAGCTACGTCTAGCACACGCTCTCTGCAACTCGTGGAAGGAAATTCCTGCCATCCGCTGTCGCGGATTCCTTGCAACGGGTGTTTAAATGGTCGTGTATGACCACGACGTGATCGATAAGTGATTATAGGTAGTAGTTTGGCGAGACGTATTGTTCCCTAGGTCGTCTCTCGCACCCCAGTCTCCATTTCTCTCTATCGATGCTGTTTTGACTCTTCAACCCTCAGTGGTGGACATAGCCACTTCTACTCCTTCTCCCATTTAAGTTAAGATCTTCCTCTTCTTCTTAGGTAGCAGATTCCCCAATATTTTGCGGCAACGTTCTTCATTCATTCTTTGCACGTGTCCGTACCATTTTAGTAATTTTACTTCAATGATATAAATTATATTTGAACTCACTTACGCTTTACGTTTAATTTTTTCGTTCTTTACTTTATTCATTTAAGTCGGCCCGCAACTTCGGCACCAGAAGTCCATTACTAATACTGATCAATTTTTCGTGCTTTTTTCAAATTTCAGTCCCATAAAGGGCACTAATCTCCACGTCTGTCTTACAAAATTTTCTCTTCCCACTCTTACTTAATTTACTTTGCCGTATAAGTGGATGCAATTGTTTTATAGCCAATCTACCTTTCATAATTCTATTTATAATATTTTACGCACCACCTCCATGAGATAATACCTTCAAATTCTATGTAAGAGTACATGAACAATTCTCATCACCTAATAAGTGAGCAATTAAAATTCTATTATATTACTCCAAATATACCCCTCGAGACATATTTAGTCTGGGTCGGGGTTACAGTTGGTCAGTACTTTCTGGAATTTTTGTGACATGGAGATTTTGAGTCGGTGAAGCATGAGCTATATGAGGATCGGAATAAGCATCAGCATCTAATATGGGAATGAGAATGCGAAGAAGATGGAACTGAAGCGTGCGGCATGTGACCTGTTTGACTAGAGTGCTGCTCCAGCACCCGCTTCGAATTGATCGCAGAGAACCACGGAAATAACCTCTCAGAGCAGCCGATCTCTAGAATTTACACATATATCGAAAACTCTTCCGCCAACGGGAGTCAAACCTAGGACCTGCTAACGAAGCTTCAGTTGCAGACGCGGAACTAGATAAGCTGTTGCTGCCTATCACACGAACATTCATGAGAAAAGAACTGGACAGATTCGTAAGGATTGGATTAGAGTGTGCATTAGATCTATTGAACGATTGATTAGTGATTCCGGGCGCTAGTTCATTAGTCCCGTAAGTGTAGTGCATGTATTTTCCTTGAAAGGTGGCAGTGATCTTCCATCGCTGGATTGTCAGATCCGGCGCCGACCTATCGCCGACTAACGGGTTATTTTCCCAACCACGTTTCGTCCACCAACGGGGCACCCCCCAGCCGGGGCAAGATCCAAGCTCCCGACATGTGTAGTGCATGTGAGTGTAAGTTTATGTAAGTACGGGAACGGATAGAACAAGTAAGAGAAAGGAAAGATCGCGTGGAGTCCGTGGTCCGTTTTTTAAGGTACTGCTCTGGCATTGGCCTGGGACTGAAACCACGGAAAACTACCGATCAGAGCAGCCGGCCACTAGAATTCTCCTCCAGACAGTGTCTGAATTCGATCTAGCCACGAAACTAGAGTCGAAAATCCTGCCACCGTGGGGACTCGAACCTAGAACCTCTCAATCAGAACGGTCACATGCCACTGCCTGAGCCACCTCTTCCAGTAGAAGTGTACGAGAGAAAATGGTTCCAACACCTACAATTTTCCTTTCTTTTATCTCGATATTCTTATATTCCACTTTATGACTCATTTTGTATAATTATATCTTATTGGATCTCAATCCTCGAAATGCTGAAATATAGATTGACTCAATTTTCCTCTTTGAAAATTTTTTTTTCTTTCTCTATCATGTGTAACTCTAGTTCAACTCTGCTTAGTACTTTATTTATTTAACGTCACAAAACAAAAACTGGTACGCTTGGTAGAGAGTTCTTTTATTACATTATTTTGTTGAATTTTAATTCTCACATTCAGACCTGGTAGTGTGCGTGATAATGCGAATTTCACTCTATTGAATCTCTTGAAAGTTAAAGGTTATATGGCCGTAAAGACACTGAAATGGCATCGATTTTCCTTGGCAGACTTCCACTATCAAATCGGAAAAGAGAAGGCTTTTACTTCCATTCAGAAGCAGAGTTGATAAATGACAAAGTGGAAATTATTGAACCAGAATGAAACTGCTTTCCAATAAACACTTTTAGTTTAGTAATTCATCAATGGTGTTTCCATGATATCAAAGTGACCATGTTCATTTTCTTTTTTAAGTATTAAACTTATTCAGTATTATTCAATAAGATTTCTTGAAAAATATCTTATCGGACTACAGCCATCTGTTCTAGAAGCTTTTATAGAAGACTGTTACGATGGAGAGAGACAACGGGACGAATTTTCAATAAAGAAAAAACTAGCCACATAATTCTGTCAAATAAACCTTCGTATGACACCATCATAAGTCTTATCTCTTTTTACAGGCCATTAAAGAGAATAGCTGCTCTACGTGGAATATCTCGTAGGTTTTGTGAGGATCTGGCTCACATTTGACTCTAAGAAGAGGGATCACAGAAGAACAGATCATATATTTTCGTACTAAAAGCTAGCAAAACCTAATGACCTTGGCATTAAATGCTGTGGACCTTTGCGAGTTTTCTTCTTATATCCAAACTATTTTAATGAACTTGATTAATAACCAAAATTAATTAAATATTAGTAAATATAACGTGTTTATAAGATAACTAGCTATGCAAGGTATTTTTTGAATACAAAGTTATTTTTTATTTGTTATACTAGAGATAATTTTAAGTATCATACTACTTATTTAATCAACATCAATTCAATACATTTAAACCCAAAATGATTTTATGGTATTCATATCAAAGGCAAGTCATCATTATTGTTACTAATTCTTTATGTTTCATGCTGAATTCACTTAACATGTAAGGAATGCGTCAATTTAACCTTCCTTTGAAAAAGTAATTACACAAAAGCAAGTGTGTCAACACAATTGAGCGCATGCTTCGAATATTGGCTGAGACTACTAAAGCATGGAATGTGACTGGACTAACAAGCGGAAGAGGCAAGGTTAAATGCAGTAATTAAATTGACGGTGCTAGAACGGTGAAGAAAATGGGTGTTTTCCAAGGAATTTCGTACTAAATAATGAGTGTATAAAAACGACGAAGAAGACGAAGGGTGCAAGAAGACGAAGACAAAGGTGGTGAGGATGGTAAAATAAAGCCTGTTTGAAAGGTTGTGGGAGGATGACGACATAACGACATGATAAGACATATGACGACATTGATCAGATAGTGAGAGCTGGGCAATGTACGAGTAAGCTCTTTGTTGAAACTTGGGTAGTTATTTATGAGCAGCGGTGAACGGGTGACAGGAGAAAGGTGCATGGTGCCCCTATTGGCGAGTGTGCGTTAGGGGCTGTGCACAGAATGTTTGGCAGAATGAGAGGATAAAGGGGTAAGGCCAGGAATAAGACCGGAAGGGATAAGACGGTCACATAGGTCGCTACAGATGTGAGGTAGTAAGCCAAGAAGACATAATTTTAAAGAGCGTTTCAGTGATAGTTGGTGGAAAGGTAGGCAGCAGTGCGAGAAAGTAATACAATTTTAAAGCGGTATAGATAAAGGGTAACTGAAAAATAAGGGAGCACGAAGGAAAGGAATAGTGTAGTCAAATAGTAAAGTAAAACGGTATAATAGGAGTGTAGTTGGGATATAAAGTTGTAGGTTAGGAAAGCAACAGAAGGATATTAAGACAAGGACCGCCAGGGGGTTTGAATGATTGAAGTGGCGGGGTGGCGATGGTAGGTGTTGACGAGGGTGGGGCGGGGCGGCGAGGGCGGGGTGGAGGGGGCGGGATCACGAGGGCGGGACGGCGAGGGCAAGGCGGTAATGGCGGGGTGGCGAGGTGGAACGGCGAGGGCGGGATGGCAATGGGGTAATTACTGGGTGGTGAGAGTGGGGCGGCGAGGGCGGGGCGGCAATGGCGGGGTAACGAGGGCGGAACGGCGAGGGCGGGGTGGCAATGGAGGGGTAGTGATGACTGGGTGGCGAGAGCGGGGCAGCAGCAGTGGGTCAGCGAGGGCAGGGCACGAGGCTGGGGCGGCCAGAGCGGGGCGGAAATGGCGGGGTGGAGAGGGCGGAATGGCGAGGGCGGGGTGGCAATGGCGGGGTAGTGGTGGCAGGGCACGGGGGGGGCGCGGCGAGGGAGGAGCGGCAATGGCGGGGTGAAGAGGGCGGGGCGGAGACGGCGAGGGCGTGGTGGAAAGGACGTGGTGTGAAGGGCGGGCGGCTAGAACAGGGTGGCGAGGGCGAGATGTGAAGGGGCGGGCGGCGAGAATGGGGGGGGGCGAGTTCCCGCGCCGTGAGCGTAGTGGCGATGACGGGGCAGCGAGAGCGCGACGGGGGCGGCGTCGCGGGGCCCAGCGAGCGCGCCGCGTTGCGAGGCTCGCGACTGCAAAATTTGTGTAATCCAATTTCCCGCCGGAGGCGCCGCCGCGCGCAGAGCAGAGCGGAGCCGACAGCGCGCGTGCAGCTGCCCAGCGCCCTCTGCGCCGGGTTCTGCCTGCGCCGCTGCGCGCCCGCGTCGCCTGCACTTAGCGCCGCCTGCGCGGCCCCGCTGCGCCGAAGAGGAGCCTTCAGATGACGTTATTGAAACAGGGATAGCAGAGGCATGCGCCTTTACACAGACCCGCCTCGAGTTCATTACCGTGGGAATGTAATTCGCATTTGTCGGTACAATCGAGAAGCAATAATCTGAGGTAATTGGGACTGATGGTACCTCGGATTACAAAACACTCGGATTACACGCTAAAAAGGAAAATACATAACATACATAGTTTAATGTGGCGTCGCCGGCGTGTAAACTGTTTTAAAAATATTTTCATGTATTGAACATTTCTTTCATTCTTCACTTCTTTCGTGCGTAACTTCGTTCAAATATGTTCTTAAAGTATCTTGCATGGGACTTAACAATGAATCGTAGTAGATGATAATTTTATACTTCCCTATAAAAATTCCCAACATCTAATGGCCTTGTTTGTTACCTGCATACGGGTTATGAACTGGTAATATTGCAATTTTAAAATAATCACCGTACTTGAAAGGCATTGAAGATGCGAATAGTTTAGTACAGCTGCTTAATTACCATTTTTGCTAATATACACAATAATGCACAAAGATCACCTGTAAGCTGTTATTCTGGGTTATTCTCTAATTCTAATATAAGATGTTCTCAATTAGGTATGAAAATTCTGTCGCAAAATCTTCTACAACTACATTTGATGCTTTCCCGGATTTTCTTAACACTTCCATATTTTTCTCCCCTAGTTTTTGAAGAGATGAAAACTCCACAAACTCAGTCTAATTTGTGTTTACTTTCACTTCTGCAATTGCTCTATTAATAGTTTCTTATGCAAATCTAATAAAACATTAAAAACCGACTATGTTTGTATATTTTGTATGATTATGTGAGTAAGGTGTTCGTTAAGTTTAATAAGAATAAGTTCTGGGGCATATTCATTTGAAATTCGGTATTTGTACACTTAAGAACGTAAAAGTGCGAAGTAGAACTTACACTCATACTCTAACATTACTCACAGTTTTTTTGTACGCATTCACTTGAAATTCTTCAAATTTAATAAGTTCACAGGCAATACTTTTCGTATGGTTTTGCATATTTATTTTTAAAAATATGGTAATAGGCCTTACGGATAACATAAAATGGAATATGCCGTGCGATTCACTGTTTGTTCAAATTAACTTTTCTTGTTCACTTAAAGATTTCAACAATGTTAACGTCTTGAAAGAAAATATAATAGCGTATAGAATAAGAAAACAATATCGTATTGAGCGAAAAATGCTTTTGTGTACTGGAATTTAAACAACGCCACCTACATTGATCTAGTTCCCACGAGGAAACCGACAAACGTTGAATGACACCTCACAGTCGATTGGAGCACGAGAAGTAGTCTAGCCGTGAGTGACGGACAACTCGACACTCAAGGTGTTACTCAAATACTGTGTAGGGATTTTAACTACAATAAAAAAGTCAGATTTAATTTGCAGGTAGTGTTAAAGTTACAAATAAATACATACACGAGCGCGAACCAGTCACAACTATGTAGCAGTCACTGCCACTGGCACTGACTGCCGCACATGTCACCTCCGACTTGGGGATCATCAGGCTATCTCGGATTGCACAGAATTTCGGAACAGCGTCGCTCGCATTACCGCTACTCTACTGTATCGTTGGCGCTCAGATGATTTGTAGTTTTCGAAGACAATGTTTATGATTATAGCTAATATTTGGGGTAATCACACTAAATACCCTTTTTAATATAATTCTCTGTAATATTAATGTTCACCGCATTAAGAAAATGCCTATCGTTTAACTCAATACAATTATATATTTTTTAATTATTATGCGCTATGAAACACAATTCCATTCAATTTTAAAGAGTGGTTTATCTTATGGTAGTCTCTGGATTAGAACTGCCATATTTTAGTGATAAATAATCGTACTATATTTGTGAAACCAATTTTTGTAATCACTTTTTAATCGTGAAAATATCTCTCATTGTTTTCGCATTTTGAATTTATAATCACATAATCAATTTATTAGATGATTTACTGATTTCATTAAAATACTGTTTCTGGAAATCGAAAACTTTAAATTCTAGATTACTCTAAGACTCAGATGTATTGCCTATTTTCTTAATTCTGGATTAAAAAAATTAAGTATATCAACAATTAGACAATTACCATCTAGTTCCCATATTCTAAAATATATTTTTATTTTTGAAAGTTCTTAAATTATATCCGACATTCATCTAAGAACATGTGATATGCAATACATTTAATCATTCCCCTTGTAAGCAAGAACAAAAAAGTATTTCAAAGTCATTAATCAACCTAAACGACCTGTGAGTATGAAACAATCGTTTATCTACGGTTTCGAGCATCCAGAAACATGTCATATAATATAATATAAGCAATATCCAGCAACCCACATGTGCTCATGTAAAAAATATTCGATTTTTATAATTTTATGATGCATTCAGTTTTTATGGTAAGGTAAATAGCAGAATTTCGTGTTGTTGTTCAATAGAGTATAGATGTACAAATCTTGGTAAATATAAAAGATTTCAAATACATTTTTAGAAACATGTATAAATATATGTTCACAATGAACAGTAATGGTTTGTTTTAGAATCTGTAAACTTTCTCGTTTCATTACTCTTGACGAATAAGTACTGAACTATATGAAAACATATTTTGTGATTTTAGATTTTAATTAGAGAGAAAAGGCATTTGGGGTTGCACATTTTCTACAGTTCTTCTCTTCATGCTTTTTAGTGACTATCCAAGTCCATATGGATTATAATAGTCGTTATAAAGATAATAAATTTCTTTTGTTAATTGAAATGGCGAATACTGCGCGGTTGCAGGTACACCGTAAGTACTAAAAGTAACAGCCGAAATTTGAGCGTTAATGTTGAGTCAGGTTGCTACACTGGCTGGCGACTCCACACGGTAGTAACGGGCGTGCATGTGTGTACTCAGCGGCGGGCAGCGGTGGCAGATCGTGCGAATGCGCGTTCGTTGCCAGTGGAAGGCAGCGGAGGCGTACGAATAGATCCCCGCCACCCGGCACCTCCGGCCGCTTGGGGTCGCGTAGGGTTGGGGGGAGGGGCCGGGGAGGGGGCGACCGCGTCGCTCGGGCGGAGATTGATCCCGTCGCCGCGCGGGGAACAAAACGCGTGGGCGTGGGGGGGGCGAGGGGCGGGGCGCACATTACGGGCCGTAACGAGCAGGCAATAACGCTAATGCGGAGTCGGAGCTCTGTCGCCACGCCAGCCGCCAGCGTTCCACCGTCGCCGCTGCCGCCTCCCTTGCTTCCTTCTTCGCCTTGTGCGTTCAAGCCCCCACACAGACAGCCATTAAGTCCATCGCTGCCGTCTCCGTTCCGGAACCACCCAACTCCACCTACCCCCTCACCTCCGCTCTCCCTGCTTCCCTAGACCCCTCGCTCGCGGCATCCTCGATGCCATGGCACCCCCCCCCCATGCTGCCGTTCCATTGTCGCCCCCACAGCTGTTGCTGCAATCCGTATTAGTGCTCATTGCCACATCCCCCCTTTCTGCACTGCCATCTCTCTCTCTCATTGGCCTCCTCCGGCATCTGTGCACTTGTCACGACCGCAACCGTCACCTCCACCGCCTGCGCCGCCTCCGCAAATGCTGCGACCGCGGGTCGCAGCGTGGAGTCGCATCATCGGCGCGCGAGCGGGGCGGCGCGGGCGTCGGGGGCGGGGCCCGCTTCCGCGAAGCGAGGCGAAGCGCCGAAGACGGAATGGAATCTCGCGGGGAGTTGGCGCGTGGGCGTCGCTGGGGCAGAGCCGTGCAAACTCGCGCGTGTCGTTAGACTTGAGGTGGTGCTTGCTCTTCTGACCTTAAGATTTTGTACGAAGTACTACGTATGTCTAAAATGGGAGTAGTCAGTTTCTGGAAAAGGAAAAGGAAGAATTAGAAGCATTTATCCTCAGCAAAGAGGGTTCATGAATAATTTACTACCTCAAAGTATTTAGTTTACTTTATTCGTTTCAATTAACTGCATGTTTCTGTATGTTTATTTGCATTTCGAAAACATTTAAAAACTATACACAGGAGGTAGGGCGTTGCGGAACTTTGAAATAAAACATTTTCAAGGCCATTTAAAATTAAAATTTACTTATCTAGTTTGGAGATGAACAGAAGTGTTAACTGTCTTGTTTTGAAATGAGGAAGAAACATGTAGAAATATAATAAAAGAATAAATTTTTAACAATAATTTTTGAAAATTTTTCGATTTTTTTCGACAAAGAAAATATTTGAGTTTTGAGTGTTGCGTTTGGTAACCTTACCCATTTCATAAAACATTTCATATTACATTATGTAATATAAATTTCGACAATGAATATTTAACGTGTTAATCTACATTTGGTTTCATAAGAAAGAGGTTATCCATATTCATGATGATAAGTATCGAATTGAAGACTACAATTGATAAACAATATTGTATTATGGATATTATACATTCAATATTGATACGTCATCTGAATAATGGATTAATACGATCAAAGGATTATTAAGGATTAATACGATCAAACTCTCGTACTAAACTGCGGTCTCAATTATCTGCGACATGATCATAGATATCGTCGGTTATCAAAGGCAGTTAGTGGACATCGATTACAGAAACGTACACTGTAAAAGGGAATACACTTGAATGCTAACATACAATTATATGCCGAAAAGGCTACCATATTCTTTCAAATGTAATTACGAAATAAAATATTTGCTTTGATGTTTGGGGGGATATTGAGGTACACGAAAGTTTATTTTCACTGAATTCTAAATTTCGCGCGCTTCTGCGATGTGTAAACGATTGAAATCGCTTTGAGGAGGAATTTATGCTTTTCCTTCCTCTTCTCGTACGTTAATCGCTCGTATTCCATAACGCTCTTGTGGCCAGAAGAGGAAAAGATTATTAATGGAGCTACACATCAAGAGGGAAGAATCTTCTTTGAACTGCCATATGAAGACTTTTTTGTAACTAACTGAATGTGTTATGTCACACTCTGATATTCCGACAAAGGACGGGTAAGAACCAAAGCGAATTCAGAAGCTAGCTCACTGCGTACTCTTGCAATTTGGGTTGGTTAGTGGTAAACCGAACCGATTAATCTTTCATTCTTATCTCGTCGCATGTCGACGCTTGGAATCTAAAATATTTTATTTTTATTTGAAGTGATTTAAGCGATTTAATTCTTTCCTTCTCTTAATAAGTATTCACAAGCCTCCAATTAAATATTTCTTTAAACATACCTCATGTTTATGATTTTTTTATTGCATTTAGGTGCATTAGTTGTTTTATAAATATATTATTGTTGTGAGTATAAATGTACTACACGATGAAATACGTTTAGAAGAAATAAAACTACAATTTGATTTCTTTATCTAAAAAATTAAATTAAATTATAATACCCTGCAATAAAGACGATTATTTAACATAAAATATACTGTATGGATCAAATGAATAGAAATAACGTTGTATAAAATTAAATGCTAAAGCTGATATTTTGTGGAAGGGTAAGTAATACATAATCATATCGCAAACTTGGAGATATTTTTTAAGGATTTTTACACTGTAGGGGAAACTGCAGGGAGAACACATATGGACAACACAAACATACACAAATATCCATGCCTGAGACGGGATTCGAACCCGCGATCATTTTCTAGACCGCTACTGCACATAGCCTTAACGATCTCGGCCAACGGATAGGCATTGGATTAATACAGTTCGAAAGGAAGTTGTATCATTCGCTTTAGTCACACACTATTTTTGAACATACAGTCAACTCCCGCAAATCCGAAATTTTGGATAATCCGAACAAAATTTGGAATGGAAGAAAAAATGAATAAATAAGTAAATAAAATGCTTATTTACAGTGTAAAGAAAGGATTTTATGAATACTATAGAACTGAACAACTAATTATTGAAACACAAGATGTGGAAATGAAATTATTATTGCACTGGTACCTCGGAGCATATCACATGTTTATATTGCAATAATTTTCTCTTAGAGGAACTTGCAAAATCGGTAATCTTCTTTTGTCGTAAGGAACTAAATCTAATTGATGATGCGATCGCTACGATGCGTTGCCATTTTATCACAACGCCCGCTACGTGTGTGGTAATCCTATAGATGTATTTGTATGTGTACGGTACATTTTTTGGGATAAGATTTCTGAATACGAACAGTTCACACTCCCAATTAGTTCGGAATACCGGGATTCTAATGTGTAACCCGATGGCTCATTTCACAAACTTGGAAAATGACCCGCTGATGCGCGTTGGTAACTTGTAGACATTCATCTGGCTCCGGCGAAAGGCAAGGAGCCGAGCGAAGAAGACAAGAAGAGAGAATGCGGGTGAGAGAACGTCGCTTTAGTGCTGAAACAAGACGCTAAGTCAATTTGGTAAACAAAAACCCAATTTACAAAGGCGACCTGGCGACTCGGGTAGCGTATCGCTCCGTAGGCGTGCTATAATAAAAAAGATTGCCGCGTGGCGGGGAGCAGGATGTCGGGGATGTGGAGGAGAAAAAGAGCGGGAAGTGCGAAATATACTCAGGCTGACCGACGTGAGATAAGAGAGAGAATAATGAGGGATAAATAAGAGATAAGTTGATCCGGGGAGTTGGAGGCGCAGAGTTTGAGGCGGGGAGTTTGAGGCGAGGCGGGGAGTAGGAAGCGTGGAGTTGGAGGGGAGAGTTGGAGTTGGGGAGTTGGAGGGGCGAGTTGGAGAGTTGGAGGGAGTTGGAGGGGGGAGTTGGAGGTGGGGAGTTGGAGGCTGGGGAGTTGGAGGTGGGGAGAGTTGGAGGCGGGGAGTTGGAGGCGGGGAGTTGGAGGCGGGGAGTTGGAGGCGGGGAGTTGGAGACGGGGAGTTATTTAAACGATAATTATTTTTTTACGGTAGTTATTTAGACGTTCATTGTCATTTAAACGGTACGATGAATTTACGAAAGCAGGGGAAAAGAAATTCACGAGAGCAAATACTGAGAAGCGTCTCGGTTTGAGAGTACTGGGGAAATGTAAAAGAAGAAACGTCGTAAGAAGCGGTTGTGTATCGGATATTACAGATGCTCCGAAAGAGAACTGCAAACGGGAGAGGGGGAGGACTTGACGGAGTGGGGCTGGCTGTGCGAGGGGGAGGCGGTGCAGCCGTGGGGAAAGGCCGCGAGGGAAGTTGTAGGGGTGTGGGTGGAGAGGGGAGGCGCCTGTCGCCCAGCGTCTCTAACTCCCTCGCAAGTTTAATGATTTCCCCCGGGCGAGGCAGAGAAGCAGGCCAAGCCGAGTGACCTACAAGGTGCGGCGGCTACCGGTTGATTGCATTGTGAGACGCCTTGCACTTCGCCTGTGGTGGGGAGGTCGACCTCTTGCTCCTTCGCAACCTCTGCGGTTGCTACGCTTGCCGTGTGTTGCTTTCATATTTCTAAAAGTGGGCACTAAATTCTCTGGTATGTTCCAAACATGCAAATCCTATCATGGGCAGTGTTTCCGGATTGACATGGCGAATATATTGCATCTTTTATGGTATAAATGTACCATAATATATATATATATATATATATATATATATATATATATATATATATATATATTGTGACATACCGATATGTCACATGAATATAAACTAACATTTATTTGAAGACTATATGGTGGAATATGCATTAAGAAGTTTAGACGATCGAAAGGTCAGCTACACCAAAATATAACGAACGCATAGATTGGCTGGGTGAGAGAAGGACGGTCAAATGTTATGAAAAAAAAGAAGGGAGTTTAATACGAAGCTTCGAGGGGTGAATCATGCAGGAAGATTTCATTCTGACCGGCATCGCGGTCTGAACTGAGATCGTAGGGTTATGAGAGGATAGGGTTTTTTTACGGTAGTTAGTCGGGGTTCATTGTCATGAAACGGTACGAGAATTTATGATTGCAGGGGAAAATGTGGAACGTAGCAATACTAGAAGGGACTCGGTTTCGAGTACTGGGGAAAGTAAAGAAGAAACTCGTAAGAGCGGTTGTGTCGGGATATTAAGATGCTAGAAAGACAACTCAAACGGAGAGGGGAGGACTTTCGGAGTGGGGCTGACTGTGCAGGGGGAAAGATGCGCCGTGAGAAAGGCCGGGGGAAGTTGAAGAATAGATAAGTTAGGGGGGCGCCTGTCTAAAGCGTCTCTATCTCCCTCAAAGGCCTAACATCAAAATCATTTATTAATTCACTATTGTTTGCCAAAGGTAACAAGGTGCGGTTAAACCGGTTCTTTAAAAGAACGATCTTTCATTTAGTCAATCCAAACAGTAATGAACTAGGAATTAGAATCATTCTATTTCAGATTCCCAGCAGCGCTGTATAGTCTGCGGATCCTATAATTCATTATAAAGGTAATAAGGATTATAATATATCGTGACCCATTGACCCAGCAAGCCGGACGCTAAGATCTTTGCAAGATATTAATGTAGAGAGGAAATTTGTATATCTCAATATATATATATATATATATATATATATATATATATATATATATATATATATATTGTAACCGTACTCCTCTCGAGCCTCACCGATTACAAAAGTAGATCTGTCATTTGCCTACTTCGCGACGTGTGATTACACCGTCACGCATCCCTGGGAATATCTCAGTTTACGGATAAACTTCCCTATTGGTAGTGGGTTCGTCTTTGTAAAGCTACTGATCAATTAACAGACCAACACAATTTTTCAGTTTTAAATGACAAATAACATATATTCTAGAGCGCCAAAATGTAACAAATTTTACATTTTTCGTTTACATCAATGTAATTACATGTATTCTATTGAATGAAAAAAAACAATCTATAGGTTCCCTTTTTGCCTGAATCACACTTTCTCAATACAATTAAACTGTTTTACTCCTTTCTGAGTTTTTCCCCTATAAATGTTTACAAAGAATGGCACAATTTACACACACGGCTTCTTACAAAATAATTTGATACTTGTTTCAAAGAAACCCACAATATTGCTAGCCTTACTACCGCACTCACACTAATACTGTTACACTCAAAAGTACGTTTGATTCACGGCTTTAATTCAAACCCTTTTACATGTCACACCTTCATTACTCTCTTATTTAAACAAAATTTCTTTCTGGATAATATTTAATTACAACAATAAAATTCTATCATATAATAAAAAATTTTTAAGGTGAACTTTTAAATAATCTAAAGAACGTGCGGTACTGGCCTGGAAACCCTGTCCAAAGTTCGAAATACTCTCCTCCTTTTTAGGGATCACCACTTTTAACAGGGCTTTCCTCACCAACTCCTATCTAGTATAATTTTTAACCTTGAAATTTTTGCCGCCGCCCCACTTAAGCCTCGTCTCGCGTGCTTGTCCGAAGTTGAGTCGCGCTCCGTCAACGCCGTCCCGCGACCCTCGCCCCCTTTCGTCGTTCTCGAAATACTATCCTCGTCTAACCAAGTCCTTCTCGCCTACGTTCTTTGAAGTGATCGTCACGACTTCCCCGCCTAAACATGTTCGTTTCGCTTGCCTCGAAACTATTTTTGAGGTAATGCTCACATTACAAACCGCTACCACAATTTACTAGTATCTCAGCGTTTTTTGAGACTGAAAATTACTGTCCCCTGCGCGAATTTTAAAAATTCCCAAAAATTCCGAAATCAAATAGTTATTGGCTTATGAAAGAAAGCTTGTGAAGAACGAACATAGTTACTTTTCTAGTAATTTTTCAGCAACTAAATAACAGATTCATTTATTCATTTCTATCATTTTCTTAATTCTTTATTCATATTTGTATTCATTTAGCCGCCCAAAATTCTTCCATGGTCACCGCCATATCACGTAAAAGAGCTTTCTTCTTACGTCAATTACCTTTTATTAAAGCTTTTGTGTTCCGCAATCTTCGCGTGTCCCTCGTCGACCATGTGGCGTACTCGTAGACAACCGTTCTCCTTGCCGTCTCGAACCAGAAAGAGCGAGCTCTTTTTTGACGCAAGTTCACGCCACGTCCGTACGGAAGAAACATTTTCCTGAGTGGCTACGTCGTTCAGTGCGTTCAGAAATCCTTCTCTGACTTACGCCCACTTCGCCACTCGTAGAAACTACGTGTCCTCTCTAATGTCAGCTTCTTAGCTTCCTTTTCCGTTGGTTATAAATGTGACCGGCGACAAGCGGTTACAATATATATATATATATATATATATATATATATATATATATATATATATATATATATATAGAAATGTAACATTACCCGAGGAATGAGGTTAATTATAACGTAATTGTTTTATTTTATGATTGAACGCTTAATAATTTTTATACTAAAATAAGTGTTCATTCTTTTAAGAATCAACTCTACGCATATTATGACGGTTATTCACTAAAATGAGTCTTAGAATCGTTAGTAAAGAAAAATAAATATAGAAGAGAAGCTATTTTCTTCGTAGTCTTCTCTTTGTTCCTCTCAAAGCATTTGACTATATATTGACTGTTTTGAACGAAACATATTTTTTCGAGTTTGGGCCTCCCGATTCTATAATTTTTTACCCTGTCACTGCCAGGTATTTATCTGATGTTATTTTTTGGTAAATTGTATTAAGTGCTTATGGCAAGCTACATAACATTGATAATGTTTAAATTTTTACATTTCAAATGAGATGATTCTTTAAAACGGAACATTTTTACGAAGTAAATGAGAGTTTTCAAAGAGGAAAAAAATGAATATCAGGACAGAAAAAATCTATTTGTCTTTTACGTAATTTTATTCAAAAGTACACCCGCATACATTTGCTAAAATATCTTTCAACCGCAGTGCCGCCACTAGGATTTATCTTTGGCGCGAGGTGTGCTACAGATGTAGTATCCTTGACGAAATGCTATATAGAAATTTGTATTAATGATCACTTAAAGAGTAAATTTTATTTGTGAAAATATTAGTATTTATTAATAAAGTATGCAAGTCAGATATAGAATTATTGCTGTTACAATAGATGATGGTCACTTTTAACAATTACTGTTCATATCAAGAAATTAACAATCTATTTTCAATATAAATAACAAATAAATATAAATTAAAGTGTTTTACTTCAATCATTTTACGTGTCGGTCAAATCTATTTTAATTTACTTTTCACAATAGTTAAACTATTCACACAATTTCATTTACACATTTACAGGGGCTTTAGAAAAAAGTGAACAAACGCCCAGGACTGGTACAGAGCGTCTAGATAAACCGTTTTCGTCAATGAACTCTTGAGCAAGGCGATAGACTGAGTCGATATACTCCTGCCGCCTCCGAGGTCGGGAAATCAACAATCCTTCTTGTCGCGCGGGTGGCCACACCGGTATCATGAAAAATGAGCCAACATAAAATAGTACTATAAAATGTAGAATACATTTTATCATCTTTATGTACTACAATAATGTGACCAAGTAAAGTTGTAGCAATTAACATGAGTGGCACAAAAATAATTAAAATGCGTTAAGTTTGTATTTCTTTTGTAAATTTATTTTACGTCAAAAAACAGTTAAAACTGTGTATGACGTGCTATGGGGAGAAGTGAAATCTGTGAAATCACATTTTCAAAATTCTGTGATTCCCACACAAAGTCATATACTACTTGAATTTTGAATTAAAAAAACAACAAAAAACGCCGCTCTCATGTAATAAAATCTATTTTCAAAGATAAAGAAGCAATAAATTTTGGACTCTTATCCATGATGTCCTTCGTCAAGGAATAATACTTCCTGCCGCGACATGGAAACAATAATTTGAATAACTATATTTCCCACTGAATTCTAGAAGACGTGCACAGATAATGAAGTTACATTTATGTCCAAAAGCAAAACAAGGGGACATCTGAGCATTTGCTCAATGGATCAGGAAAACTGGACGAAAAATCTGATCGAGATTTCCTTTCAAATCAAGATCTTGCAATCATGTCAAGATATTGCATCATTTCACCTAATAAGTGTGAAAATCGTTTTGTCTTCATTGACCAGAAACGTTGACGGATCTCACCATACTACAAAACTCACAGGAATCGTTTAGGAATGCCGAAGAGAATGAAAATTACAGATAATAATAGTATTAATAATAATATTAATAAATTAATAATAATAATAATAATAATAATAATAATAATAATAATAATAATAATAATAATAATAATAATAATAATAATGTAAGTAATATAAAATAATAAAAATAGATTATTAATAAATAAATTAAATTTCAAAATTGGCAATGTTAGATAAATCAAACTATTCGCATTAAATGAAAAAAGTAAAGACAGTTCCGCATTGCACATGACATAATAATATAAACAAATACTCCATTTTATCACAGGCTATGTTGAAAAACAACAAAAGTTACGGAATAGAACAGCAAAGGAAAGGAAAATTCAAAATGTTCGCACTAATCCTGGCGGAATAATGAATCAATGCATTAGACGAAGTGTTTACTTTGTTAATGCCGCTAGCGTAGCCCCGTTATTGAACCACTGCGTGAACCATTACATTTGTGTGCTCTAGTGCTCTATTCGGACTCTCTGCTTAATGTCGAATGTCACCATCAACGAAATTTCGTCAGAAAAAGAGAGAGGGTTCTCTATTGTGTTGGTTACTTCTTTTTACACGGAAAAAGTGTACTCTCATATTTTTAGTAATTTCACGTTTCTATCCGCAGATAATTGCTTTTAAAATTACCCGGCTATATTTCAAACTCCGCCTGCCGTGTTCTCAAGTAGGTCAGCGAGGCGGACCACGTCATTTGGGAGAACATATTGGGATTCCCTCTGGAATTCCACAACGTCCTTAGATTAATTTCATTGGCAAAAAGAGTGACTTCCGATGAGGGAAAGTATGGGGTCCATTGTCCCTCCTTGAGAATGTACAGGGTCAGAAAATATTTTAGAACATAAGTACTGTAGAATTAAAAATAAGATAATATAACCCAATTAAGTTTTAATTATTGACTGAAACATTACAACTTCCAACAAAATTGGGGAATTTATTTTTGTCTTAAATGATAGTATTGCAGCCGAAAAAGAAGTTACCAAGAAATAAATATTATGAATAAGAGAACAAAACAACTTGAAAATTAAAGGTAAATTGTAGAGTGCGTATCCAAATAGAATGGATTATATAGAGTTTATTAAAGGAAGAATTAAATAATTTCCATAAAAAGAATGAAGTTTCGATGTGGGCGCAATTTTAGATTTCGAAGTCTCATAGATCTCATGTGAACGAGACGAGATAACAGAAGAAGAGGAAATGGGTGAAAGTAGGAGAGCTATATCAGCGATGGTCAGCAAAGAGTTTTAAAATTGGTATATTTTAATATGAGGATCTTACATGTGACCTAACAATTTTGTTTTTTAAGGTTTAAAATGTCAATGCTTAATAAGTTTTTTCAAGATGTTTTTTTTCAATATATCCATTCTCTAAATGGAGGTTTTTGAATTCTGGAAAAGGGCCGAAAGACTGTCAGTTATTCCAGATCACCAAGAGGCGACAATGATGACCGACAGTCAATGCATATGCCTAGGACGCAACGTCTCGCGGACAGCCAAGTGTCTGCTGACTCCTGCTGCGGAAGCGCACGCTTTCATTTATCACGCAGGTTCCCGCATCTACAGGAACTAGAATCCAGCCAGTCACGCACATGTATTGCACACGTCATATCAACACACAATATTAAGATACTCGAGAGCAATATTATATTATAATTGATCAGCCAATTATTATTCATTTTTGGATGTGGCACATCCTTATTGGCGATGGTGTTAAAGAAATATTGAACTAGCACTTGAATTCCTTGAGCAATTATGAATCGGTGGATGTTGATATGCATGAGACAATGGGATTCATAGTAATTTTTTTGTATATAAAATTCACAATCATAAGATGATTAACCTGTTCACAGATAGATAATGGGATTAGAACCCCTAACTTGTTCGCTGACATCACCGCCATTTTCTTCATCATTACTTCTCATGCAATACGATACGAATTGGTCGCAGTAACAAGGACATTGTTGTCTAGAGGGAAACCCATTACGTGGCTGCGGACGGGCAAAACAAGAAGAGCACTCGGGATGATCTCGTGTTCTGCGGCCTGCGCTTCGAACTCCACTTGCCCCCCTCCACCTTCCCCTTTCCCATCCGCACTCCACCCCTGACATTCCCCCCTCCGCTCACCGACCCCGCCCACGTCGTGTTAAGCCATCTCTCTGAGCCTCTCGCTACCCCTTCCAACCCCTACATCTACCTTTCACCTTACATCTTCCACCTTCCGCTCTCCTTATACTTTTCACCCTTATACTTTTCGCAACCCTTATACTTTTCACCCTTCGTCTGTTTCATTTCACCTTCCTTCTCCCTATCATCCTTCTTTCACCTTACACCCTCCGCCTCCCGCTCTCCGACACAACTCTTGTAATTTATTATTCCCAATTGTCATATGTAAATTGTAGGTTGTAAAACCCAGGTTGTAAAAACCTGGTTGTAAAAACCTACCTGCAGAAATAATAAATATCTATCAACCTAATTTTCACTCTCTCCTTCCACCCTTCCACCCCACCCCCACCAATGCCCTCCCCTTTCACCCACCTTGCATTCATCCACCCGGCTCCCCACTCTGCGGGGTCGCCCTCCCGTTCCACTGTTCGCGAGGCCTTCTCCGGCGAGCAACTTTTGTTTCCGGCTGCGGTGGCACGCTCGCCCGATTTCCACTCAATCTCTGCGCGCTCGGCGGGCTGCACGAGTTATAAACTGCGCTCGTATATCGTATTTCTGCTGGCAAACAGTTACTTTCGCGATGTTTCCAACGAATCTGGACTCGAAATGGAAATTGAGTTAGGTTTTTTACGGTTGCGATTATACGATTTTAGTGGTTCGAACATGTCCAAGGTGTAGAAACGGGGAAGGCTTTTACGGCGGGATTTATGTGTTTTAAGAATATATCTCTTGGAAAGGAAACTACCCATTCACATGTAATAGCGAAAAACTCGAAGAAACATTTCGAATTTTTCTTAATATTATATTATTAATTTTATGAGATAATTTCAGAGACAGAAACTGCGCGTGTTCATTGTCTTTTGTTGTTGCGATACAACAATAGGGATGTATTGGTTGTCAAAAAGAGTACGAGGGGCCAGTCCGCTGTACTTATTGAAGCATCTAACTGGGTAATAGTAACTCGTGGATATTTTGTTAATTCAATTATTTTGGTCCACTTCAAGCAATAATTGTATAATCCTGTAATTAGTTTCCTCGGCAGAAGTATAAATAATAATTTTACTTTGTTTCAGGACAAAAGCGAACATATATGCAAATAAATGCGTAATTTTGCTCACAATTGCCAGCAATAAGTTAATTTACAACTTCATTTCCATATTTTTATTGGCAACACGTGGGCTCATTTTTATTTTTTCGGAATAAAAATACACAGAAATATAAATAATAGAACGTAGTAAACCGAAAAATGAAACATCAAGGCTGTAAAGTAAATTACTTTCACTGACTGTATGCTTTGCACGAAATTATGAAATGTAATAATTCATTGAGGCATTTCGTCAGTTTCAGTGTAAAACCATGAAAGAGAATATTTATTTGCGAGTTCAGGTTTCAGATTCTTTTTCTAACGAAAACAATCCTCCAGTTAATTCTATTTATAAACCTAACTGAACAGTAGAGAAAAGTTCTGAAGGATATGTTTTTCAAATTAGCTGGAATTATATTACATTAAATTATAAACAAAATGTTCTTTTATCCACTACAAAACATCACTCAATTCCTAATGAGATAAATATAAAATTAACTCCAGCTCCAGCTCGTTGAAAAATATAATTATATAACTTTATTTGCAAAGTACTCTGCAGGTGTTGGAAAATGAGAAGTAATATGTTTGAGAATGTACAGTATTCTCTTATACATTCACTTTTGTGATAGTTAGAATATATATGCGCGATTTTATAATTGGTTGGTGAATTTTATTAAGAAATATTTATAACAATAATAATAATAATAATAATAATAATAATAATAATAATAATAATATCAAAATTAAAACAGAAGAGTGCATGCTTTCGCGTGTCAGAAGTACTCATAACTCCTCAGTTAACACATTTTAAAACATTTTACGTACACTATATCAGCCGAGACCTCACAATCTGGTGGCTGATTCGACAAATAAACCGGGTTGGAGACATTGCAAAGAAGTCTTGGGCATCTTAGCATTCCACGGCACATATTTCAGCACAATCGGTATACTCTTGCTTCGTCTGATCGCCACTGGCATTTATCAACACCCGTGTCACAAGGGACTGAAATCTATCTACTCCTGCTGCTGTCAGTAGACAGTAACGCTTGGTGCACAGAAAACAATGGACACGATGCATAAATAGTTCAGAGCTTCTGTTCCTTGACACTGACGTAGTAAATCTCAATCCTACGAAGAAAACTCATGGCGACTACGGACAAAAGCATGAAAGCCATCTTCGAATGCGGTTGCTGATACAAACTCGTACCGAAATGCTAGTTATAGGTTCTGACTGAAAACCAAACAAAGAAACAATGTGTTCCTGAGACAAAGAAGGGAATAAGTTCAGTTAAACGTTACCAATTTTACGAAGTTATTTATTAAAAATAATAAATTGATCAACTGAAAGCTGATTGAAATAAAAAAAATAATAAAATAAAATAACAAATTAGTGCTTTATAGAATGAACAGTAAATAACAAAAATGATAAGTAAATAAAAATAATTAATTAAATTAATAATTAATTTCTCATACTGGTAGAATTTATCAAGAAATAGGTTTTCACACAGATAATTCACACAGGCATTTTCCTCAATCACAACAATTACCACGTTTTCGAGAGAGAAAAAGGAGTTTGTTCTTTTATTTGCGAGCGCGAGCGGGAGGAGACAGTTGTGAGTACCTATTAGCGTGTGCTCCATTTGCGCGCAAAGGGGTCTCTTAGAATCCCTTTCGCGCGCCTTTAGAAGCGAGCTTTCGCCCGACGTCTTTGATGCCTTCCTCGCTGCCCTCTGTGACGGAAGACGACTTCGGACCATCCTACAAAGACTTTTTCCCACCTCACTTGAAGGGCCTCCGGACGGGTTTGCAGGGTGTGGTCGACTGCGCTTTTGGAGGTAACTTTTTCAATTAATTTTTTGACCCTCGTCCCCGACGAGTCGCCAACTGAAACAACAGGAGGGTTTTTTTTTCTTTAAAAGGAAAATAAACGGGGGTTGGAGAAAGTGTTGATACAGGAAGGATTTTGTCCTTCGAAGCCTTGCAATTTGGTATCGCGCTTTTTGTATAAATAAGCTTTTTTAAACCATTTTCATTCTCCACGTCAGAGGTACAGTTGCCAAAGTTTTGGAGATCATGCTCCGACCTTCATTAGGGTGAAATGCATGGAAATGATCATCTTGATTTGTGTTTGTTGTGTGCAGAGGCCTATACCTTTAGGGGCTCATACACTTGCTTTTGATGATTTTCTTCTTTTTTGCGTCCTTGGGGCCATGCTCCGCGGGAGGGAGCGTGACCGCCGCCCCTGCTGCGAGAAGCATCGGCGTCAGATGGGTTGCATCGATATTGTGCGGCAGGCGCGGTTACAACGTCGCAACTTTCTTTAAAGAAACTGATCTAAATGGAAAATAATAGAAGAGTAGTCCAAGAGTAAAGATGGAAGACCGTTTTTATTAAAAAGGCAACTAGTCCGCGGAGTTTTGAGTTTGTTTTGTATGGCGGTCGGAGGAATTTTAAATTGTTGGGCATTCGTTTCATGCCTCTGGATGATTTTGTAGATTCGTTTCATGCCTCTGGAATGGCTCATTGACTTGTACTGGCTTCCCGTGCTGTGATTCCCGGGTTCGAGGCGAAAATGGAGTTGTAGCTTTCCTTTAAAATCGTTGCAGTTTCTGTAGCTGTGTGACGAAGAAACCTCAAGCAGGCGGATATTGCTAGTTACGGTGAAGAGAATACGTCTTGTTCACCTCATGTCGCTCTTACCCCCAAGCATGGGAATTTAAATAGGCCTAGGCGTAGGGGACACCGGTAGCTGGGCGGCGAAGTCGGACTACCGACCTAATAACGCCAAATACATAATAGAATTGTGATATGTTGCTTTTATTTCTATAATATCTTATTTACGTATTATCGTGTCTCGATCTATATTCTACTTATGCATTCAATGACCCCACCAACAGGTGGGAGGCCTTTAGTCCCAAGAGATGTACTTAGGCTAAAAATAAAAAAATACAAATTGTAAGTCACAATTATAAGTTCTCTTTGGCACAAATCCAGACTAAGCTGGTGCATTTTCAAGAATCACGCGCAAAAGATAGTTTTTACTTCTTACCAAAATCCGTAGGTTAATTGCAGAGAGAAAAAAACACGAGAAGAAATATTCTCCATTTAAAACACTGTATTTATCAGCGTCGCTACCAGAGTGCAGCATTGACTGGACAAGCGCACATTAGACGCGATATTTTTCCAGAAATAGAAAAATTCACTGGAAGACGTAGGTTTGCTCGAATTGTTGTACATGATAGCTGTATTGTTGCTACTCACAACATATAATATTTTCGCATAGTCAAGAGATGTTAGACGCCATTCAAATATAAATACATTACTGACAATCTTTGCCGGCCACATAATGTATTCTGTTTGAATGCATACTGATACATACGAAATAAACGCGGAGGCCTAACTGACGTGAGCCACGCGGAGATTGGTAAAATCTCGTTAAATAATGCCACGGGCACAAATAGTATCGTTCTTGAAATATTTAGTGTTTGCGAAGACACTAACGCTTGCACGTGCTTGAAACATGATTATTGTATTTCAGAAGCATCAGACATTTCAAGATATGCCAGTCAACTTTCGCAATTTCATCTTTATTGCTCTCTCAAAAATGCTAACGACTATTTTGATGCTTTAACAGGAATGTTTGAGGATTTACACCGCTTCTTATACCCTCCTCTATCCCCAGCCAGAGTAGATCGCTGGAGATGCACTATGCTTAAGACACGAGGTGTGCCCGTGTTTTAGGCACCAAGCATCTATAACAGGGAACGTCCAACTTGAAAGGTCTCAAGGGCCACAACTAAAACCTGTGAAGTGATTGCGGTCCATACTTTCATCACTCGGGCGATCCCCTTTCCTGACTTCTCCGTTTTGTTCATATCGTCAGTTTGCCCGGCTGCTATCGAACGAGAGATGGGGATTGGAACCATTCGTGGTGTCAGGCCTTACCATGCATAACGAAATGAAACATATTGGGTTGATTTTCAACTTCTGAATTTACTAGAAAAATCTTTAAATCCAAATTAAACCTATTTTTACATTAAAGGGGTGTTGACCTCGGCAGGAAGTTTGCGCTAGGCGTACAATATTTTCGCCTGACATGGAAGAAAGAGACTTTCACTTCACAGGACTAATAACCTTTGGGACAGAACTAATAACAATACATGGAACCGCGGACCGCATGCGGTTGGACAACCCTGAACCATACGAAGGTCAGGTATTGGGGCACAACGGATCACAGGGGTGCGACTGAGGGCGAACGAGCGGGAGGAAGGCCGAAGTTAGCAGATAGCGTTGCAAAGGGGGCATCACCAGAAAGGTGAGAAGGAGGAAGTCGGTAGGGGATAAAGAGGAAGACAGCGAGTTGAGGGGGAAATCGAAGAGGTCCAATGGAAAGTGTGAGATGAGATGGTGGTACAACGGAAGGAGGTGGTAACGTAGAGGTTGAGTATAGAGGGAAAACGGGGAAGATGAATAGAACGAGCGAGGTGACATGTATATAAAACGGAAGGGAGACGGCGTTGTAGAGGTCGTGTAAAAGTGGGTGAGCGGAGAGGGTGAATGTAAACTGTGGGAGAGAAAGGAGGAATGATGGCAGGGGATGGAGAGGACGAGAGGGGGTAGAGAGGGCAGTAAAAGAGTTCAAATAGAAGGGGCAAAATTAGATGGCGGCACAAAAGAAGGGGTGACCTAGTGGATGTATAGGAACGGCAAATAGGGTAGACGGAAAGGTTCAGATGAGAGGTATGCATAACAGAAGGGAGGGTGTAGGAGAGAGAGTGTAGAGAGGGCAACGGAGCGTGTGAGAGGAGTGGGAGAAACGACGGTAGAAGGTGGTGAGGGAGAGAGCAAGTAGAGAGAGCAGTCGTTGAGGACGAATGAAAAAGTTGGGAAAGAGAGGTTGGGTGGAGCTTGGTGGAGGAGGTGAGCGGATAAAGAGGTGGGGTGAGGCGAGCAGGAAAGGGGCCAGCAACAAAGCGGTGTCATCTCGGGGACAGAGGGTGGGTGACGGGTGGGCGGCGACAATGTTCATGGGGGGGGGCGAACGGCGGTTCGTCCCGGGCGGGCCTCGGGTTCTCGCGAGCGGCGAGTAAACGCGGGACCTTCACGCTGGCTGCCCTCGCCAAATACGGCCCGCCGCCAAGGCGGAGATGAGCTCCAGATGAAAGTGACCGCGCGCTGACGATGGGAGCGTTCCCTGGGCAGGCGGCGGTCGATGCAACTACAGCGGCGCGGATGGGGCCAGGCAGGTCCTAGTCGAGAGGCAAGTTACATGATCATTGGCACAATTAACCACGAACTGCACGAGCTTGTGAGATAGAATGTGACAAGAATATATTTATAACAGATACTTGAGAAGTAGAGAAAGGATGCTAGCTAAAATACAGTTTGAGGGAAAAACGTACAAAATGTGAGTTGTCCATCTCAAAATGTGAGTTGATAAAACTTATACAGATGACTGTGAGGTTGCCAGTTACGGAATACAAGGATGGTTGGTTAAAAATTTCGTTTATGGGAGTTCGAAAATATGCTTTCAGAAATGTTCGTCCAAACGTTTCCGTCCAAAAATTATCATCCAAAACTATTTGTTTAACACACTTAAGTCTAGTGGTGATAGACTATAGCATTTTTGTCCAATATTAAAGTTCCTCTATAAATTTTTCACATTTCAGAAAATTATCATATTTTGATGGAATAACCAGTTCAATGGGGGTAAGACTGTAGTATTTTTATTCAGCAGTAAATTTCGCCCTCCACAATTTTAAATCTACGGGAAAATGTACCCATTGAGAATGCGTTCGACACATTGTAAGATATTACCATGAATTTTTCAAAAAATCGGCAACTGAATCAACATTTGAGGGGGGATTCATGCCACTTAAAACTATATAGCAATCACGAAAACCGCGAAAGTGAAGATTGATAGAAAGGAAATTGCACATTTTAAAACAAAAAATTGTAATTTTTTATAATTTCTGTAAAGCAATAAATCGTGATACGAATCTTTAGTAGAAGTGTTTTTGTAAAAGGACTGGAGAGGAGAAAGTTTAGGAAGTGCGCGCAGTCCATGGCGTATTTTTAAGGTACTGCTTCGGCATATTTAAGGTCGTAGATTTCATTTTGTAATAATAATTTCGCGGCGTAGCTCCAAACAAGTTAAGAAAATATCTGGACCAACTCGAGCAGGGGAAAATATATACAGAATAAAATTTCACACGGCGCTAAAATGGACCGGAAAAAATTGTGATAAAAATGAAGGAAATAAATTCAACCGGACAAAACTATACAAACTTCAAAATAGCGAATGGATGAAAACATTTTGAGCGAACATTCTGTTAACAGTAAATAATACAAATACGAACGAAGTTTAATAATTTGTTTTGAAATATTTTCTGGAAACTTTAAAGTTGTGACGAAATACAGATAACACGCACTACATTTACGGGAATATAATGATCAAGATCACCCAATGAGAATAAATAAAACTGATTTCGAATGAAATGGGGATGCTTCCAGACCAAAAAAACCACGAAGCGTCTAGGGTGGTTAGCGTGAAAGAGGTTGACAGAGCTAAGACAAGTCGACGGTTCAACGGAAGAAGCCGATGGGTACGATAAATAGAAAGACGCGAGGGTCCTCGGAGGCGACGGAATTGCGCGAGATCGAAAGTTCAACGACAACACAATTCCATCTACAGTATCGGTGGTGGATGCGAGATTATAGGATGCGCGTCCAGACAATGGCAAATTTTATACAGTAGCTACACAGCTGGATCGAATGCAACTAGTATCTGGAGGAAAATTGTAGTGACCGGTTGCTGTGACTGATAGTTTATCACAGTTTCTCCGACCACTACCAGAAGAATGCGGAAGCAGTACCCTAACAAATAGTGCATGGACCGCGCGCACTTCCTGAATCTTCCCCTCTCCAGTCCCTTCAAAAAAGAACTTTCACCAAACATGCGTTTCACTATCATACATAACCGTAGAGCAATCTAGTGCTTCGGCAGCTATACAGATAGGACAGTGTTTAGATGGGGTGAAATTCCCGCATACGAACGCGTAGTTCAACTCCAATCTCACGTTTCAGAGCGATTAGAACTCCACAGCTTCCCGGGATATAACTTGCATTACATTTACGGGACTAATAACCTAAATAGTTGACGCACCAGTAGTCAATAAATACATACTCTACTGATGACGATAGAGGCGGCAGGGATGTTGGAAGCAACGTTGGTAATAGGTGCCGTAGTGGATGCAGTTCACAGACGACACGACTGATGATGACGTCGTGGTATGGCGGAGTCAGCGCGATCAGAGGCCATCTAGCAGCAATGGAGGGTTGCGGTAGCAGGGGATTCGCGTTGGAAGCAGTAGCTCACAGCACGCGTTGCCGGGCAGCGTCGAGAGTCGCGGGGTAAATGTGGCTCAGTGCGGGTCCGCTGTAATTACCGAAACGCTCTTTGCCCTGCGACGCGCTCTCCTCGGGCAGCGCTCGCTGGCGGGACCGCTCCCTGCGCGCCCACGCGTCACTCGAGCGAGCTCAGATCTCGCGCGCTGATACATTACACGAGACTCCAAGTGATTGCAGTGAGGCTCCGACGGATTTCTATTCATACGCACCCAGAAAGCAGTGTTGGTGCTCGTCTCTTTCGTGATTTAGCAGAATCTGGAGCAGAACTAATATTTTTGTACGTTATTTCTAGTAATGTTTCCTGTTTTCGAGAAATTAAGAAGACAATGCACAAACATTCTTGCGTGTGGATGTGTGAAAATTTAATTTTTATTATAAGACAAAATAAGACACACTAGTGAACATCTAGTAGTATACTTTACGTTGTATTATGATGTTAATTTGTGGCTTATTCGCGGCATGCATATCTTTTTTAATTTTGCAGCCCTGATGTTTGTCGTGACGAGATGAAAAAGATTTTTGCTTTACAGAACAAGCGAGCGCTACATCACAAAAAATAATATACACTACAATACTCTACTGGTTTCTAAATACATCACTGATTACTTCCTCCTAACTCACGAGAGTACAATTAATTTTTAGAAATCATAAGAAATGAAATAACTTTTTTACAATTTTGAAAAATAGGTTTTTCTTAATTTTTACAATATATAAGGGATGAGGGCTGAAGTTTTTTGTTTAGGACGTTTTCATCTTATTTAAACATTGCAGTTTATTTTACTTGTTGGCGATTCTCATTACATAAAGTAATATACATATAATTAAAAACAGGAAGAAAAATGATAACATGATAAAATGAATAGAGCTCCGTAAAATTAAACATATTTCGTAAAAATGAAGAGATGAAAGTAAAGCTGTAAATATTTTTGCTTGTTTATTGCGCATAGTAAACAAGTTATTGCTGGATCTGAGCGAATTAAAAAAAAAAAGTGATGTGAAAGTTTTGATTCTCATTATATTTATACTTCATATAAAAAAATTGAAGTTACATTTCTTGAAATATTAATTAAGATAAGAACATAAGTTTCTATTGTACGTCAAATAAGAACCTTTTTTGTCGGACAAAAATCTCAATATTGTCATTGCCAGAGCAGGTGGTTCTCTGAGATTTCTTACCTGCCAAACAGCAATGCTAAATGAGCTATTTAACAATTAGGAGCGTCATGTTAAACATGTATAACTTTATTACATGGGATTTTCCACCACATTTATATTCAAAAAATGTGATGATATTCATCCCTACTCTGCAGTGAGTCTGACCAGAGATCCTGCAGTTCAAGTTCCGAGGGAGGCGGAATTTTGACACAAGCTACAGTGTAGAGTTAAATCGAAGTCAGCCGCAGTCTGAGGGATAATTTTAATAGCTATTTGATCTGAAGTCCTCAGTAGTTTCTCCAATCAATACCTGGTGAAAACCGGAATAGTGCCTTAACAAACTGGCGACAGGTGAATAGAGATCTTCCCTTCTTCTACTTTGTCCTATCCTCTCCCTTTACTTACATGCATGCACTACGCTGTCACACAAGTCTGAAGACCAGTCGGTAGCTCGTAACTTGTCTCCGCTGATGCGGTGTCCTGCTGATACACATAGGAGGAATTACCCTGAAAGCCATCGCTCCTCGGTGGGTGAGAGGTTAGCTTACTGGCGCGGGTTTCATCCCGGCAGAGGTGCTCGGATTTTGGGAGGGCGGACAATCCATAGTACTGCCATGGCTACTGCCATGTCATGCTTGTGGCATGTAAAAGAACTCTGGCGAAAGTCCGGCAAAATTAAATCCCTCATATCCAAAATATCCCTAACGAGATCTCACTTTCTCCCAACGAGACTGTTTTGATATAGTTAACTGAGCCCGATATCTGGCGGAGAAAGTGAGAGTCAAACGTCAGGCGCATTTAGGGGATCGCCCGCAAGGTGCGCCTGTTCGATGAATGTCGCCAGACCCGCGTCGGGGGTAGGCTTGCAAGGAAGCATAGGTCGAAAAGGACAACTGCCTCAGGGCAGTTTCCCCGCTAATAGTCCCATACGATGAATAAAAAAATAACCCTGCAAGCCGTCGTGTAAGTCGGCTCCGGAGCACACCATCCAGTGAGGGAAGATCACTCCCATCTTCCGTGATAAAAGTATGTAGCAGCTGACGTGACCGGAAGCATCTATCAATGAATCAATCAATCAACCTCCTACATATCCAATGAGTTTGTAACATTTATTCTGAAGCACCTGTACATGGAACAGTAAAAATTTGAACACTTAATGTCACTCCATATCAGTGGAAATATGGAATCAAATAAGACCCTTAATATAATTATTGTAGTATACGATACTAGTAGAGACACCTTTTACAGTACGACAACGGACGGCGTTATTATGATAAACTTATCCCGCCTGATTATTTCATTCGGAAAGAACAGATGCACAAAAGCGGTGAATACATAACTTTAATTTTCAAATATACAAATATTTCTGCACCCTCTCTCTCATGTATTGTCTTTGACGTCAGTCAAACTCGCAATTATTTGACTGGATGTATAACGTCTGAATATAGCAATACTCTCTGAACACATAGTTGATTAAAACTGTCACGAGATATTCATTCCGCTGTTGTTTAACTCCTAAAATACGAAATTGGTAAGAGAGAACCTCATAAAGGCGATCGGGGCGTATTCGTTGAGTAAACTGGAATGAAAAGCAAATGAGAGAGGAATTGGAGGAAGCCAACCAAAGCGGCCGGTGAATGCGTTTACATGTGATGTAGCAAGAATACAGGTTTTATGGATCCTTGATATCGCAAAATCGATTGACGGCAAAACGTCTGTCTGTCTGTCTGTCCGTCCGTCTCTGTCTGTTCGTCTGTGAACAATGTTGGAGTCTAAATTGTTCAGCCGATATTTTCCAAAATTGATATTCCCAAATCGATCTAGCTAATGTTGCGGCTCCTTGAACTTGAAACCGATATTTTAATTCTAGGAGGTATTTTACACGAGACACCTTGGACATTTTCCCACTTTTCAAAAAAAATGCCTTCATCGTTTTTTATTAATTTTTTTGTCGTATAGTGTGAAGGACATTTAAGAAAATGGTACAGGTCTCATATTCGTTGAAAACTCTGAATTTTCGAAAATTGCAAAACTTCAAACTTTTTTCGGCGTCTTCCTACAACTCAAATATTAACCATAGGGATATTTCCCTGAATGAACTCTTTTTTTAAAAAATAGATTTTGAAATAAGATCATATACAATTTTTCGAAAATTTAAGTACTTTTCCCATAATTTGGAGTGAAAATAGGGCAAGAAACTACGTGCTGATTTAACACCACTCCTTTAATACCACAGAACTTCCTACAACATGGATATTACAAGTTTCGTTAATTTAGCTAATAACACATCTACATTAACAAACTTTCTTTGCATGTAATGAAACATTTCTATGACAAAAGAAAGCAACAAGTCCCAGGAGTCTCTTTATGAATAATTTTTGCTTTGTTTAAAAAAAAAAGAATTCAAATTAACGGATTTTGGGGATGTGCGAATGCATTTATTGTGTCAAAACAAGACTTAAACTAATCCCTATGAAACAAACTTCAGGTAAAACGTATTTAAGACAGTCAGTGTCCAAAGGTATGTACTCTGTTTATTGTACTATATAAAAATATGCATTACTTAAAAATCATGAGGGTGGTATTCATAATGACAAACAAGTTAGTTTTGAAACCCAAACATCTTGAGATAACATTGAAATTCAGCAGTACAGAGTCGGGTTTTCACATCCATTAACTAATTTTATTAATTCAAAAAATAACAATTTTGCGTTTGTGAATTAAAATATTGAAGTTATGAAATATATTCAAATATTTCATTACCTCAAATATGAATATAGGTTTAAGATTATTTAAAAACTGTGTCGTTAAAGTAATTGGCAACTACCGTGTTTTGTTCATCCTGAACCGCTGTGTGTGGCGCGGCGTTGGCGAAACGATGCGGAGCACGAAGCTTCGCTGGGACGTCGCGAGTGCAGTTTGCTCCCTGTGGAGAGGTATGTTGAAAGGATTGGACAGGTAGGCGGAGCGGGTTGGTAAATGACGCAGGAGTGATGAGGCGGCAGGGTGGCAGGGTGTCAGGGTGGCAGGGTGGCAGGGTGGCAGGGTGGCAGGGTGGCAGGGTGGCAGGGTGGCAGGGTGGAAGGGTGGAAGGGTGAAAGGGTGGCAGGGTGACAGGGTGGCAGAGTGACAGGTTTCCAGAACGGAGGATTGCAGAACGAGAGGGTGCTTGTGGCAGGGCGGCAGGGTGGCAGGGTTGAGGGTGGCAGGGTGGAAGGCAGGGTTGGCAGGGTAAGCAGGTGAACGGAGGATTGCAGAACGAGATGCTTGAAGCGGTTGATGAAAGGCAGGGTTGCTAAGGAGGGCAGAATGGCGGTAGGGTTGAAGGGCGATAAAATGGCATGATGGCTGGGTGGTAGGGTTGCAGTTCGTTCGTGCGGCATGACGGCAGAGTAACCAGTCGCAGGGAAGAGGGATGATGGAGCTAAGGTAGCGGAGAGTGCCAAGACCGTAGGGCAGTAGGACGATAGGGCTTGTAGGGAAGGGAGGTGGCAGAGTGGCCGTTCGATAGTTTTATGGAACCGTGAGGTGGCAGGGCGCAAGCGAGGCAGTGCGATATGGCGGCGGGGCGACGCGGGTCGAAGAGTTGGGGCGAGAGGCAGGTTGGCTTCGCTGGGGAGGCGGGCTGCGGTGCGCGGGGCGCGGTGCGCGGGGCGCGGTGCGCGGGGCGCGGGGCGGCGCCGGCACGTGGGCGAAGGTAATGAAAGGAGCTAGGAATAGACGACGCGCCCCGTGGCGCCGAGTAATCAGAGGCGCGCCCGGGCGGTGGCAGCGCCGGCACGCGCGCGGCTGCAGGCGGCAGACACAGCAGCTGCCACGCGCGGCGCCAGCCAACACGCCCCCCTCCGCAACCAGCGCTCCTCAATTACCGAAATGCAGCCATATGGTCAGATATGGCGTTAGTCAAATGGGACGTTCCTCTGAAGTCGGGGTTTTCAACTATTCAAAAGGTTTGCATCAGTTAAAATAAATGAAAAAAAGTATTGAAAATGGTTATAAAAATTTGACTCATACAATGGTTCTTTTCTGAAAAGGAACATATGTTTAGATAGAATAAGAAAAACATTCCTAAAACGATCAATAATTTTGAAATGCATATTTGCCAAAGATATACACTTCGAAAGATGAAAAATTATTAGAAAATTTCTAAGGTGTTCTTTAAGTAATAAAATAAAAAAGTATTCAATTGCAGAACGCATTGTCCCCCAGAATCATTTGAATGGTTGGTTAGTGATTCCGGGCGTGTCAACATCTTGGGTAATTATTTCCATAAGTGTAGTGCTTGTTTCTCCCTCGGGAGGTGGCAGTGATCTTCCCCCACTGGATGGCGAGATCTGGCGCCGACCTACCGTCGGCTAGCGGTGTTTCCCCCTAACCAGAACTCTCCCACCAGCGGGGCACCGCCCCAGCCGCGACAAGTTCTAAGCTCCCGACCGGTCTGTATGTGTTAGTGTAGTGCATGTTAGTGTAAGTGTGTGTATAAGGGGAGAGTATAGGACAAGGAAGAGGAAGGACAGATCGCGCGGAGATCGTGACCCGTTTTGGTAGAGTACTGCTCCGGCATTCGCTTGGTGTTGATCGGAGAAACCAGGGAAGACTACCGATCAGAGCAGCCGTCCGCAAGAAGTCTCCTCCAGATAGCGACTGAATTCGACCTAGCTGAAAAGCTAGTGTCAACAATCCTGCCACCATCAGGACTCGAACCTAGGACCTCCCAGTCAGAGGCGCTGCAGAAAATCAATTGAAAATTTACCATTATTACGTGATATTTGATTATATTTCTTGTATTTTAGTGAGCAAAGGTTTTAATCTACTTTATTTTTAATAAAAAAGTACACGAATA
Source organism: Teleogryllus occipitalis (assembly GCA_011170035.1). Lineage (NCBI taxonomy): Eukaryota > Metazoa > Arthropoda > Insecta > Orthoptera > Gryllidae > Teleogryllus > Teleogryllus occipitalis. The sequence continues at coordinate 128,327 of BLKR01000245.1, read as the reverse complement.
CAAAAAATGTTGTCGAACAAAAATTGAGAATAACTTACTAATATCTTAATTTATACTTCAGCACTGGAATAGGTTTCAATGAAAGGAACAAAAAATGTTATGATTCATTACAGAAGGCGTTATCTGTTATTACAATTAATTGAAGAAAAATTACTTAGATCAAAAATCGAGTTAAAAGAAAATAAAATATGAATAATATCTTCTTTTAAAATTTCGGCAACCACTTGTAGACCCTTTAGAAAAACTGCTTGTTGTAGTTAGCCAAAGTTCGAAATCATAAATTTTCCTTCATTGCACTTCGTTCAATACGAAATGGTGGAACAAACAGCCATTGTGAGAATGTTTGCCAAACTTTCATTTCCATATTTACAGTCCCTAACGCCGATTTGGCGCTTCGAGACCCCAACATTTATTTCAATACAAAGAACATTACACGAGACAAATATTACGTACTCTCTACTTTAAGATAACACGTGCGCGCCAAATAGCGTACCCCGGTGGTCATCGGTCAAATAAACGAGGCGGCCACTTTCGCACCGACTGTCGTAAAATTCACGCAAAGATCTACTCGCACCACGAGATTACGCTCGTAAATATCGTACAAAATACTGCTGGCAATTTGATACAGTTCCAACTTTCCTGATTTATTCTCTCCACGCGCAAAATGTGAAAATATAAACTCTCTAAGCCATCACCACATATTTCATCGTATTTGAACCAAATCGCACCATTTCCGGATTTTTGCACAGCTTCCTCCCTCAAATTTTCCGGGGGTCGGCGGGCAGGTAACGCGGTGAGGAGAAGATCCACTAAACCACCGTGTCATCGAATTAATATTCACGGCGTATCTTTCAGATGCCGTGGCACGAGGAGATAAGGGTTTCGAGAGCAGCGATGGCAAACGACGGGAGAGGATCCCTCCGTCCTTCCCCACCCCCTGCCCCGCCCTCTCCAATGAGCGAGCCGCTCGTTAAGAGTCTGCACGAGCGCGGCGGAGTGGGGAAGCCGAGCATACGCAAAAACCGAGGGGCGGATTAGGGTGATAAATGATACTTTTAGATAATTACATCCTACCCTTCAGTGTTTGCCCAGCGGACATTTTTCAGGGCACGACTAGGCCGGCGGCCCAAACGGTGGGAGGGGAAATGCGGGGCTGGCAGGGAGGGCGAAGCGGGGATAATGTTGAGGGCGGGTTGTGGGAAGAGGAGGGAAAAGGCCGGTAGGAGAGGTCTGTCAGTAGGTTTTCGGGAAAGTGCTTGAGTGAGCAGGGGTGGGGAAGGGAAGGCGGGGTAGAATAGGGAAGATTAAGACATGGCAAGGTGAGGTGGAGGTAGGGGTGGGTGACAGGTGTGGGAGTGGTGGAATGCTGGACGTGACGGGGCGCAACGGTCAGGAAAGTGGGGTGTGCGGGATTGGGTTGAGTTGGGGTTGGGGGGAGATGGACTAGTGCAGGCTGAAGCGGAGTGGGGTGGGATCAGGTGCGGTGGCTAGGGTGGGAAGGGATAGGATGGGGCGGGTTGGTTTGTGGTGGGGAGGGGTAGGATGGAATGGGGAGGGGTGGGATAGAGATGGGAAAGGGTGGAATGAGGTGGGAAGGGATTATGTAGGGTGGGGTGAGGTGGTATGGAGCGGGGAGGGTTGGGAGAGGGCAGAAAAGGGCGGGGAAATGTACATAGGAGCGGGTTGCACCAGGGCGAAGTAAAATGGTGCGGGTAGGGCGAAGGGATACGGCAGAAGAGCGTGGAACATGTACCCCGGGTCGGTCGTAACGGCTTGGTCGAGACGGGGCAAGCCTTTGTTGCTTGAGCGGGCGACCTTATCGACCTCACGTGATCCTAGAAGAGGAATGGGAAACCAAATGCTGCCACTCGACCGACTAAAAAAGTGGGTTTTCTGAAGAGAAACTGACCGTCGTTTATTTTTGGTAAAAGAAACAAAATGAAAATGCGATGAAATATTTATGGTAGGATGGAACATTCAATATTAAATATAGACACACCTCATGTCAACAATAATTTTACGTGAGCCATCTCAAATTATTTTCAGTTATGAGCGCTGTTATAAATGTTTCAGTTATCTTACTATTTTATGAACCACGACAAAAGTTAATTAAGGTTGCATTCTCGAAACGATCATTATTTTAACATACGTACTACACGTGGAGGCCTGTGCCTCTTACGTGAAATTAAATATACTGTAATATTAATTACGAAACTATATATCCAAATAAGCAAGAAAATGAAAGTTTTAAGAAGGCTACTACATTTGATAGCAATGGAATGTAATAACAGATTTGGATTCACTTCTCAAAGAAAATGAAAAAAATAAAGGCCTAATGTAAATACAAAATATCTTTTTTACTTCCACTTCTTCCAATCCGTAATGAGCTTTGAACTTGTACGCAAGAGTTTTTTATAGCAATATTTGTAATTTTCTTCAACAGTGATTGTATCTAATGTTTAGTGGTGAAATGGAAAGAACGCTAACTAACGTTCAAGGGATTATGTTTTGCAGCGAAAAAGAAGTGAACCGCCTCTAAGAAATACACAAAAATATAAAAAGTTTACCAATTTCTTTGATATTGGAAATGAATTAGCAGGGCAGAAATGAATTGAACTATTAATAAACTAATTAGAGGGCTCAAAGATATGTGGACTCTGGTTAACCATTCGAAATGCATTATTAGAAAAAAATCATTATAGATACTAAAAAAAAGATATTTTAATTTCAAATATAACAGAAAAAAAATTGACCATCGATAATTTCCATAATTTTACAAATGTTGTATGATGAGAATTTTGACGTTACCTTTAGAGGGAATCTAAGTAAAAATAACATGCAAAGGAGGGAGCTATTAAGGGGACTCAAAGGGAGAGGAAAAAAATTGGGCAATAAAAAGGAAGAAAACGTCGCCTGTCACGCAAATTGTCTTAACGGCTGTCGTAAACGAAACAACTCCAAAGGCACACAAAAGTTGATGGACCTCACAAATGGAAGTCGCTTGCTAAGAACGCAAGTTCACAATCATTCATAAACTATTTTCAAAGCAAATAAACATGTCTAAATGCGATTTGGTAAGCGTAATTTGGAAAGTATAATAAATATTCGCTCGTTGGCACTCTAGTGTTAAAAAATTATTTGTAAATGTACACGATTTAACTATGTTAAAAACTAAGTTCTAAATTTATATTCTTGAAGTCAACACTCATATCGTCAAGAATACATCGTTAAGACAAATGAGTTGTCTTAACGATATATTCTATTACGATATATTCTATTACAATATATTCTATTACGATATATTCTATATTCTATTCTATTCTTGTCTTAACAATATATAAAATTAAAGCCTGCGACAAATTTTCATAGCAGTGCGGCACTTATTAAAAAAATACATAAACAACATTTTAAATATCTGCGAATTTTAGGACTAATTTCAAAGCTGCCCAAAAACACTGGGAATTTGTAGTTCAATTTCATAGTTTTAAAGGTTTTGAATTATTGGCGGGAAGTTCTATTTTTGAAATGACATTTTGTGTTGGTAATTGTTCATGCTTTCATAGTTTGAAACTTTTCCAGGAACTACTAAAGCATGATTCTTAAGAATACTTTCTATAAACAATTATGTGAAGAAAATTTGTTGTGTAGGAATTCTTTGTATTACTTGAATTTTCCATTACAATCTGAAGATTATCAAAGGTTTTGTCTATTAATAATTAGTTCGAATATGTTATTCACGTCTCCAACACAACTATGCTCTTTTAGTAACTCTCTCGAAAATTCAATAACTTTACCCAAGCAATAAATCAACATGTGCACGTGAGAAAAATTGTAGATGTCAGAAAACAAAATACATTTCTCATGTTCACTACTTTTTCCTATCTCTCTTACTTGCGTCAGCAGGAAAAGACAGCATGAAAGTACGAAAGGAAACAATATTGAAATTGAACAACTTTCACCAGCGTAAGAAAAAATAGTCACGTGAGTGAAAGAGTGTCAGGAAACACATGAAATATGCGGAAAGGTTTTTACAAACTGGGTCCATAACTCACGAAATACTGAAAAATATCAAATATTTAGGAAAGTTTGACTTAGAATTTATACGAACGCCCATGTTTTCCGCATTCGATTAAGCCTTCTCTTTTTCAGTTACCAGCCACATATGGTATATAAAAGCGTAAAAAAGAAACAAATTTTAAAAAAATGTGTAGATTAAAATTACAATTCAGATATAATCATTGGAAAGAGAATAGAAGCTGAATCGTCGAAACTCTATCGTCTAAATGGAACACACAGTGATTAATGTTTGGATAAATATTTTTCTACTTCTGCAGCAGTTGTATTCACTATTCATTTACACTTGTATAAGAATTCTGCTTTCGTGCCAACGTACTGTGAGGGGCACGTATACTTTAATTTCGTTTGTAGTAGTAGAGATTGCTTCAAATTGTGATATTCCAATAAAATTTCAACAAAGAACAAAAGAATTAAGAGGAAGAATATTTAACGAAATGAAGACAAAATTCTGGATCAGAATCTGAAATAGTATGCATTTCAAGATTCTTTAAAGAGGATGTGATCAGTTTTAATGAAATAAAATCATACGAAGAATAGGCAAAGTTCTAAATGTGGAAATATTAGTATACTATCTTAAATATATTGATAATGTACGAATCTATTTTAATGTATAACACGGTAAAGCGGCATTAGCATCGTTGCAATCAAACTCAGGAGAGACTTCTTAAAATCATAAACACTTTTAATTTCCATATGAACATGCACTTAAATTTCAATAATAATATAATATTAAAACAAGTTTACAACACAAAAGAACAACAGAAAAATCAAACAGAAAGTATCAGAGGAAAGCACAAGGCTATCGACATCTGTAGCATGGACTGTGAAACGTACCGCACGACTGTGCATGAAGCCAGGGATTGCTGGTAGAGGCGGCGGTAGCGGTGGCAGTGACGGTGGCGGTAGTGGTGGTGGTGACGGTGGCGGCGGTGGTGGTGGTGATGGGGAAATGGTGGTGGTGTGGCAATGGCGGTGGCGGTGGCGATGGCGGTGGCGGAGGCGGTGACGGTGACGACGGCGGTGACGGTGCGGGGAGGATGCTGGCGGGGGTGGTATGGTGGTGGTGGTAGTGATGGTGGTGGTGGAGGTGGAGGTGCAGGTGGAGGTGGAGGTGGCGGAGGCGGAGGCGTTTGCGGGGCCGGGCGCGGGGGGTGGCGTTGGCGGAATGGGGGGGGGCACCATTGCGAGCTGTCGAGATCTGCGCGTCGGGGAGCTGCGGTGGCGGCAGTCGCCTCCTCCACCGCCATCTGCCCGCGGCAGCTTAACGGCGAAGAAACGCCCTTATTGTTCGGTGCGAGCCGTGTAATATCGATTCCATTGTGCCTTAAAAGTCCCTCCGGCGTCGTGCCGGAGGCGACGTGGTGGCGGTGGCGGTTTTGACGGCTCCTCTTAGCTCTTCCCCTTTGCCGCCTACGCGCGGTTCTGATTCTGCCTTTTCTCCGCTGTCTCCTCGTTGGGCGTTGTTCGCAATTCTCCTTTGCCTGTCGTCGTCTACAGGGCTTGTAAATTACGATTCCTCTTATTGTATTTTTTGATACTGTGACATTTGTCTTTTTCTCCTAAATATATCAATACATTCTAATGTATTCCTACAAACAAGGCTATCATCTTTCCAAATGTCTACAACGTAGATATTTCATTCACTTCAGCAAATGTGTTTGTTTTCTAGTTACGGTTCCATTACATTGCTCCAGATTTTTCATACAGAATCTTTTTTTTTCATTTAAAGGAAGTAGTAAGAATTTTTAATGCTCACTTTATCTTCTAATAGGAGCATCTTTCATCGCTACTTGTCATTTAGGATCTACGTATCACTAGGATTCTCCTTCACTTTGAACTCTACATTTCTTTAACATATTTAAATCATGGTTACGGATAATGTTTCAGCATCTTTAGATTTTTTCTTCGCCCAATTCAAAAGCGCGTATTCCTTTTGTTGGCTCACTTCTTTATTTATATTATGCTTAACTGCTTTTGAACTTAACTGCTATTTCCCCTGATAGACTCTCTCCTACCTTTTGTCCCTTCATCTTTATTTGCTTTATATTTCTCTTCTTTGTCTATCGACCTGACTCTTTCCAAATTTCCTCATTCTTTCGACTTTTTGTTTCCAAATTTTCCTCTCTCTCTCCCCCTAATCTTCCTCGTTTCCGCCTTTTGCCGCCGCAGCGTTTTAACAGGCACATTGTGGCCACGCCCACGCCCGTCACCTGCTGAGAACGCCCATGCCCACCCATGGACATAATGGGAATCGCGCACTAGTCCGAAATGGACAAAAAAGCGGGCGTAAATAAAAATAAACGTTATAGCTTGGAAACTGTAATTTGTCGTACTTCACTATATGATGTTGATACGAGTATAAAACGACAGACATTACCATGGTCAACAGAAATTTATCTTTGGACGAATTTTGACTAATTTATTTGTATATTATAACTTATTGATTGATTTTTCGTGTTTCCGGGCGCGTCAACTGCTTCGGTCATTAGTCACGTTAGTGTAATGCAAGTTTTTTTTTCTCGGGAGATGACGGTTATCTTCTCCCACTGGATGGCGAGATCCGGCGCCGACCTACCGTCGGCTAATGGGGTTTCCCCCTAACCAGGACTCTCCCACCAGCGGGGCACCGCCCCAGCCGGGACAAGCTCTAAGCTCCCGACCGGTCTCCCGGAATATGTGGTAGTATAGTGCATGTTAGTGTATGTGTGTGTGAGGGAAAAGGGTAGGACAAGGAAGAGGAAGGAAAGATCGTGCGCGGTCCGTGACACGTTTGGTAGGGTACTGCTCCGGCATTCGCCTGGTGTTGATCGGAGAACTACCGAACCACGGAAAACTACCGATCAGAGCAGCCAGCCGCTAGAATTCTCCTCCAGACAGCGACTGAATTCGATCTAGCTGAAAAGCTAGTATTGAAAATCTTGCCGCCGTCAGGACTCGAACCTAGGACCTCCCGGTCAGAGCCGCTGCAATGACATCAGTTGATGCACTGAGCTACCGCTCCCGGTTTATAACTTATTCAGTTTCAATACTAAGCAACATAATTTAAAGAGCAGGTTAGTGCACTACACACAATAACACAAAATAAGTTGTAGCAGTAATAATTCCACGCGAACAATTCGATTTTAATTAGTTTGTCGTTCTGAGAAATTCCTTAAAGCTCATACTTTTTGTTGTGTGATTTTTACTGTCTTGATAAATGCTTGCTGAAAAGTCACAGGAAATATTGGAAAGTTATGCGAACTTTGGTTTCACACGATAAGATATGCTGGTATTCTCTACTAATCTGTTGTGTGTCGCTAACGTTTTGGCCCACAGTAAGTCTTTTCGGTCGATCATTCGCCCCCGCGCCGTCATTTGTCGCGTGGACTCTTGGAATTTTGAATATAATATACTTCACAGTAATAAATATTCAAAACACATAGTATACAATCTTACATGAACGAATAGAATAAACATGAATATATTCAAACAACAAAACTTTCAGTTATTTTAAAAATAATCTCACTGTACTACATAAAATCAATGTTAAAACAAATAACGAGTATGTAAAATATTGTAGAGTCACTAAGAACCTTTCATTGACTATAATAAATAAAAAAAATTACTGTATTTTACTGTGTTATTATCAGGAAGGTAAATTTGTTTCTGATTTGCCGCCACAGCCGAAATTATTCTTAAAACCTACTTCTTTATATTTTCCGGGTGACACAGTTATTCCTTTCTTGATTCATGTCACTTTTTTGACTCACTTTTACATATTACATACTTTTTAATCTTTTGAATTGCTTGCAAGGAAAACGTTGTGATCACGCAATGCTCCGATTCGTTTGGCGTCGCCCGGGCCCATAGTGTCCCAGGGCTGATCACTCGCACCGGCGCGGGGCGGGGCCTCAATTTTTCCGGGACGTTCGTCTCTCCCCTCGTCCTCCCCGCTCCCTCACCGCAAGTTCTGCCGCGCACACCCAGCCTCGCCCCGCCCACTTCGTCACGCCCTGCCTGGCTAGGCCTAGCGACACGCTGCCCCACCGTGCCACGCCACACCATGCCCGGCCAAGCCCCGTCTCACCTCGCCTCACCCCGTTCCACCGCGCCTCTCCCTGGCACTTCCCCATGCCCCTTTCCTCCGCGCCCTGCCACGACACTCGCCAGGAAGCGCCTCGTCCCGCCTCCCCACGTCCTGCCCCAGGCTGCCCCAGGCCCAGTCACATTACGCCCCTCATCGCTACGCCACACCACGACCCTCCCCGCCCTGCCACGACACGCCTCGCCACGAAACTCCTCGCTCTGCTTCGCCACGCCCTACCCCACCAAACCCAGCCACCCCCTCCTCCCTGTCACTCCATACCACGCCCCGCCTCGTCACGCCTCGTCTCGCTTAGTTCCACCCCTTTCCTCTCTGCCCCTCCCCGCCCTGCCGCAACACGCCTCACCACGCTCCGTCATGAACCTGCCCCACCAGTCCCAGTCACACTCCGTCCCGCCACGTCTCGCATCGCCTAGTTCCGACCCGTCCCGTCCATCCCTCCCTCTCCATGACACTTCCCCACGACCTTCCCCGCCCTACCAAGACACGCCTCGCCACGACACTCCTCGCTCCGCCTAGCCACGCCCTGCCCCGTCAGGCCCAGCCATTCCGCTCCTCCCCACCACGTCATATCACGCTCCTCACCACGTCACGCCACACCTAATTCCGTTCCGTCTCTCCGTCCCTCTCCTTGCCACTTCCCCACGACCCTCCCCGCCCTGCCACGACACGCCTCGCCACGAAATTCCTTGCTCTGCTTCGCCCCGCCCTGCCCCACCAGTTCGCTTCTCCCCGCCGCGCCACGACTCGTCTCGCCCCGTTCCGCCCCGCCCCCAAGCTCCGTGCTGTGCGCTCGCGCCGAGGGTGGCCCCGCCCGCGAGGCACGCCCCTCGCTCGGCGCGGCATGGGGCGGGGCGGCGGTCGGCTGCGAGCGAACGGACGCGTCGGAAATGAGCAAGTTTGCGCTCTTCGACCGCGCATTCGCGCTCTGCGTGCGTACCGTTGTGGTTTGAAGAGGGGGAGAGCGCGGATGAGTTACGTTTTAGACGGCGATGTGCTATTCAGATAAATGGAAGTCTAAAGGGCCTAATCAGCTAAGATGGTAACAAGAAATTTAAAGAAAAAAATTGGAGCTGTTTTGAGAAAATTTTGAAATCGTCCGGGGAGGAGTACGTACCCCCAAATTTTAAAGAATGTTTTTCAAAATTTCAAAGCTTCAACTAGAGCAGGGTTTTCTTCAATTTTGAAAAAATCCTACGCATGGTTCAGGCGCTCGTATTGTTCACAGACGGATAGATAGACGGACAGACAGACGGACAGACAGACGAACAGACAGACGGACAGACAGACGGACAGACGGACAGACGGACAGACGGACAGACAGACGAACAGACATACGGACAGACAGACGGACAAACAGACGAACGTTTAAAAAGACACTTTTTCGGTATCAGGGAACCCCAAAACGTGTATTTCCGTTAAAATCTCGAAATCGATTTTCCACAGCATTACATAATTTCCTCTATACTAAGTATATTACTCCGTATATACGTATGTATACGTGAAAGTAAAAAGAGCTTTCAGATCAAAGCGAGTAAAACGTTTTGAACTATGTTCAGAGATTGTGCAAAGAATTTTAAAATTCCCTTATGATTTCTGGTGATTAATTTGTTCACTTAGGTTTTCAATTTTAAATTGTATTGTTTAAATGATAAAGTTATTTATTACATTTTATTAATATAGCATTCGTCATCTATTGTGCTCGGGTGCGTTATGTTTGTATTCCTTTAATTGTTCTGAAAGCGACAGTTCATTTCATAGTATTATGAACGGTCTTGCTAACGTTTAGAAAGATGATGAGTAGCTGTGAAGAGTAGCTAAGAAAGATATTAAGGACACTGGTCAACAGCATTTTTGTAACAAAGAATGTGAATGGTGTGTTTAGTTAAAATTTGGGCACTGAAATCGAATATGAAATTCATTTGAACCTTTCGGGCTCAGTTTTCTTGCAACACACTACTCGCTACCTACGAAATTGAAAACGCTGCATATTGGTTATTTTGACGTTGCTTCATTTAATTATTCTGCAGATGTAATTGTGCAAGAACAATAGAGACGTGTACAAGGGATTCCAATACATCACACTAAAATCAGAGAATTCACCACTAGGAATAAAAAGGATTGGTAACATTGCTGACAAGAGATAAGTCATGCTCAAACAGAATCGCGTTGCGTTTCATGCCATTTGCGACTCATCATTGACAGATCTCATAGCGTGGAAAATGGCTTGGATGTGATTGCTAGTTGTTCTAGATTCATAAAGGCTTGTGCTTTCTATTAATGTAGAAGAAGAAATGATTGGTAATTGTGTAAATAGCCCAAATTCGTTTTGTTATATCTGTGTAGAATTAACTCTCACATCGCAAAATCGGAAACTTAATCCTCTGTTAAGGGAGTGTTACGAACTTTATTTCGGGTTTAAGGTTGGCGAACAGGACGAGAAATAAGCCCCATGCTGTCTCTTGGTGTGTGCCAGGTATGTGTTTCACTCCTGACATGCTGGTTTAAAGGTTCACGACATATGTCCTTGGCATGGTACATGACTCTTCACACATGATTCGGAGAGAACCAGCGAATCACACATCATGGACTGTTGTTTTTGACAAAAATAGAAAATCATCTCAAAAACGAAGAAAACTGTGTAATATACTAATTTACCATCTGCTATACGGCCTGTATGTAACAGGGAAGAATTGTCTGCACCACTACCTCCTGAGAATGTGATTGAGAGTGAGTATTAATTCTAGTGACGAACGTTCTGAAGACAGAGAAGATATCTATTCTGATCCAATATTTCAAGCCTAATTCACGCTAATTTTCCGTGGAAGTAAGCAATAGAGCGACCCATAAATTTTATTAGACCGCACTACTGAATTCTTCAAAATAAATTTTGAAATAGAACGTCAAAAATTATAGGAAATTTGTTTGAAAAATCCAGGTAGTTCAGGGGATGTTCAAAGCAGGTGAATCGCGATTCGCGCTGAGAGTAATGACCAACGGTTAGCAATATCAAGTGGCACGGACAGAAAGTATGCATGCGCGCTTAAAACTAACTGCTCCCTCTTTATTATTTATTGCTAGGGTGTGGTTGAGTGTGACTGACGGCTTCGTGGGTGAACATTGTGCTGGATAAATGTAACGCGATAAATTTCAGACTATTTACAAAAAACGAATAAATAGGAGTTTTAATATTAGTAACATGTATATTTATGTCCCTAGAAATAAATACCTATTCCTATCCCTATTTGTACATTTGGTGAACAATTATTTATAATTAAACCATATGAACACTGATTTGAAAGGTTGATTTCTTCGTAGAGATCACAAAGTGAAAATGTTCAATTAAAATGAAACACCAAAAATAAAGAACACGCAGACTACTTTCTGCTCCTGGACTGTCTTGAATGCTTTTAGAGAGTTTTTATACAAAAAAAGACTCAATTGGTATATTGCTGATATTATTATATCAATATTATATATCTAAAAATATATCAAATGACAGAAAACCGTTTTCAGTAATAATTGATAACTGAAACGAAATTCGATATTAATCCCACTATACTGTACACTCTTAAGACCTTTTATTTTACATTACTCATTATTTTAAATTTAATATCAGGTTTCATGAAAGAATATAAATGTAAGAAAATTTATCTTCTTTAACAAGGAACTTTAAGCTCATATTCCGAGGAATTTTGATACTTTTAGTTTAAAAACTTTGCTCCTCTCAGAGCTCTGTGAATATTCTACGTAATCACTACTGGAGACTTTAAGCAGGGATGGAAAAGACAACAACTGAGCGCAATCAGTTTAACGAACAATCACAGTACTCATTAGGGATACACTTTCCAAGCAAATAGAGTATTAGCAAAGCACTATTTAAACAACAACGATAATCCTCAAGTTTCTCGCTGGAGCTCTTGCAACAGTTCAGTAAACAGGTCAGAAATTCTGTTGAATCCCAGATTACACGAGAGAACACAGAAATGGTTCGTGTAAACTGTTACAATGCAGATTTTACCCATTCGTTGAAAAACACTACTCAGAACATTAGTACATTGAAATACAAATGGATACTTTTATAAGCAATGTTAGAAGTTGAATGAGAAGCAATTGTACAACGTTAAACAAAAACAATCATTTTATGTTCAACGCCCAATGTATATGATTCTCAAATGTTTCGGCCATCCGAATTGTTGTTTGCAGGGATTCAACATATGTTCCAGAGATGTTGAAAGAATTAAAAAGTCATATTATTACTACGCCGTGAATAAATTATCAACTAAAACAGTTACTAGATTGAAGCTTTAGAATTTGATCAGGACATTAGGGGTCTTTAGAATATAATGAAACTAGTAGTACTACAGAATAACACAGAATTTCTAGTGTTACTTAGTGTTCTAATTTCTTTAGTCTGGGCTAGCTTTTCGGTCTTTTCCCATCCTCTTGCCAGCTCCCATCTATCGTCGCACAAAAAACATTTTTTTAAAAATTTTCTCAATTTTTCGGTTTTCTAAAGATAGAATCGAAATATTTCGTTAAGAATATTGAAGAAGAGTAAAATCTCGTTCTATGCAGAAAGTTTCGTTGAAAACTTTGAAGCCTGTTGTAAGAAAATGTCTTTTATACGGTTCTGCAAAGGTGAAGTTTGAAGCTATTTTTTACAGAAAACGTTTGAGTTTATGAAAAAATTCATTGAAAAATCATTTGATATATTTCTACTTACAAATGTTAGAATGTATATAAATCACTAGAAACGTGCATATTAACGGCGAGAGAGATTTTTAAAGAAATTACATTTACGTAATTTTTGAAAAAAGAAAAGAACACTGCAAAATGGCTCTTGAGTCATCTTAAATAACGCATTTAGCACTATTCGTACAAAAGTGTTTGAAAAGAAATCTTAGTCGTTTTTGAGAAAATGGCGTTTGAGCGTTTCAGACAGTGCGAAATTTTCAACTCATTTTCACTGAAACGTTTTGAGTTTTCGAAAAACTTTATGAAACATCATTTGAAGCACGTGTACTCATAAATGCAATAGCGTATTTAAATTACCGTATGTATTGACAATGTGAGAAAGATGTGAAAAAATTACAGTTGTGTAATTTTTGAAAAACAACAACAAAAGAAATCAGCAAAATGGGGTTTAAGGTATCTTATGCAGTACATTTAGCCCTGTTTCTACCAAAAGTTTAAAGATAAAATGGAGTATTTTTTGAGAAATTTTTGTTTTTTATATTTTTAATGTTGCTAATATTTCTCTAAAAATGCATAAAAACTACTAAAATTTTCAAAAAGATGTAGCTGACGTTAATGAAACAACTAATTATGGAGATCAAAGTTTATTTGAAGGAAAATCTCTACCTCCAATTTTGAAGTTCTAGGAAGTCGCCGAAAGAATCAAACTTTTGGAATTTTCTAAACTGAGTTAATAGTGAAAATAGGATCTTTGCAATATTTGCAGGTGTATTTCAGTCTATTGTTACAAGAAAAATTTGGAGCCACTTTTGAGAAAATTTTGAAAATGTCGCAGGAACTTCATGTAAAGTATCCCTAAAAATGATTGAATGTTTCTCAGAGATTGAGAGCATCGTGTGACAGATCGACGGGGGTTTATTCAGTTTGGAAAAAATCATATGCACAATTTACATAGTTGTGTTGTTCACAGACGACAGATGGGCAGGTAGACGGACGGACGGACGGACGGACGGACGGACGGACGGACGGACGGACGGACGGACGGACGGACGGACGGACGGACGGACGGACGGACGGACGGATGGACGGACGGACAGAAAGACGGACAGACAGACGGACAAACAGACGGACGGACAGACAGACAGACGGGCAGACGGCCTGACGGACAGACAGATGGGCCGACGAATGGACGTTTTGAAAAAAACAAACACACTTTTGGTGTCAGAGGACACCAAAACGCGCATTTCCGTTGAAATCTCGAAAATGGTTTTCCGCAGCATACACGACTTTCTCTATATTACATATATTAGTCCGTGTATACATAGTACAAATACGAGAATGTAAAATGGAAGGAAAAGAGAAGCAGGGAATCGTCTTGTGTGTAAAAATTACGGTTCATTAAATTATTATATACTACTCATTTTTAGTTACACATCTTTAATAATTAGCAAATACTATTGGATAAAATGGTATCATACAGTAACTGAAAGATGATGGGGCATTTTTTAAATATGAAAAATAAGCTTTTCAGTAATTGATGACTTTTAAAAAGTATATATATATATATATATATATATATATATATATATATATATATATATATATACTAGATATGCGTCAATCGCATTATCTAGCTTAATGGTAAAAAAATATTCCTATCAAGACAAGAATATGAGTTGTGCGTATGAATATGAGATTTACATTTTTCCAGAAGAAGAGTGTCATTCATCAAACGATTGGAACCAAAACGTTATGAGCTTTATGTGAAAATATTTTTATGAAATAAAAAGAGTAAATACACGACCTTATATTCCATTTCCATAATTATTGTGTGAAGTTTATTATTATAAACTTTACAGAAGATTAACACTTCTTGTTTACACTGAGTACTGGATACAAATAAATTACTCAGGGAGATGATTTAAATGGATTTTGAAGAGCTGAAACATACCGTTAACTTATTAAAATATAAGTTTTAAAATAGTACATATTATTTAATATAGAATATTTTATTTCCATGAAGTGTAAAATTATTTTCAAATTTTACTGAGGAACATGATTTTTACCTCCAGAAAGGTAGAGTGCACAACATACTAAGTTTTAAACGTAGATTACGATTATGACAATATAAACATCACATCACGTCACAGTTTTTAAATTTACCATATCTTTATATCGTTTCATACCGTATTTTGCTATTAATACAAATACATTTAAATTATATCTGTAAGATATGTAGAATCAATACGCATAAAATATATTTAAAAACAAAATAATTGTTCAGTTCATCTATGCCACTTTCGTGAGATATTAACAAAGTTAAGTTTTCGTGTTTTTTTTACCTTCTGTATTCGAAGATTGACTTGTTTATTATCGTATCTAGTAGTCGCTCTCAATTACGAGTATGTCTTAGTGCTCTTGGTAGGTCTTAGTGGACGTCTTGAGAATAAGTCACGTGCTCCCTCATATTTCCTGTACATCAGTCATTAAAGGAATTATTTTAGCCCTTTACCTTTTCGGGAGTTTACAAGCATCCAACTATTGAGGTGGCAGAGTTTGAGTTGGTCGGTGACATGCGGTACTGTACTCGCAGTTCACGTGAAGTTCGTGCCTGGTTGGCGAGTGCCTCAAATACATTATAGTTTTTATAAAGTGAAATTCGCCACATGTTCTGTAGAATTGAATTGGTTCGATTAAATATAAAACGTCATTTCACCCCGAAAGTGTGCGAATCAACCCAATAATTTCTGTTTCTTTGTAGAATATTTACACCCAAACTTAAAAGTAATATATATATATATGAAATTACAAAATTTTCGTATTCTTTATACTTTAGCTGTCGTCTTTGTAATCAGGACAAACCATAGGCTGCTTGCCAGTGTTGTGTCACCTGTACAACAAACCTCAGGTTGTGGTCGTACGGAAAACTCAAATCATTGTCATTCGCTCTACAAATGTTATGGTGAATTCCAACAAACCATATTAATGTCTGCATATTATTACACGAATATGCGTATTCCATTTTAAATTTGTTCTTACCTTATGTGAAGCATACTCATAAAATTGTGTAGTAATATAATCGGAATAACAATGTGGAAATTAGTAGATGATTTTGTTTATTTCAAATACTAAATATGTTTCTATCTTTTGAACTTTGTGTGATAGAAACTTTTTGTAATGATTTTCGAAATCAGCGTAAACATTTGCTTTGAAATCACTTACTTTCATCCTGGTGGTAGGAAAAAATGATTTTGTTCCCTAGTGTCATTGGATTAGTATGAGATCTTTACATTCTTCATTTTAAGTCTTTGATGGCCCACCCCAGCCAGTAATGTATACCTAAATGTAACTTAGCGCTATAAAGAAAAGATAAGTTTTTCCTCCTCCACAATTATCCGTTTTCTGACGAATTATTTTTTAAGCACGTGCCACTGCGTCTCGCCGTCAGCTTTCGTAAGCGGCCCCTCGTGCTAACGAGCAGGTGATCCGCATGGGTTGCGTTTAATGGGTCGCGCGCCCTACCCAACCTCCACAATGATGCCAACTTTTCGCGAACTAACTTTGTGAGAAGCCGAGCTGGGATCTCATTAAAAGGTTTAACCTTGTTGCCTTCAGTTTCTATAGTGTCTATTGTCTGAGATATATCGGTGCCCGCCAGGTTTCCCAAGTACGACAAACAATTTGAAAAGACTGGAAACTTCATGTTTTCACTGAAGCACGTACAGCAATTACCGTTGCAAAAGCCTCTGAATTCGAAAACGTATTTTTGAAATAATTTAAAAATTACTTAATCAGCAGATGGGGAAGGGAATTAAATTATTAGGAAATTGTGATACATACGGACTGTAGAACGCACTTTTAAGCTCTGCACAGTAACTTAGTTTATAGTAACTAGAAATAAGCTGTATAGGGCAAAAAAGAATGGGTGTCAGACGAGGAATCGATGTCAGTTTTTTATGTTTTATCGTTACATTATCAAACATGAGCAATTACATTCTCAAAACGTTCTTTACAATTTTCTTCGTTGTATTTATCCCTTTCTCTGTACAGGAAATTGCATAGTGCAAGTGCTGCCAAAAATAGATATGGTTTGCATAGTTTGTTTACTTCTAATTCGATAAATTATAGTGAATAGTAATGACAATACCAATGTAATTGGATGAATAATTTGTACATAAATATATTAATTTTTTCATAATTATTGATTATAATAATTATATATAATAAATATAATATAATGTATTAAATTGTATAATAAATTTATTGTGATCAGCAATAACTGGAACACATACAATATTCTTTCGAATTACAGGTAATAAAGTAATTAAATATGTCACGGCAGGGCGGATTAAATGCATGCAATGAGAGGTGAAAAAGTCCTAATGACATTTCATTACTGAAAAGAAACAAATAAAATGAAACATTATACGGCAAATTAATAAAAAAAGTGTTTGCCCGTGGATCCAAAAACTTAAATCACATTGAACAAATCGTTATCAATCACCATACCAATACGAAACCTTTCGTTACAGTTACAACTCCATTTGCATCACTAGCCTTTTTCCCAGTCGTTCTCATGTGCCATGAGATTACTGAACCGTATTTGCAAATCTATTTATAAAACGAAAACTGCACGACACGAAAACTAAATCGCAGGTTCATACGAGCAAATCGAGACGAATGAATAAGGCATGAGGTGAGCTCCAATTTAGACCGGGCGGAGATCGAAGCGTAGAACACATGTAGCGGGTTCTAGCAAAGGGGGCGTGGCCGGTTGGGGGGGGGGCGACACCGCCCAGATGGAGTCGTTGGCGGCGGTGCGCTTTTCGGGAGGTTATTTTTACCTCCCCGCCCCGCCGCCAGAGTTCTTTCCCTGCCTGCCGGGCGGGCTCGCTCCCAGCGCGGGCGTTCAATGGGCCATTGTTAGCGGCGGTCGCACAAAAACCCTGCGCTGAGCGGGAGATGGGCCCCACTGGCGGTGACGGCTGGGGAAAGGGAGGGCGGGGCGGTGGCAGTGGTGAGAGAGCGAACAGTGTGGGCGGGTGGAGCTGCGGGTGGCGAGCGCTGGGGACAGGGAGGAGGTGAGGGAAGATGTTGATTTGGTTTATGGCAATGGCGATGAGTGGGTGTATGTTGATCAACGAAGTTGAAGAGGGAATTGGCACAGGATGTGGCAAAGAGGTGGGGTCTCGAAGTACGTAATGGACGTAGGTTCGTGAGTCGCAAACGAGCTAAGGGTGAAGGGCAACAGAGTGCTCTGCACTTGGCTAACGCAGCGGGTGAACGGCCGAAGGGTTTAACTGAGAGTGGTGAAACGCAAATGGGGACGAAGTCTAGAGGCACTAACAGCAAATTCCAAAAGCGGCGGATTGTGACCAATTTTGGTGGCAACAACTTGTAGTCAACTATGACGGTTGGGGAATGGCCAAGAATGGTGTAAGCTGGGAAGGAGGCTACTGTTAAGATCCAGACAGTTCGTAATGTGTGACGGGTGGTATTGTAAGGTTAAAATACGAGCGGCAGATTTAGACGGATCGGAGAATTTTGGAAGGTGTTGGGAGGTTATCGGGAAAGTGAAGATGTAAGCTTTATTGCTCAGAGAGGATATTCTTTAGGGGGATCCGTGCTCTACTAGCTGCGTTATGGAACCAAATCGTTATTAAATCTCAGTAGGTCGAACAGTTTCCTGGAAGAGCCAATATTGCATGTCCGAAATGTGTAAGCAGGTTGCCGGATAGGTTTTGGGTTCTTGGGTTGATGTGGAGCGTGGGTGGCGAAAGACGGATGAGCAGTTGGAGTAAGTGGTGGTTGGGTGACGGGTTGGCGGGTTTGTGAAGGAAGAAGTTCGTGTGACTAGGTGGCAGATGACAAATGAGTGAAAGAGTATCAATCTTGTGGAAGATGGCAAACAGATGATTCGAGGAATTCTCGCTATTGGCTAGCTCGTGACATCCTGGCACCCAATAGAACGACGGTCAACCGTTATATTATACGATCAAGGAGCATTTGATGCTGCAGCGTGCCTTGTACGGGTTGAAACGTGGGCAAACCGTGACTGATGGCGAGCGGTCATTAACCTTCCTGATGCGAACAAAACGAAGACACATTGATTTTTGGTGATCCTCCACCTTACCTCAGCTCAGTAACATTTATAATGGTCCGTAGATTTAAGTTATATTATTTGTTCTATTACGTGCATATCCGATATTTAACTCTGTAGACAATACACAGTCATATATTGTTAACCAAGTCAGTTTCGTAACTTCAAGATTACTTAGGATTAGGCAAAATTAATGTTACGAAGGTTGACCGTATAAGTTAAATAAAAGCGAGGATAAAGAAAAGCATTAAAAATATAAAATATATGAAACTGCTCAGCTAAAAACGACAAAATGAAAGAAAAAGACAAAAATGATCGAAGAAGATGAAGAACGAATAGGAAAAAGAAGCTTGATGTTGAAATGCAGGCGAACTTACGTTCATCGTTACAAGGCATTGCATGTCGGGCGTCCCGCATGCGCCGTCAAAAGCGTCCGCCCACGCCCTCTCCGGCGTCGCGTCGCCGCTCTCGCAGCTCGCGCCAGTGCGCCCACTCCGCCGCCGGCGCCAACGCCGCTTCACGGCGCGTCGTGTCGCCCGAATTTGATTGATTGTTGATTCGGGAAGCAACAAACCGGGAGCCATAGCTCAGTGCATCAACTGATGTTACTGCAGCGCCTCCGACTGGGAGGTCCTAGGTTCGAGTCCTGACGGCGGCAGGATTTTCGACACTAGCTTTTCAGCTACGTCGAATTCAATCGCTGTCTGGAGGAGAATTCTAGCGACCGGCAGCTCCGATCGTTAGTTTGCCGTGATTTCTCCGATCAACACCAGGCAAATGCCGGAGTAGTACCCTAACAAACGGACCGCGCGCGACCTTTCCTTTCTCTTCCGTGTCCTATCCTCTCCCCTTACACACACACACACACACACACACACACACACACTGCCATGCACTACACTACCACAGAAGCCGGGAGACCGGTCGGGAGCTTAGAGCTTGTCTGGTTAGGAAGAATGCTCTAGCATTCACGTGGACTATGATTGCCATAAACTGTGTCTATCCGGACTGATCCGGACTGTGATCGGAGAAACACAGAAAATTATCGATCAGAGCAGCCGGTTGCTAGAATTCTCCTCCAGAGAGCTTCAGAATTTGATCTAGCTACCTAGCCAGTGTTGAAAACTCTGCTACCGTCGGCACTTGAACCCTAGGACCTCCCGATCAGGGTCACTGCAGTGACATCAGTTGAGACCCTGAGCCGTGTAAGCTGGTAGGAAAGAATGAGAAAAAATATGAAAAAGAAGGATGATGTTGAAATCCAGGTGAACCTTTTTTCACCGCTACAAGGCATTGCATGTCGGGCGTACCGCTTGCGTCGTCGAAAGCGTCTGCCCACGCCCTCCCCGGCGTCGCGTCGCCGCTCTCGCAGCTCGCGCCAGTGCGTCCACTCCGCCGCCGGCGCCAGCGCCGCTTCACGGCGCGTCGCGTCGCCCGGATTCCTTCCCTGCTTTCCGCTTCCGCGAGACGGGCGATAAATGGCTCTCTCTGATCCCCAAAGGGCAGCGAATTAGCGCCGCCCCGCCCCGCCGCCCCCGCGGTGCGCGTTAGGTGCGGGCGCCGCTCCGCACTAGTTGAGCTCGTCGCCGCGAGGCGCTGGCGGGCGCGCGCCGGCGAATGCAATGAATGCACTGAGGTCCCATGTGAAAAATCCTTGGAGATGACAGGTGGATATCATAGTATTATTCAGGAGAGATGCTCAAAGAAATTTTGAGAGTTTGTTAATGGTTCTTTTTCGATGTATTCGAGTTTGAAAGAAAATATTTTACCTTCAAAATATGGAATGAAATAATGAAGAGAATCCTGAGAATTATATTGAAATATTTTTCAAACATTCCAGAATTTGTAATGTTTTCTTTGATAGAATTTAATATATTTGTGAATATTGCGAATTTACGTACTTGAATTTTCACAGCTGAATGACATGATACATTTTTATCATTACTTTTATGCTTGCGGTCAGACAAAATATGTGCTTTGCTCCGTACTACAGCAACCTACGTACGATGTGCAGGGGAGCGTGAAATGCATGTCTCCTCCAAGGAATGCATGTCATCCCCGAGATCTTATTCGAAAAATCATTGAAGCTTTCTAACGGATATGCCAGACTTTGTATTGAGAGATGTTCATAGTTGTGTGAGGATGTTTAACGTAAAAGTAAACGTAGATGAAGGAGAAGGCTTTCGCCTTTGTGCCATTCTCTTTGTGTAGGTGCCTTTGATGAATGAAGGCTGCCATTGGATTTCACTCCATGATGAATGTTAGGATTAACGATGACGAGAAATGAATTATTGTGAATGTAATGATGTTCTTATGGGATTTGGTAAGGCCTAGAAAGACAATTATTCTGCAAACAAAAAGTATCAAAACATCCATGACATACTTGGTTCGACACAAGTTCGAAGTCTTCGGCATTACGTACTACATGCTCTCATCAGATGCAGATACAAACTGATACGTCATCGACTTAGAGAAACGGTCGGAAAGTTTTAACATAACACAACATTTTATGTATTTGCGATCATTTATGTAGATATACATATCCCACTTTCATGACTTACCTCTGCTCCGTGTATAGTTGTTTATCTCCTGTTACATTGCGCTCAAAAAGTTTGCTGTTGCACCACATAAGTTATTTTATTTTTGTCGAACTTTTCTTTCTTCGTTGCCTTCCCTTCTCTATTATTTTTGGCTATTCTTAATTGTTAGAATGTCCACAATATGATAATTATGACTTCGTTATTCACCACTGCTAATATTTTGAGCGTTAAAGTAGCACATGAAATGCTTCTTCAACTCTGTTCTCACACATAAAAAACATCTCACAGTTGGATCCATATTTTTGTTTCAATCATTCTATATTTTCCACAATAATTCTTTCACTTCGTTTTATTTTCGATAACATTTAATCTACTTTCTCTCTCTACCTCAACCCATCACCTACGGCTTCTTTTTTATTACCTCGGTGTTTTATTCTCTTCTGTTTTCGACCAGATTCTTCAATCCACGACGCAGTCGTCGCCACAATTTGTCCATCCCACCGTTTCCAGAGCAGCCACTGTTGAACAAACTCTTTTAGCACTCTCCGTTCACGCCCTGCAAACTGTGTACACACATTTCTCACACCGAGTTCACTTTATCAGTAGTTGATCAATGTACCCTTCCGCTTCAAGTACGCATTCGTGTCTTACTATATCTATTCTGTGCTCACTCCATGCCGTAATTTTACCGGCGCCTCTTCGTATCGCCACGCAACGCTAAACTACCACTTTCGTTGCTATTGCATCCCCTTTGTCTACATCTCTTCACTAACTACTTTCGATCTCCCGCCACCACCCTTACCCTCCGCTTGCTCCAACGCAGCCGCCGTTCTAACCCCCTTGTCCCAACCACATGATTAGCGCGATCCAAGCGCGCGTGCGGAGGGGTGGGCCGAGCAGCGGGGAGGGGAGGAAAGGGGGCGGGCGGGGTCCAATTTGAAACGCGAACGTGAGCGCGCTCATTTCGACATCGAATAAAGCGGAACAGATTGTTGTTCGCCGCTACCCGCCCCTACTCCCTAGGCCATAATCGCAATACCAAGCCCGGCACGATGCAGACAAAACGGCTCCTAAAGAGAAGGACGGCAGATGACGATCGCGCGCGTAAGTGAAGAGAGAAATTGAGCTCCATTTCGGGAGACCTAGAATGTCAATTGGCGAGATCAGATAACACGAGAGAAGGAACGGGATGTAAGTGGTTTAATTAAAACGTGAAAATTAAAGATGGCTTTCAGGAAAAGATGAAGAAAAGGATATTGAAATTAAAATGAAAGCCTACTACAATTATTAAAAATGTGTGGAAACGGCAAAAAGGTTTGAAAGAATTCTTTGTTTCACCAATTCATTTTCATCAAAGAAGCTTATTAAAAGATTTATGAAGATAGCATGGGAAATAAAAATCAGTGAAACTGGAAAAGGAAAACAAGCAAATTCGGAGCGAGAAAGAGTCGTACCATATAAAAAACGTTTCAGCATGATAACTTAATTGCCTTATCAGCTACAAGACATTAATAAAAAATTTCATAATATAATATCATTATTTGCCATCGATAGAAAAAAACAACTCGCAATCCAAAATGTTGATTTTACAAAACTGGAAAGCAGTTATCACAACGCATACTGAGGGTCTTAAAATAAATGTTCCAAACTTCTAGGGCATGTAGAGGCACCTAAAACCATCACCTTTTGTCTATGAACATGTGGTAAGAAACTTTTTTCAACCGTAGCTGCAAGCCCCGTAGTTGCATTTCCCCCTAATTATTAGGCATCTCCTTACCCTCCGATGATTGACAGATGCTTGCAATCACTTTGATTTCATCAGAACACGACTATAAAGAACTGCATGAAGAGGTGCGTAGCGATAAGCACAAATATCACATGTGTAAGTTTGTTATATGAATTTTATCACTTACAAGTATTGGCAAAAAAGGGGAAAAATTTCAATTTTTCCCACATGCCCTAGATGTTTGTAACATTCATTCTGAGAAACTCTTCATAATCTAGGGTCTGCATGCTGTCCTGAAATCTACATCTGCAGAAAATAAAAACGACAGCAATCATTCCAATTTTGGCCTAATCTTTCTCTTCATTTCTTTTTCACACAAAAATCTCTAAGTCATACCCGCCTCTTTCCTCCAGTATTTCCTGAAGAAAAGCGACTCTTTGCCAAGGACGTACGTAGAAGTAGTGTGGGAAATATAGGAAGTAGAAAATGCTAAATTATGTACCCTTGATACCGGTCGTTAAAAGTAAGGAGCGGTAAAATTCAGTAGGACTGAAGAGATAACAGAATCCGGATACCTGCTCGACAATGGAGGTGCAGCAATTGAGGGGAGAGCAACATACTCAGGGTTTGGCGCACCAGCCATGATTTTCTGCTCCAGTGCCGAGGTAGACAACGTGGAAGCAGGAAGCGTTGAAGCAGGGAGCGTAGAGGCGGGGAGTGTGGAGGCGGGGAGCGTGGAGGCGGGAAGTGTGGAGGCGGGGAGCGTGGAGGCGGGGAGCGTGGAGCGCGGGGAGCGTGGAGGCGGGGAGCGGGAGGCGGGGAGCATTGAGGCGGGGAGCGTGGAGGCGGGAGCACGGAGGCGTGGTGCGTGGAGGCGGTGAGCGGAGGAGGCGGTGAGCGTGGAGGCGGGGGCGTGGAGGCGGGGAGCGTGAGGCGGGGAGCGTGGAGGCGGGGAGCGTGGAGGCGGGGAGGTGGAGGCGGGGAGCGTAGAGGCGGGGAGCGTGGAGGCGGGGAGCGTGGAGGCGGGGAGCGTGGAGGCGGGGAGCGTGGAGGCGGGGAGCGTGGAGGTGGGGAGCGTGGAGGCGGAAACATAGAGGGGGTGAGGGGCGACGCAGGGAATGGCGGGGTGTTTCGAGGCTGGCAAGAACGTGACGGGGAGTGACAAAGCGGGAACTGGCGACGCACAGAGAGGCGGGGAGTAGCCAGGCATGCGGGAGAGGAGATGCGTGGGGGAGAGGGGGAGGCATGGCCATTAGGGTGGGTGAATGGATCGGACCTGGGCGAACGGGGCGGGGCGGGCGCGCTATCTGGGGCAGGTGGCAAATCGGCCGCGATGCTATCGTCGATCGCCGAGCAGCAAAGGCCGCGAGCTGCAGCGCATGGAGCGAGGGCCAGGGCATTTGCTGGACGTGGAAATAGAAGCAGTGGGAAGCGGGACGCGTGACAGATTGCTATCCCCGGCACTAAATTAATAGTTTCACAGCGAGAGACGCGAAAAGAGAAAATTGTCGAACTGATGCCCAAGTGAGAGGAAAGGAAGAAAGAAAAAGGGAAAAGAAAGTATTGCGATTAGTAGACGCGTCCACTTCAAGAGCGAAACACGCAAGAGATGATAGAAACCTGTCATATGTCTTATTGAAGACGCACAAGATCAAAAGAAGGCGTTGATAAACAAAAAGTAAAAAAAAGAAAATAATACAAAGAGAATGAGAAAATATTTTGTACAAATTCATGAAAAGTTAAGAGAGTATTTAAATTCATTTTATCATAGTTGTAGGAACAACGATGAGGGTCGTAACGTCACAAGAAATTAAAATGAAGTAATTTCATATTGAAACAGGAAAATGGCGTTTGTCAGATGAGTAAGCCAAATAGAAACAAGAGCCCCTGTGCAGATAATGAAGATAAAAAGTCGATGAATATAGCAGTGGCAACTATCCAGAGACTACTCTCGTGTGAATTAACATGCGATATGCATTTATTGTAAGAAAGAGAACAAAACAACTGTGATATCTGAACGGATATTGTGCAATCCAGGTCAATCAGCATAGAGTCTAACGCTCGGAGTGGAAATAGATAAACTGAAACGATGAGAGAAATAAACTGGGCAAGATAATAACAGTTTGAAAAAATCGAAAAAAA
Organism: Teleogryllus occipitalis; assembly: GCA_011170035.1. Classification (NCBI taxonomy): domain Eukaryota; kingdom Metazoa; phylum Arthropoda; class Insecta; order Orthoptera; family Gryllidae; genus Teleogryllus; species Teleogryllus occipitalis. The sequence continues at coordinate 102,960 of BLKR01000245.1, read as the reverse complement.
ATATATTAAAGGTGTTTCAAGATGAAACAAGATGACATATCGTAAAACCAATATTATCAATTATAATAACCATAAATCGAGAATTGTTGGTCAAAAATAAGGATAAAAGGTGGATAAACTAACAGTGAAAACAATTCTTCGAGATGTTCCCGGTAATGGCACATGCAGCAAGCAGCTGCTGATAGAAATACAATTGAATAATATGACATGTGAATAGGATCTGCGCCAGCCAATATCAACCAGACTTAACTTTAAAAGGGACAGGAAAAATGTGGTAAAAATGAGAGAACACGACAAAGAAAAGAAAAACAAATTGTCAAAACCTAGACCAACATAAAAGAAGAAAGTAATTTTTAATGAATTATGTTCATAATGTATCAGCTCCACGCGGTTATGATTGTTGCAGAGACGAGTAACAAATAGTCAGGACGCGGTGGAAGAGAGAGCTGGGAATAAGGGGAATGAGGATAAAGACTGAGGCTCTCCTCTGTGACTTACGTAAGAATGAACGAACTGTGTGGCGTATAGTGAACATCCGCCCTAAGTTTCAGAATGGGAGAGAACATCTACTACCAGAGCAACAATTGGAATCAATCATCCATTCCAAGCCCACAAACAGGATATTATAAGATTTTGCAAGAATACTAATATATTTAATGAAATATAGTGAATTCCTCTACATTTTATCATACTAATGAAGATTGAGTGAGAAATTACGAATTTTTAAAATAATCTCCCTGCTATGATAATCACCGTACTATATATATATATATATATATATATATATATATATATATATATATATACACATATGACCAATGTTAAAACAAAGATCAAATATGGAAAATATTGTAGAGTCGCTAAGAACCTTCGGTTGATGCGACTATAATAAAAAAATAATAATGAAAAAGAACGAAGCAGCAGTGACAACGATGGAACATCTACCTACGCGTGAAATCTCTCTCAGCGGGGAGTGCTGGCTATGACTACGTGAACGCGCACCTCGCGCAGCGCTGAGAGCCAGCGGGGAGGCCAACGCCGGGACCGAGAGGGCGCGCGGGTTGCGTTTTGTCCGCGCCAGGGGACCGCCCCCAGCGCGCGCGACCTCGCGTGGCCGTTATCCGAACCTCGCATCGGATCGTAACCGAGAGGCCCCGAGTAGGGCGGTGCGGGGAGGAGAAGTGATTGTGGGGTGGGAAAGATGAGGAGGGGGCGGGGTGGTGTAGGGTGGGGTGGGGTGGGGTGGGGTGGGGTGGGGTGGGGTGGACCGGACGGCGAGTGGACTGGCCCCCAGCGGTGTTTTGGCGTCTGCATGTCGTCGCTGAAACTACGTACTCCCCACACGTGTACCGCTTTCAAAACGCGTTATCGTCCCTTCGGAGTTGAATTTACCAGCTGTAAATTTTGAACGCATTTGTCGTCGGCTGTCAACCGATGTCACAAAGCGGCAAAACGGGCGAAACAGATATAATTAAGGAAAAATGGAAAAGCAGAAATTTTCATGGCAGAGATTAATTAAATTGTGGACGTATGTGTGTCATAATAACTGAATAGCATTTATTTGAAATTGTCTTTTCAGTTCGTTTAAAAATATTAAAAGAAAGGACAGAAAGAGAAATGTATGTATGTATTTGACGTTATTGGGTCGGTAGTCCGACTTCGCCGGCTAGCTGCCGGTGTCCCCCTTGCCTGGGACTAGTTACATTACGGGACTAGTTACATTAAAGGTAACAATGTTGGCAATAAACTCTTCGTGTCACATTTAAAATGTCCTAGACGAATTGAGAAATTAAAATTGATCGTCAAAAGTATCGGAAAGAGCGGAATGAGACGAACGTAACGTATTCTCTTCATAGTAACTAGCAGGATGCGCGAATCTCGGAATCGCACCCGGGGAGCAAAGCAAGGGAAGCTAGTACACTATCCATGAACCATCCCAATGGCTTACAGAAATAGAAAAATAAAATAAAATCAGAAAGTAGTCGCCAATGTGGAAATTGAATGTGAAATCTCTCATAAAATTAAGTCCATTCCCCTACGTTTTTATGCGAATAGTACGACAAAAATACTTTACTTATTATATGGAAAGTTTAAAGGCTAATGATTTAAGAGTCAACAAAATGTTTCCCAAAACCATCCTAGGCAAACTCTAAAATCTGCTAAAGGTAACAATGTTGGCAATAAACTCTTCGTGTCACATTTAAAATGTCCTAGACGAATTGAGAAATTAAAATTGATCGTCAAAAGTATCTTGAGGATACAAAACGAGCAGAAATAATGTATCAATATTTTTTGTGAAATTAATTAAAGGTAAATGAAGACTTGTCAGGCAATTTTCAATTAAGTTACTACGGACATTTGTTTTTCAGATCATTAATAAACTGTCTTGGAATATGTAATAAGATGTTCTTATTTTTGACATTAAGAAAAGCATTTCTTACTTGATGATTTTTTGCATGATTAGAAATAGAATTTCATTGATTGTATTTAGTAAAATCATGTTGATCTCACTAACATTAGATATTGATTATATTTATTATTCTTGTTATTTTCGTTGAGTCGATGTTTCTACGCGTCATATTTTAAGTATCAAGTTTTTGTACCAGAGAAAATAAAATTACTGGGTGGGGCATTTTCGGTCTTAAAAATGTGAATGAAGGCAAAAGATACTTCCAGCGAAGTACCCTTAAACCGCGTTTCTCGGGAAACAGCGAATGAGAAGCAAATAGCGCTTCATAGTCCTTACGGGCGGCAAACTGGAGCGTCTCTTTGCAGCAGTGGCAGGACGAAACGGGCGCAATTATGCGAAATTGAATAATAAGGCGCGCCGCTTTGCAGGGCCACTGTCCCACAGGCAGCTTTGCGCGTCCGTGGGAACGGACCGGCGCGGCACGGCAAAGGGCGTGGCGGTGGCGGCAGTTGGGCGGCAGCGATGGAGGCAGACGAGGTGGCAGAAGCAGAGATGGAAGCGGAGACAAAAGCGGAGGGGAAACTGGAGAAGGAGAAGGAGACAAACGTGGGCGAAGGCGGAGATGTAGCTGGAGGAAGAGAGGTTGGCGGAGGTAGAGACGAAGGTGGAGGTGGAGACGGAGGTAGGTAGGTGGTGAAGATGGAGGGGTGGTGGAAACGGAGGCAGAGATGGAGGCAGAGGGAGGGGTGTAAGCAGACGCGGAGACGGAGGCGCCGGCGGTGACGGTGACGGAGGGGGAGATGGAGACGGAAGCGGTGACGGAGGCGAGGACGAAGGCGATGGCGGAGGAGGACAACGACGAGGGGGGGACGGAGGAGGGGAAGGCAGAGGAGACGTGAGGAGGGGACGGCTGAAGCTGGTGAGGGAGGCGGAGGCAGAGACATACAGACAGAGCAGGAGTCGGAGATGGACGAAGACAAGGTGAAGGGTGACGAGGAGGAGGAGGGGGAGGCGGAGTGAAGGTGCGGAAAAGAGGCGGGGGCGGAGGCGGTGGTGGCGGTGAGCGTTGGAGGCTGATGGTGGAGGAGGCTGAGGTGGAGGAGTCGGAGATGGAGGAAGAAGAGATGGGGGTGACGAGGTGGAGGGGGAGGCGGAGTGAAGGTGCGGAAAAGAGGCGGGGGCGGAGGCGGTGGTGGCGGTGAGCGTTGGAGGCTGGTGGTGGAGGAGTCGGAGATGGAGGAAGAAGAGATGGGGGTGACGAGAGGAGGAGGGAGAGGCGAAGTGAAGGTGCGGGAAAGAACGGCGGCGGAGACGGTGGCGGCGGTGGGCGTGGGCGAATGCGTTAAAGGGAGCTGCGTCCGCTCGCGGCTGCGCGGGACAAGGCAGCGGAGGACGTCACCGCGAGAGGCGCTTATAGAAGCGTCCTGCACACGTTCTTTTCTTGTTGGATGCTTTGAGACCCACCGTCGTGTATTTTCCCTCTAAACCGCTCCAAACTACTAACTGCGATTTACTACAAGACTTTCAGAAATATATTACACACGGGATATTAATACTGTTCTGTTATATAGATTTAAGATAACCAAACAGTCAAACAAAACGTCACTCTTAACGGACGATATCGTTAAGGATCAAATAGTCCCTCGTCATGTAAAAACAATTGAAAAATGAATTGTAGCTAATGATGAAGTATACGTACATTTATCCATATCACGGAATGGTATTTCTTTTTTATGTGATATTTGCATTGCGCACACATTTCCCAATAATATAAATGCCGAACCAAGCACGCGTTTTTGGCAGTCTTAATTCATGTTTTTTCCGGAAGCGAAACGACTTAAGTGCAGTAGTTTTCTTTAAGTAACATCATCATTTTATTTATTCATACGATAAGTTCCTTCAAAGTAAATAGTCTCTCATGCAAGATGCACGGATGCCTTGGGACATAAGACTACATTAACTTTACACTGTAGAGCTTGAAATGAAATATGTGATATTAAAATTCACGATAACGTGGTATCTGTTTGTGCAATATTTCAAATTAATTTTGCGGTAACGCAGTACTGAGATAATTTGCGTTTCAACCATATTAAAATTACGTGCTGTTCATTCGAAAATAAAATAATTGTTTACTTGTAATTAAAATATAAATTAAGAATGAAATAAAACTAAATTATGCGCATTCTTTTTTTCTTATTTTAATGTTTCTTTTTGTACAATTAAATTTTTGAGTAGACAAGGAGATTTGATGTACAGGTTGATTCAAAACGTAATATAATTATTTGAACTAACGTATTCTGTTGATGAATTCTACACGAAGTAACTTTTTATATCTGCTTACCTCAAAGTTAAAATATTATAATATACTCGTATTATGATAGTAAATCTGGGATTATGTAAATGTAATTATGATAATAATGATTGATTTCGTGAAAATGAATGTCAGTGAATCGGACATTGTCCATAATGAATATCAAATTGACATTGGGAAGTAGTAAGACCGCTGGATAGATATAACATAACAAACGAAATCCGTTCAGATACTGCTTCTGATGAACCCATTCGAAAGACAAATACTCTGTTTTTTTCCCTATCTTTAAAGTGTTGGTATTCGTCATAATAGCAGATTATTTTGGAAAACTCTTGTCATACACTTCATTATAACACTTCTCCAAACTAGTGGTGCTGTAAAATAGACTTTCTCACGCTGGTTAGTTTTCGAATATCATTATTCTCGGCTAGCTTCTGGATGGTCTTTATCTCTTCCCAACTGACATCAGTTGCCACCGAAATAACATTCTTTCACATTTTTCAAATTTAATCATACAATTTGGAGCCATTTTTTTGAAACTTTGGAAAATGTCCGATGAGCTTGATGTAAAGTACCCCCAAAACTGAAATATCGGTTTTCAATTCCAGGAGACGCGATATCAGCCAGAACGTTAGAGGAATATCAATTTTGAAGAAAATAGGCTAAAAGGTTTAGGCTCTAGCGCTGACCTTAGACAGACGGATGTTTTGCCGTCAATCGATTTTTCGATATCAAGAAGCAACAAAACATGGATTTTTGCTACACCACGAGTTAGAGGATTTTTTTCGTAAATTTAGCAACAGGATTTATCCACTTTTTTGTTTCTAGAGACCAGATAAGAGTTTTTCTGGTGAAAATTCGCCGTTTTCCGCTACACAATTACATATCTTTCTCTTTCTTACGAAGAATTCGTAAGGCGAGAGAGTAAATAAAACAAAACCAATGAGAAGTGAAATTCAACATTGTTTCCATTTTTCGTCAATTGTTATTCAGATACTAATGTGTACAGACGACTGTAAACCGACCTCCTGAAACAACAAATGCGCCGTTAACCTCATTAGTCCTCCATCTCACTGATCGCGCAACCTGCTAGCGGGACGCGACCTCGCCCACTTACTGCAGCGTCCACGTGTCGCTGGGCCGCGGGCGGTGGAGAGCAGGTCTCGAGCGAAGACGAGACAGCCGCTGAACCGCATTAATGTCGGCACGTGGCAGCAGCAGCGGCAGCAGCGCAGACGGCGAGATAGCGCGGACGTCCGGCATCGCGAGGAGCGCGTGCGGGATGAGTAGGAGGGGCAAGGGCGTGGGAGAGGGGAGATGGCGGGTCAAAGGGCCGGCGTCCGGCGCGGCGCTAACCGAGGGCACCGAGCCGCCGCCGGCGGGGTGGGCGGGGCTGCCCAGGCGCATATGCATAAGACGGGACGGCGCGAGGGCGCTATGCTGGCCGGCTTCGTGGCCTCTGCTGCACTGCCGCCGACTCCTCCGGCGCACGGTGGTTTGAAAGACCCCAAAAATGGACAAAATTCATTTGTAGAACACTGCCTTATGGTAGAAGGCATAATAAACATTAATATGAAATTTTTGTTGCCATGTAATAATGCATTCATTAGATTTATACAATGAACGTGGGGCACATTAAGCGCAACCGGCTTAGGTAGCTCAGAATATCAGATGACGTCACTGCAGTGCCTCTGATCGGAAGGTTCTGTTTTGAGTCCCATTCCGCGACCGGATTTTCGACACTAGCTAGATAGCAAAGTCGACATCCTTCCCTCTCTGGAGGAGAATTCTAGCGGCCGGCTGCTTGATTGGTAGTTTTCCATGGTTTCTCCGATCAATAGGCGAATGTCGGAGCCGTACCCAAACAAATGGACAAAAGATTGCGCGCGATCTTTTCTTCTTCTTCCTTGTCCTATCCTCACCCTTAATTACATGAACTTATTTTTACATGCTCTACACTAACACACATGTCGGGAGAGCAGTCGAGTGCTTACGAGTTTGTCCCGGCTGAAGTGATGCCACGCTTGAATACTTGGATAGGGAAAACCCCGGAAGCATACGTGTAGGTTGTCGCCAGACCTCGCCATTCAGCGCAGTAAGAACAGAGTTATAATCTGTGATAAAATATTCTCTATTCTTATGGAACCATAGCAGCTGACGCGCACGGATTAACGAAATAATTATTTGCAGATCTTGATTGTGCTGGAGTGAGGAATATTATCCTGGCGCGGTAACTAGATAGGGCATTAGCCTCGGAAGTGTAGAGCATTTTATTATAGGGCGGTGATTCTCCCTCACTTGAGATCCAGTGCCGACTTTTACGTTGATTCGCGGGTTTTTCCCTCTTACAACTACTTCTTCCCTCAACAACCTCTTCCCTCTTGCGAGTCACTGCCTCAGTCCTATCAAGCTGTGGTCTTGCGACGGGTGAGGTAGTGTAATGTATTTAAGTGTAAATGCGCATGTAAGAGAAGAAGAAGGAACAAGAATGAAGAAGGAAAGATCGAGCTCAAACAGTGCCTCGTTTACTAGAGCATTGCACCTGTACTGACCTGAAACTGAACTCGATCCATCTCTGTATCGAGCATCGGAAATTAGACATCATTTGACACTGTGACCTACCAACGAAGCTACAGATGCGACTGTGTTGAAGCTGATCTTTGGACCCGGTAACTGATTGAAGTACAGTAGTAGTTCTTACTTTAATTCGTAACTTGAAGAAAATTACGCCATATTAATAGCCAGTCCGCGGAATCTACTACTTCTGACGCCTCGATAGCTGGCACATTAGACCTACTATTGTTTCGGAGTAAACGATGTGGAGGTAAGTAATGATGTAAGTAGTCAAGTAATAGCGTAATAGTCAAATAATGATAGCTTGTCAACCTCATATTTACAATCTCTCTCCTTCGATTCCCAATCGTAAATACGAGTAATTTTTATTAAAATGTTTGCCTAAGTAGGCATCGAAAATTATGTATGTCACAGACTCAATATTTCTTTGTGTAATATGCGGACGTCAAATGACTGTGCCCCGCAGTCAGCTAAAAATGAGTGGGCTATAGCGAGTCATCTTGGTTCTAATGTATTCTGACAAAATTATTTTGGTAGTATCACCGGCCTGGCGTTGGAAATATCAGACGACCGAGGACGGCACGAATATGGTGGAAATGAAAATTATGAGTTTAAACGCGTCAGATCATGGATAAGGCTTATTTGTGACTCTTTTTAAATCTGTCGCGCTGAGCCAATTTCACCATTCCAGCGGGCCGTATATTGCTTCCTGTTCCGAATAAGAAAAGGAATGCGTCCCGGTTTTCCGAATTAAGGTAAGAAATGCGAGCTGTGCTCTTAGATTTCGGTCATGCTACTGAAAATTTAAAGCTAAATGCTTAAAAGGCAGTTGCATGGTAATAAATGAAACGATAGCAACGCTGCCTAGGATATGGCATGTTTCAATTATTTTTTGGCGTGGAAGCCGGTATTTGTTTAATTCATTTTTCCTAAATGTTCAATGATTATTTTAGTAGATTAAGTATTTAAGTAATCAGATTAGTTAAATAATTAGTAGGATACATGATTCGTGCACACATGAAAATGCTTAATATCTTAGAATATAGTAAGCTTTAAAAGTTGCGCAAATAAATGGGGATGATATGGTAATGCGGATAACCATACACTCATTCGAGTTTTGGATATTAGTTACTTGTATATAGTTTACAGTTGCGTTTTTTTTCTGTTATTCCTAATTAATTTTCGGTATCAATAATATAATGAATTATATTTAATTAAATAAACATTCCATTTATATCATATTGTAATTTATTTAATCTTTTTAATCATCTTCAACGCTTAGTCAAACAATATTATATTTATACCCCTTGATCTATAAACTTTTATACAAATGTACCATGAAATTTCTACTAGTAATGTTGAACGTTCACGAACATATAAAGATTTATCCATCTTCCAACACTTATGTACAACCAACTACCTTTTCCGGAAGAGTACTGGATTGTGATAGGGGAAGCAAAGATTGCGCGTCGTACGTGACCCAGTGCTTCAAGCACTGCTGAAACTGATGGTCAAGAATCACAGAAACGGTCAATCACAGTAGTTTCACTCTAGAATTATCACCCCCAAAACTATTAAAACAACGATTAAATGGTTCTAAAAAATTCGCTTTTGACAGAATTCAATCTTTTTTGCGGCATAGAACGCTACAATTACGAATTTCATTTAATAGTTTGTCTTGAATTTGTATTTAATAGTTATTTTGATTATTATATTGATTGGATTGTGTCTTCCTTTGTTCTGAAGGAAGATATTTTTGTTCCCTTTCTTTCTCAGTCCGAACCACAGTGTGCCACCGCCGCCGTCCCTGGAATGACCCCGCCGGCGAGGCGGCATGAGCTGACGGTTCCGTTGGCGAGTACCTCCGGGACGCCGACTCACGTTATTGCGTTTTCTTCGGCTTTCGGTGTTTCTTTTGTCGACTCTTGTCCCTCTCCCTTTTCTTGGAAATGTTTCGTGGGATAGGAGCGGTAACGAAATGGGGTGACCCGCAGCAAACGGCATGCTACCTTTTCGCTTATTGGGAGCGGAGTTCAGATCCTGACCATTCTTTGTGGAATTTGTGGTGAACAAAGCGGATTTGTGTTATGTTACCTCTGGTGTTTTGCCTTGCCTCGCCTCGTACTGTTCCACTACTTTCTTTATCACTATCAAAACTCATATTTCTCTGTGTCAACTACCCTCCTTAGCTTTTGGCTTTGCCTGAACCTCGACCTAGTTTATCCCATTGCCCTGGAAATTGCTGTCGGCAAAGGATATGGAAGGAAGGATTACCAGCTGATTGTGATCCTTGATTAATACCGCTACAGAAGCCACCTGTAATTATGGGAGGAAACCGCGTGAATAATCGATCAGAGGTACTGGGGGAGGTGGCTCTGTGCATCAACTGATGTCCCTGCAGGGTTTCTGATCGGGAGGTCCTAGGTTCGAGTCCTGACAGTGGCATGATTTTCGGCACTAGCTTCTCAGCTTGGTTGAATTCAGCCGCTGCCTGGAGGAGAATTCTAGAGGTCGATTGCTCTGATCGGTAGTTTTTTGTAGTTTATCCGATCAACACCAGGTGAATGTCGGAGAAATATCCTAACAAACGGGCCACGGACCGCGCGATCTTTTCTTCCACTTCCTTGTCATATCCTCACCCCTTACACACCCACACTAACATGCACTACACTGCCACATATACCGGAGAACCGGTCGAGAGAGATTAGAAATCAATCCGGCTGGCGCGGTGCCCTGCTGGTGGGAGATACCTGGTTGTAGGAAACCTCGCTAGCCGGCTGTAGGTCGGCGCTGGATCTCGCCATTCAGCGGGGAAACATGACCACCATGTCCGGATGAAAACATGCACTACGCGTACGGGACTAACAACATCATTAGTTGACGCGCCCGGAATCACTAACAACCAATCAATCAGAGGCGTCGGTGTCTAGAACTCTCATCCAGGCGGAAACTGATCCTGACCCAGCTATATAGCTATCAAAAATCTGGTATCGACACTCAAATTTAAGACCTGTGTTTACGCTTCAGTGGAAAACACACAACTGCATAGAAGGAACGTTCAATAATATCTACCTAAATAAGAAATCGAGTAAAAAACTGAATGAATATTTTATTACTTTTATATATAATCCCTTTGGAGTTCAATGCACTTTTGACCATTTCTTCCTCACTGACAGTCACTGCTGCCTTGACTGCTTCATCGCCCGAGAAGCACTGATATCGGAATTTGTTTCATTTTTCGGAACGAAAATAATCGAAGGGAGCCGGATCAGGGCCGTAGGGTGAATGACTGAGCTACTAAAACCCGCATAGTAGTATGGCGACTTTAGAATTTGTAGACATGTGCACAGTGAGTTGTTGTGAAGCAGTAGAGGAAGCTCACGTTGATGCACTAGCCATAGTTTCACTGCGGATGTTACAAAGGTAAAGAGCTGAAGCTACATACCCGCCTTCTCAAGGCGTGTAGTAATACGCACAGAATTGTTCAGACTTCCCTATGTGGGACGTTGTATCGACGTATTATAGGACGCTCTCCATGCCTACTGCGCTGTTTACAATATCCATCTGTCGTATTATCGATATCATCGCTACCACATCACGTACAGAGCGGACTCCTAGATGACCGCGAAACCTTTCCGGCTGCGAAACGGAACGATCAATGTGCCTTCTCTTTGTTATTCAAAGCTTGATGTAAAAAAAGGAGACCGAATCCATATTACTTTTGGTCTCATGTCTATCATCATACCCACTTTGGAATTTTTTAGACGGTGCAATATATGAATGAATATGAAATATGTGTATGAAGGCTAAAGAATGGTATATTCTGAAAGTGGCAAACAAGTGTGTTCGACTTTAAGCATGTTTTCTTTTATCTTCAATCTTACTCTACATGTGGTGCTCCGAAGGAAGTACTTTTGTGCGTGCCAGTTTATTTCGTGAGAAACTTTTCCTCATTTTGCCCCAGAAAAATATAATGTTCTTCTTTAGATGTACAACGATATGTGGTTCACGTTTCGTGTGTGTTCTGTTATACAAAATGTTTAATACATAGTTGTAGATAGTGTGATTCGTCAAAGATGATACTTGATAAAATAAACAAAAGAAAGTGGTAAACAACATTCATTTATGCTAATAATAGAATTGAAACCTTCATATTTGTGCTGACACTGCTTTTATCAGGGAAGAACATACTATTATTTTTCAATTTGAAATAATGTATTTAATGAAAATAATTCTGATTCAGAGTAAATATAATTAAATAATTTACTTTAAATTGGTTAAAAGTTACATTGACAATCCTACGTATTGGCAAGTTTTATTTTCCTTTCTTAAATATACGATAAATTATGAATATCTGATACACAAACATTGGACAAAAATCAAGAACTTGCAATATTTTTGTTGAAGATTTGCACCTCCCGACTTTTCAATTATAATTTAGTTCTAGATGTGTACAATTTCACCCACTATTCATTTCAGATTATATATAAACAATTTCAAACATCAAGTGTAAATTTTCTGTAAATGAAATTCTTAACGTTTGAAATATATTTTGTCACATGAAAATTTGAGGGTAAGGGAATAAATTATTCAGAAAGCGGGACTTGAGTACATTTTTCACTGAGTAATTCGTCTTTAATGCTTGAGAGTATAAAACAAAAAATGATCTTTTTAACTATTGTGGCGAATATTTACCTACTGTCGTGAAATAACCACGAGGACACTATTCCTTAAAAACTATTTCTGGTTTAATCGTAGAGATAACAACGTGAGCAAATCTGCATAAATATTGCGTTTCAAAAACATTATTCTTGGTTGGAAGCTTAAGTACGAAGAGGGCGCCAAATAATCCGATAGCACGCAAACAATTGTCCAATTACACCGAATGCTCCTCCCGTAACTCATCGGGGACGACCTCGCATTCCGCCACACCCTGTAATCGCGGGAGCGCCGCCCACCTCGCGTGCCGCCGCCGAGGGAGAGCCCGTCATCCCCCGGAGGGCGCCGAGGGGCGCCTGGTACGACAACATAATCCGCGCTCGCCCGCTGCGGCGCGCCCCTTCCAGCTTCGCCCCGCCCCCGCCTCCGCCCCCGGACGTCCTCTCCTGGTATCACCCCGCTCCTGCACGTCCCTCCCCACCTGGCATTGTTCCACCCCCTGCCTTGCGTCGCTCCGCTCCATTCACCCCGCTGGTGCGCTGCCCTTTCCAGCCCGCCTCCGCCGCGCTCAGCTCCCTCAAGTCCCACATCTTTCCGCTAATTATTTCGAGTTTACAAGCGCGTCCTCGGCTGTGTTGATTAGTCCTGTAAGTGTAGTCCATGTTTTATCAAGGGAGGTGGCAGTGTTCTTCCGCCTGGTTGGTGATATCGGGCGATATCTACAAGTTGTCTTGCGGAGTTTTCCCCGACCAAGTATCTCCCAATAGCAAAGCATCGTCCCATCTGGGACACGCTTTAAGCACCCAACATGCGTGCATGTAAGGGTGCGTAAGTAGCGAGTAGCTAGTCACTAGAATTCTCGTTTAGACAGGTTGAATTCGACCTAACTATCTAGTTAGAGTCTAAAACCCGGCCACAGACGGGAATCGAACCCTGGAGCTTCCCGGTCAGAGACACTACAGTGACTTACGAGCCACCTCAGGCAGTACATCGCTTTGCTATACCCAAACCCGAACCGTCATCGCATCCCGCTGTGTCACCGTCATTCCCCGCATCTCCACATTCCATATCCCGCGCTACCCTTGCACGACGCACCCTGTTCGTCTTTTCCCTGGGCAACTTCGTTTCGGCCCGCCCCACGTCACCTGACTGCTCCCGCCATGACGGGATTAGCACTTTCCCCACACCGCGCCCCGCTCTGCCCAGCTCTCACATTCCACATCGCTCTCCTTATCCACACCGCCCCGTTCCACATCGAACCGCCCCATCCCACCCCGCTTACTGCGCCATACCCCATCCAGTTCCTCTCCGCCTCGCTTCGCATCGCTTGGCTACCTTCCCGCCTCATTTTACTCCCCACACCCTCAGCTCGCCCTTCTCATTTCCGATTCGCTCTGCCTCACCTCGACTCTCTTTCCTCCGTCCCTCCTCACTGTCCTTCGCCACGCCCCCTCACCCTCAACGCGCCACTCCTCTATCCGCTCCGCCCCATACCTCTTCCACCCGTCCGGGTTACCTGCAGAAGTGCTGGAGACTTTCCCTCAGAATGTCAAACATTTTAAAATTAGATTATGTAAATATGGTTAATAGATTAATTTTGTAAAATTTTATTTGGTGTTGTTTTAATATTTTAATGTTGTTTGATGTTTGTTTTGTGTATTTTCAGTAATTCCTTAGAAAAGGCTACCACCGGAAGTATTCTATATATTCCTAAGTAGCAAAATAAATATTCTATTCTATTGTGCCTCGCCCAATCTGGCTTGCGCCGCCCCGCCCCGCCGCTCCCTGTTGTGTTCCGCCCCGCGCCGCGATGAGTCCACTCACTAACTCACTCTGCGACACCGCCCCTGCGGGAGAACAGAGCTCCCGAGGCGAGCGGCAGGCGACGGAGGCGATGGCGACGAATGATGATTCATTGTTAGTGATTCCGGGCGCGTCAAGTACTGACGTCATTGGTTCCGTAAGTGTAGTGCATATTTTTATCGGAAGGTGGCGGTGATCTTCCCCGCTGGATGGTGAGATCCGGCGCCGACCTACCGTTCAGTACGAGGTTTTTGCAACCAAATATCTCCCACCAGCGGGGCACCGCCCTGCCGGGATAAGCTCTAAGCTCCCAACCGGTCTCCCGGAATATGTGGTAGTGTAGTGCATGTTGGTGTAAGTGTGTGTATAAGGGGAGAAGATAGGACAAGGAAGAAGAAGGAAAGATCGCGCTCGGTCCGTGGCCCGTTTGTTAGGGCATTTTTTCGGAATTCGCCTAGTGTTGATTGGAGAGTCCATAGAAAACTACCGATCAGAGTAGCTTCTGCTAGAATTCTCCTCCAGGCAGCGACTGAATTTGACGTAGCTGACTAGCTAGTGTCGAAAATCCTGCCGCCGTCGGGACTTGAACTTAGGACCTCCAGGTCAGAGACACTGCAGTAACATCAGTTGATGCACTGAGCCACCTCTCCCAGTCGATGGCGACGCCCGATGTTGTAAGGATGCTGGTAGTGATCAAGTGAAGTGGGGGTGCAAGGGTTGGAAATTGTAGAGAGCTGTTTCGGTAGGGGCGGTTGCGGAGGGGGTGTTAGAAGCGGTGATGGTTGTAGATCTTTTAAGGGAATGGTAATAAGGGATCAATTGTGATCATAGCCTCGATGGTGGTCGCATGTATTGGCAGTGGTGATAGGTGGTGGTCTTCACATTTAAATTCTCAAAATCCACATCGCTACTTAGTCAATATTGATAATAAAATGATCATAAATTCTACAAATCCTGGAAAACGCGTTAAAAGAGTATTTACTTAATAAAAAATGTGTTCTCCCTCCTGAGACACATCTAGCAACCATTATGGTTTTGTTGCTTGATAAAAGGAAGCAAAATATTTGCAAGCTCGAGGAGTAGGTTGTAAATATTTAATTCTAGATGAAATTGAAATTAACATTGTGGAAGTTTCATTTATGAATGTTTTCCAAGTCTTGCATACGATAACAAATGTCATAGCTTGCGAGGAATGTTATCAATATATTAAATTGATAGTAACATCTCACAAAATAATCAATTATGTGTCTAGGAACACGTGCAGACATTTCTCCCTTTACAAAACATCGAATCAAAAGAAAAAAATCGTTTAATACGGGATCCAAAATTTCAACGGTGTGGGTCTGATTTCTGTGTTACATCATGTAGGTCCAATAGAGTAAATGAACAAATATTAACGAACCGAACGACAAAAAAATTAATATTGACATTTTTATTACGATCAGGGTCTCTAGAGTTTAGTACTTGTAGTTGCAATCCAAGTTCTTCGATCTTTACATCTCCAACAATATTTCTATATTTTGTTAAGACTCCAAACTCGTTTATTTTTCTTCAAATTTATTTGTTTATTTTTATAATGTTGACAATTTTTCGAAGAATTTTTCACTCTAATATTGCTGTTTACCCTTTATTTGCTTTTTAAGAATACATGTTTTGCAATCGTGTATATTAGTTTTACAATTGTAGAGTATGCTCAACACTACAACCTCAATATTTCTGATCAATCATAGAAAGGATTGTCAATAATGGAAGCTGAGTTTGGCAATAGATGTGTCAGCATCTGTAAGGAGATGTTTGTATCGCCCGTGACAATATAACGATCGTTAGCTATTGCGACGAGAGTGACAAGAACACATATTGAATGGGAAAGAGAATCCGATAAACCACGAGGTGTTGGTAGAACAAACGTCATGAGTATTTGTGGCCTAAGAACAATGATACATGGACACACACGAGAGACGAAGCGAGAGCATGTTTGCAAGTCGCCAACACTTCAGAGATCTAAATGGCATCTACTCAAGTGGTGGAGTGGGGTGAGGTGAGGGGGGGTGGGCTAAGGAATATATGGAATTTGAGGGCAACAAAACGGCAATTTCAGGAGTGGGGCGGAGAGTGTCGGGACGGAGAGTGTCAGGACGGAGAGTGACGGGACGGAGAGTGTCGGGACGGAGAGTGTCGGGGCGGAGAGTGTCGGGACGGAGAGTGTCGAGGCGGAGAGTGTCGAGGCGGAGAGTGTCGGGGCGGAGAGTGTCGGGGCGGAGAGTGTCGGGGCGGAGAGTGTCGGGGCGGAGAGTGTCGAGACGAAGAGAGTCGGGGCAGATATGTCGCGGCGGAGAAGGTGGGAGCGAGCAGGAGTGGGGGCGGAGAGATGCGGTGGCGTAGGAGGGCGGGACCATAGTCGAACAGGGCAAGGCGGCCTGCCGTTCTCCTGCTGACAGATGCGGCGAGGGCGGGTGTGTGTGGGCGGGTGCGATCGATGGCGGCACGGGGTGAATCGCCCGCCGTCATGTCGCCCAACGCCTGCCTCCCTCCCCTCCCCATCCACTCCTCGATTTCCTCCCCCGCGCGCGCGTGTTGGACATGCCGTGTGTGTCGTGGCAGGTGGTGGTCGCGTGCTGGAGCCATGTGTTGGCCCACAGCAAATGGGTTTCGACATCAATTAAAGACGAACTTGTTTTAATGCAAGGCGAAAACGTGTAATGACGATTAGGGGAACATTCGTGTAAATCGACAAATAATGAGGAATGGCTGCCCCAGTACGGTGTGACTTTAATAACCTGTTCTCTGCGGATTTCTCACTAATACGACGCATTTTGCAGATGTCGAAACCATTCATTTACAAGCAGCTACCTGAAACGAAAATTCGAAGAGATTTAGATTGCAGGTAGTTTAATCGGATTGTGAGCATTTTACACTTTATGTACTTTTGATAAATTTAAAAGGCAGAGATAGTAGATGTCACGGACACTTATCTGGGTAATTAGGAATATCGTTTCCGACTATGTACAAATGAAGCTAATTTCTCACAATAAGTGTACGAAAACAATGCACAGAATATTCAGTCGATTTTTAATGAAAACTTTAAAGTGAAATTGAAAATTAAAATACTGAATTAAAGTCTTCAATTAGGAGGGAAGATGAATCCACTTCAAGTTTTCGTAAGTACAAATAAAATATTACAAAGATAGAGGATTTAATGAAACGACGATTTGAGCCTAAAAGTAGAGAAATGTTTACAATTACTCTTTTTATCTAATTTAATATTTATCAGAAACAGAAACGCAATACATTAAATAGTAAAAATACCTGCTTGTTAATAATGAAACGTAGAAAGGGGCCTCTAATAGAAAAGCATTGAAAAAATAAAACGCCTTGTAAATACTCAAACTTTGATGCTCGTATATTTGCAATACTTATAGAATCCTTTTCTATGAATGTTTTTAAGCCTGACCACATTAGATGTATCTCAAGGGTAATAGTAGTATGGCACTGTAACATCTCCTTCAAAAGCATTTAGCCTGGGTCTAATGTGAATCAATAAGGCTAAATCACTATCCACACATACACTATTCAAAATAGCCCCAAAACGCAGTCAAACACTAACATGTTTGTTGTATTTTACAAATACCAGACTATCATGAAGACTACAACAACATGACTTGCGATGTTCCCCGTGTCATCTATTCTACGTCTATATGTGTATAATTTCCACAGATTGAGAAGAAAACGAGACGAAATTTTTAAAAAATTGTGTGTTTTCAACATATTACTCCATCAATTTATTTTAATAACATAATACTTTACTATTGTTGCGATTACCGCAACATTATCACACGGAGGTGACAATATACACATGGCAAAATTCCCCCACAAGCAATCGCCAGTCCGAGACCGAGCAGCATTTCACAAACCTAAAACAGGACAGGCACTTTGCCAAGGGACTAGCACACAACCATTACGTAGCGAGTTGTGTGACGCGTCAAAAAAACGCAAACACTGAGACGTAATTTCCAAGGACACGGCGAGTTAGCTGCCCAGTACATGCTACATTAAGCCGTCACTTCCAGTACCCTTCCGCTCCCGCAGATGTTGCTATCTCCCTCCTTGTTTACGACCTCCTTCCCATTTCCTCTTCCTCCTTTTCTTACTTTTACTTTCACGTCGTGTGCTCTTCTTGAAAACTCGTGTTTCCAACGAACTCTTAGACTTTCTTACGAACTTCCCCTTCACTTTTCATTACCCGTCTCTGTTTGTTCTCGAGCAACACCGACTTCTTTTTCTTTCTTTTTATCCGTGCTCACCCCGCGTCTACCCTTTCACGGCGCTCCTTTGATAGGACAGATACTTCGGCTGTTGAAGTAAGTCTTTCTTTTTCTTTCCCTCTCCTTCGTTCTCCTCTCGCATCCCTTCCTCGTCGCCGGGCACCGCCTTCCAGCCGCCGGGCTTCCGAGCAGGGCTTCCGCAACGCTGCACAGGGCGCTGCGCGACGCCAGCCTTCATGCGCAGACCTTCCGCCGTCTGCGCCATCCTTCCCGCTCGTTTGCCCGCAATAAGACGGCGACGTAAGCGCGCAGACAGCGGGTGGCAACTTAACACATCGCGATTAAAAACTTCATTAACTCGCGCAGACAAAAAATCATGAATATTAAAAGATAGCCAAAGCTACTTTGCCTCGGCGAAAGCACGAAAAAGAGTGCACAAATGAAATAAAAAAGAGAACGGATGCGCAGATATATATTAAATTGAAATTTTCCCGGCTGGAGTGACATCTCCATACAAATAATGTTATTAAGTTTCAGCTCTCATTACGGCATTTTTTGTTTCCTCTCCTTAATTTCGCATGTCGCGCTGGGAGTCCAGGGATGGGGGAGAATGTAAAAAAAGAGAAGAGCAGTGACGGAAACTGCGAAGGGTGGCTGAAGATGAGCCCTTGTGGAGCGCCAGCTGTCACTCTACATAATTAGCCGTCTGTGTTCGGGCGCCGCTTAAGGCGTAGGCGGCGCTGAAGCGATAGAGAGAGAAGGAGGAGGCTGTGATCGAGAAGGCTGCTTAAAGACGGGCATTCGAAGTAGAGACAGGAAAGCAAAGTAACAATAGTATGTTTTCATGAATGTAAATATCAATGGTTTGAAAATCAGATGGACGAATCAGAATTATCAATAAATAGCGTACCCGTGCGAGAACGCGTACATGTCTTCCCCATCCTTTCATTTCCATATTAAGGGGAGAGTTGTTAACGAAACCTGTTTATTAGTTTAAAAATGTATCAAGGTAACTTCCAATGTACTGACAGAATATCAAATAAAAATAAAAAACAATGCAATTGATGATCGAAACAAATTTTCAATAAAGGTTTATTCAGTATTATAGACAGAAGTTTGTAGAATAATTCACGACACTTTCTTAAAAACAACTTTTGAAGTAATTATACAATCATCGTTGACAGTTTTTTTTCCTTTTATTGATAGCCACAAAAATATTAGAAACGTTTTTTACTCTTGTGGAAGTTACGTAAAGTTGTTCATTGAAAAATACACGATCGGGCAAGCACAACACTACATTTTGCAATATCATTTAACTTCGTTACTGGACAGAGGGATATACCCGTGCAATTTAGTCGCATAGAATATCAAGTAATTGGATTAATTTCACATACAATTGCAGATTATGCACCTCTCTGAACAGATGGAGTAGTATCACAGTATACGTATCATACTGAAGCGCAGCTCATCCCGGAGTTTGGCTAGTTAAGAATGCACGGGCATTTAGCTAGCGATCCTGGTAGAGGCAAAGTAATACTACGGATAGCTGAAATAAACACCATCTTGAATTAACTCTCACACCCGTGAAGTCACCACCGCTTTGCTTTCCAGAGGATGTTGCTGAAATACACTGAATTGTTTGTGAAGATCCATTTTTAAGAATTGGTTAACCATTTAAAACACAATTCGAGTAGTTTCTTAATCCTTTCTTTATCTGAGGTTCAAAACTCCTCATAATAAAATATCAACCTAGCATTTTGAAAAACATTGCTTCATCTCTATCCCAAGTAAATGTAAGTGTGAGAGTATTGAATATGGATTTAGCAGAGATGAATGCAAAACAATATGTTTAATACTGAGTTTAATAAAAAATTTGGCGCAATTTTGGAGAAAATGTTGAAAATGTTTTTGAGGCTTCAAGTACCCAGAAAAATCATAATATCTTCTTAAAACTCCCAAAGCCTTGGGCTAGTGCAGATCGATCGGCGATTATCAATTCTGGAGAAAATCGGGTGACCGGTTTAAGTGACAATAAACGGACAGACAAACAGACGTTTTACTGACAATTGATTTTTCGGCATCAAGGAACCTCAAAACATGGAACATGGATTCTGTCTACGTCACATATTAGAGGAAGTAATGTTCCATATATAGCAACAGGTTTTATCCACTTTTTCGTCACCAGAGCCCGACAATAAGAGCCGAATTATTTTTCTGTCAAAATTTTCGCAGTTTTGGCGATTAAGTAACATTTACTTCTGACAAAATTAAGGCGAGAAAGTAAAAGAAATAAATCAAAGCAAAAGAAGCCCATAGGAAAAATGAAAAGGGCAAGGAGGGGAAGAATGAGAATGGTACGAATTTTGGAAGAAAAATACTTGGGAGAATAATGTAATACGTTGTCTACCAAACGAAACCAAAAGTTAGAATAGCCAGGATAATGAAGAACTAGACAGAACTGTAAAACCCAACAGACTTGTGAAACATAAAGGATACTGTCATAGAGAGTGAGTAAATTTAATAGGTGAATGTTCATCTCACGTGATAGAAATTATGATATTAAGTCTGATTGTAAAAGAGTCGGGAAGTTAAGAATAAACGAATAATACAGGAATCTCGGAATTGGTGTAAAATGAGATACAAAAAAGGAATCGAAGTTAATTTTAAACAAAGGAACAGTTATCCCCGCAGAATGGTGAATTAGAGCGAGGAGCAAAACAGGCGAGTGAGTGACTGAGACATCAGCAAAGAGCGAAGGAACCCCGAGGCCAGAGCGCGGGCTGGGTGGTTTGCCCAGATGTCTTTGAGAGCAAAGAGATAGGAGGAGACGCAGAGAACAAAAATAGAGGGAGGAGGAGACGACGGAGAGGCGTGGAGTGTTAGAGAAGTAAGTTTGGAAAGAGGGATTAGAAGGGGCGAATGGAATGAGGGGCAGTGGATGCAGAGAAGGAAGGAAGTGGAAGGTCAGGGAGTAGGTGAAGATGGAGAGGGTGGAAGGAATGGAAGACGATGGTGCCAGAAGGCGAAGGAAGCGGAAGGCCCACGATTGGAAGGGATGGAGGAGGCGAATGGAATGGAGAATAAAGGTGGCAGAGGGGAAAGGAGGCGGAAGGCCGGGGAGATTGAAGGGGTGGAGGGACGAATGAGATGAGGTTCGATGGAGGTGGGCCCGGAAGGTTGAAGACGGAGAGGTCGGGTGCATTGGGGGAGGGTGGTGGCAGAGGAGGAATGAGGCGTAGGGCCGGAGGGTCGAAGAGGATGAAGACGGCGGAGGGGTGGGTAGGGACGGTGGACGCGGAGGGCTGGAGGGAGTGGAGGGGGTGTAGAGGGCGCGGAGGGGGTGGAGCGGCGAGCGGAGTAATTTGCAGGCGGCCGGAGCGGCGCGGCGCGCGCGGATCCCAAATCGAATTCGATTCCCCGTTGGCGACGAGCCGAGTAATGCGAAAACGCCGGCGACGCCGTCAGCGACGACGGCTGTGAGGACGACGTACGCTGCACCGCCACCGCCACCGCCATCGCCGCCAACGCCGCCAACGCCGCCTCCGGCGTGACTTAATAAAGAGGGCGGGGTGTGAGTGGCAAAACCACACCGCGATGGGCAGTGCTAGCCTCGGTTTTGCGCTTGACGCTGTCACGTGTCGTCCACGTGATGAGATCCTCCACAAAGACGGAACATCGTTTGGAGTGGGGGAAAAGGGATGTTCAAGTGTTGGAATTCTCTGGCAGTAGTTGATTGGGCGAAATGGTTCCGAAACAAGTGGGTATATGACGATTATATGTCTCTTGAGGATGCAACATGCATGTCAAAATGATTACCTACGGGCCACATGCGATGTTCGTTTGACTTGCAACAACTTACAATCATTAAATGCATCGTAATAAACAAGTGAGGATTATGTACTCAAATAAATGTCACATTTCACAACTTCTTGACATAGAATTTTAAAAAATGGTTTCTATTGCAAGAATCAATAATCAATAAATAACATATAATAATTACTAATTATATTATAATTTCTGTACTTCAATATTTTATTTATTTGTTATACAATAAATGTCTTCCACAATTTTTTTTAAATATTTGATGTTAAAATTTATTGCAATAAAGTTTTGAAAAAATATAAGGGTTTATGAAATTAATCATTTTAGATAGCATATTTACTTACATTTTAGACAGCTTTTCACATTTAATGTTTTCTTTCGTTTTGCTTTGAAACATTTTCCCGTTAAAATTATCGTTAGATTATAGGAAATAAAAGGAGTTTTATTTCGTCGTTTTTGTTTTTTGACGTAAACTGAATTCGCTGGTCCTGACATTTCTCAATTTAGTTTTGTTAGTATCTTTGAATCTATTATACTTTACTGGTAGATGCGAACTAATCTAGTTTGCCAGGTACAACATTCTGTCCTCTTTTTCGTGATGAAAATCTTTCGTTAAAATGACAATACTACCTCGTTTGCTCAGCAGACAGGAATACTGAGATAAGACTTCTGCAAGGTACAAGAATACCAGTAGATCGAATTTCCGATAGGAAACACACAAAAGTCAGGGAAACTGATGTCGAATATTTCAACACATGGGGAACCGATAGAATTCGTTATGAATATAATACACATGGCAAAACAATAATTCTGAAAAAATACGTACATAATTTCTTTTGTTCATCGCCTAAAATTTCTAGATGTACTTTTAAAATGTAAGTGAATGCGGGTAAGATGCAAGAGGTAACATTTAAACACACATAATTTGTAATAAATTTCTTTAAAATACAATGTTATGCAAACATATTGATGTAAAAATTAAAACATTAGATATGTCAATCAATAGACGGTAAAGCAGTACTTATAACGAAGATAGGATTACCTAATTTTGTGCACATATGTGTCTACCCAGAGATCTAGATCTTAGCCCAAGATACTCTCGTCACGAGAGGCAAACAGCGCCGCATATTTGAACAACTCTCGTAACACGACACCTGTCAGCACGTGTGCAAATTACGTATCCATGTCCAAATAACCATTACAAGGCCGCATGAATCAGCGCTGCCCCCTGCCCTGTGAGCGAGGGCGGGGCGGCGGTCCATTTGCGCGGGAGGGTCACCCTGTGGCCCTTGGACCGCGGTGCGGCGGAGGCGGCGGGGGTAGCGGGGGCGGCGGAGGTTGCGGGGGCGGCGGGGAGGCAAGGGCGGCGGGGGCGGCGAGGGCGGCGGGGGCGGCGGAGACGGTGGGGGCGGCGGGGCGGCGGGTGCGGCAGGGGGCGGCGGGACGCTGGGGCGTCAGGGCGGCGGGGCGGCGGGGGCGGCGGTGTTGAACCTGCCCTTGGTGCTTAGCGCTTAGTGCCTGCCTTGTCGCCCCGTCGTCGCTCGATCCCTGACGTCTGTGTCTGCGGCGTCAGGTCACAGCCGCACGGGGCTCGTGCCTGGTGGGGGATTGAGCGCGCGACGTGCCGCGCCCGCGCGCTGACGCTCCCTGTCGCCTCTGTCAGCGTCTCGGTCTATGCCTGTTCCGCCTGCTCCGCCTGCTCATTCAACGCGCTTTTCTCGTCTACCCGCATCCACCTCGTCCTGCAATTCTGTCCTTGCCGTCGCCTTCGTCGGCGTCCGCGTGTATTTTCGCCTCCACGTAGTTCTGTTTTCGAATACGTCCGGTGAGAACAACGGACGTGGTGGGGTAAGAGAAGTGGAAAGTAAATTATGAGGGAAGGAATCACAGTGGAAGTAGAAAACAAGGTTAACGGAGGTCAGAAATAAAAAAAATCAGGTTGGATAAATGTAAGAGTAAGTGATGGGCGGAGAAAATGAAGGTAAATTCATAGCGAGGACAATGGAGGGCAATGTGGAACGTCTGCAAGTTGCCACCACACCGTGCTTCTGCTTCCTACCGCTGGGGTATTCGCACCCTACGAGAATGTTGACAATTTCAGGGGAGCTGGAGAGCCAGGGCATTAGAAAGCAGGAAAAAAGGGAGAACAGGGACAATGGAGTTCAGGAATAACGGAGGGACGGGAAGGAATAACGGAGCTTTAACTTTATGCTTGAAGTATTTATGTTTTCTGTTCCACTGTATATTGTCCCGCTACATCAGTCTAGTTTTACTATAAAAGCAAACGGATATAGTATATCCTAAATCCTACATCAGAAAAAGTATATTTACGATATCTATCTGTACAAAATTAAAAACTGTAGCATTTTAACTATTAACATTCAGAGGTACGTTATATGTACTGAGAAAAAAATTAAACGAAAAAAAAAAAAAATACAAACGATAAATGAGATGTCTGTGAGTTTTTTTGATAATTCATTTCCATTGGTAATTCCCGATAGTATTAAATCCACCTTGATAATTCAGAAATAAAATGGAAGGGGCGAACTTGGGTGGTAGGCAGCACTGCACGTGCGGGTTGTGGAGTGCGGGGTGCACGTGCGGTGAGTGGTGCGGCGGTGTGGCGCGACCGAGAGCAGTGACGCTTGGCGCGGCGGTCCGATGGTGTGATAGGTCGCAACTCGTCGCGTGGGCCGCTTACGGAGATGGCACGTGGGCGCGGTGCACAGGCCCGTTCACGCGGATGCTTGTGGGACTTTCGGGAGTTGAGACATCTCCCAGCACGTGCTCCGGCGCATGCCAAAATTAAGCGCTAGGTAATTAACCGCCGGGTGGTTATTTTATGTATGACTCCGACGAGTAATAATTTAATCAAATAAAGATAATATCTGTGCAAAGAATGAAATTATATTTATTTATATGAATTTATTTATAATAATGATCATGTTGCAATGCAGATGATAATACGGTTTCGTTTGAAAAATTTTTCTTAAGTGATGTAATTAAAAAATGTTTTCATTTTTGTTGGAGTTCGTAATTCTGGTATATCACGATAATTATAGTATTAAAAATCTCAAAATAATTTTCAAAGCTAATTTTCTGTTGATATTATCATTTGCTTATTTAGCTCTGATCCACAAATATCGCTTTCTCTGTAGCGACTCTGACCAGGAGTCCTTGAGTTAGAATTGGAAATTGGTGGATTAGTGGTGGATATTCGATACCAGCTGTATAGTTAGGTCTGATTCAACAGCTTTGTGGAGGACAATTCGAGCGGCCGACTACTCTGATTGGTAGTTTTGTGTTTCTTTGAACAATATTAGGGAATGCCGGAGCAGAACTGCACGTGATTTTTTCTTCATTTTCCTTTTTCTATCCTCCCCCTACACACACTTAAACCTATATGCACTACTCTATTACACATGTCGGGAGACTATTCGGGAGCTTAAGAGTATCTACCGGTAGGGGCGGTGTCTTGCAGGGGAAAGAAAACTAGAGGAAGAAATCTTTTACAAACCGGCGTGTAGATCGTCGCCCGATTTTAGCCAGCAGTAAGGAAGTAATGTCGCTACCTTCCGGGATAAAACATTCACTACACTAATAAAGCTTCGTATAATAAGGCTAATAAGGATCGTAGCAGTTGAGTCCGGAAACCTCAATCTCTCAATAAGTCAATAAAATCACTGCACACTTCATATTCTTCTATTGAATGCTGATATTCTTTTAAATGCATTTTTGCATCAACTACATAGCAGAGAAGTTATAAAAAACTGCAGAAAAAAGTGCAAATTTATCGACAAAAAACATGTTTTGTGGGTCTCTGATACCAAAAAAATTATTTTTCTTGCTCCAAAACATAATCTTTTCTCGTGTAAGCAATATTGACGTAATAAAGTTTGGAGAGTGCCGATGAAGTTGTTTTTATCGAAATACGTGATTTTTAAATATAGATTTCTCAAAAAAATAGTTTTCGGACAAACTAGATATTGCTATTTTGTATTCCTTTTCGACATGTCATCAAATTTCATTTCTTGCCCAGGTATATGGCAATAAATATGAATGGAACTTTTCTCATTTTATCCCGCGTGTTAACTTTACTATCACTAATCCAAAAAATTAATTTCTTTTGGAGCTTAATACCCAAACTACACGGCACTAAAAGAACGAAGCTAAACTGGAAAACCAATTGGTGGACAGCCAACTATTGTGGTGAACAATGAGAGTTTTGAACAGCTTTTCCCCGAGATTCTGCCGCTTTGCCTGTTATTCCCAAATTTTTCCTCGTTACGAAAATCGCTCTCATCTACTCATTAGATTAACACTCAAGGATCTCAATGACGACCGTTGAAGCACAATAAATAAATAAGTACACAAATAAATAACTAAAAATTGACGGTGATATCTAATGAAAAGGTCAAAGCTATGGAAATGTTAGCACTGCAATTTGGAACGTATGGTCACTTACTAGTTTCATCTCCATTTAAAAATAAAATAATATTTATTTTTCCTGACGAAGCTTTGCGTTAAAACGGTTTTACATGAGAACAAAAAATAACTAACAAACTTTCCTGAAATATTGTACAAAAATAGGAAAATAAGTGTATATGTTAAGTCTCGACAATCTCTATATTTTAATTCCTCTAGCTTTTATTTGATGTTTCATAAAACGTTACCGAGAAGAGTCCGTCATTTCATTTTCCTGATGCCAATTAAAAGTTAAAATGTAAGAGAATTCTTCGTCGACAACGACCACTCATTTCGAATATATAAGCAGCATTAAAAAGATAAGACGTCAATTACAGCAAGTCAATACGTTGTTACTGTTACTCCAGTATACAAATTGTGCATGCGTTTGGATTGCAATATACAAGTAGAAAACGTCTCTGAGAACTGTTTCCTTTGTAATTTATATTAATTTCAAAAGTATTCTTGACGTTACAAATAATGAAGGGGTATATTAAAATGAAGTACAGTGGCACACAGAAACGTCATTTCTACGCTCTTTTATTAATATTGAGTATCCACCGAATGTCGTGGGACTTCATCCGAGTAGTCTCCCTGGAGGCACAGACGTCTGCAAAGCGGCTCCCGTAGGGAGCGTGGGAGCGGCGGCAGCGGAGGCAGGGACAGCGACGTCCCGGCGACAGGGTCGGCGGCGGACGCGCGTTATAATAGCGAAACTTAATTCCGACGCGCCCCGAGCGCGACGAAAAGAAATTGAATTCGCTGAATATTCAGCGCGCGCGCGGGAGCACGCAATGCAATTAATTCTTTCCCGTAGATTCACCCGCCATTAACGAAGGTAAATGTTTGTTTCGGCAATTACCTCCGGCGGCATGCTTTCTCCCCAACGCCACCGCGCCGGGCAGGGGCGACAGTGAGGATGAGGGTGGAAGGGAGGGAGAGGACGTGGCTGCGGTGATGAGGAGGCGCGCCCGACGTAGCGCTTCTCAGCTGTTTACCACATGAAAGCGCCGCGGTGCCCCAGCCGCGCGCGCCGGTTGTTGGTGGCGCTGCCCTGACCACGGGAAGTGAGGCGCACCCGCTGTTACACAGTGGGTCGAAGAGTGATTCTATCTGCAAATTTATGCTTCTAGGATGTAGTATAGGATATTTTGTTAACTCATTAGCTTCCACAGAAAATAATACCTTTTGAATTGAAATCCATGGTGTAAGAAAATGTAATCCTCGTGATTATAAATTCTTCTTGATCTATTATGGCGTACGCGATAGGGTGTTCCTTTTACGTACTTCATAACGATGTCAAGAAAAATGAACCCTCGTGATTATTGAGAGTGCAATATCAAGGATATGAATGAGGTAAGGTTTATAAACTGGTCTGATCACGAGAAATCTTCCATTATTTCACATTTAACCCATTCCATGCAAACCTACGTTTTCTACATCAGAAGATATTACTTATTTGTGTTCTAAAAGCTCCTATTAAATGAAAATGAAAATTTTCATTCCATGTATAACTTCCAGAACTCATGTTTATTACAGTTATATACGTACATCTATATAATAAACAATAAAATTAGTCTTGGCAATATGCTTGCACATTTTCTTTGAAAGAGATGTGGGTCCTTTAACATATGTATGAGTATGCAAAATACGTAATACAAGTATTTAGAGAATATTTCTTTCAACGAACTTGAAATCTTTCGCTCTATAAAGTTTGATTAGAAGATAGATAAGCAAAGTGCTGTCAAAAATTACATTCTCATATTGTCATTTTTGAGCTTGAAATTACGAAATTAGCGCATACAAATATATCGAAACTATTTAATTGTTTTCCCTTCATAATTTAATAAAATGCCACTATATTTCTCCTACAATTTGAGAGAAAGTTACGTTCTCTAATTTCTCCTCGAACCCTCTAGGTCTACTCCTTAAAAAATATTATTGAATTTGTTTAGTAGTGTACTGGGAAAATCGAAGTATCTTTAGATATTTGGCTGTCCGGGAGACGCCAAACAACTAAATTCATTTCGCCCTGAAGAAGTTTGCAGAATATTTGCTTGTAAATTGGTTAGGTTGTAACGTGTCTAAAAATCAATGACTGCAAAAATATTTCTAAAAATTAGAATAGAATGTTATACACCAGGACATAAAAGGACTTGAAGAACATGACTTCATCTACACTCATTGACTGAAGCAATGATAATTTCTACAATTTTTATTTTCCGCCAAAGTTGTTTGTATTTATTGTAAGCAATCATTTGCATTTAATAAAGAAAAGTAAGACCTGAAAAAATGCTCTTGGATTATGCTTGACATATTCCTCTTTTCAATGTCACTGTATGTCATCCCGCTATACCTCCCTGGTTGATATTATAACGACAATGGAGCACATATAATAAATGACGCATCAGAAAGAGTATATTTACGATATCTACCAATGCAAAATTGATAATGTAGCATTTAATTATTAACATTTAGAGATATGTTATGTGTACTGAGAAAAAACCTTTTAAACGAAAAAATAAAACAATAAATGAGATGTCTGTGAGAGTGTTTGATAATTCACGGTGGAATTAAATCCCTCCTGAGAATTCAGAAAAAAACGCAAAAGAAAGTGATATCTTTTCCCTCACATTCCGGTGAAAACAAGAAGAACCTTTTACTTGAAACAAATTTACTAAAATACACATAAAAGGATTTCATCAAGAGAGATCTTTAATACCTTAAAAAATCTACTTGCATAAAACATTACAAGAGCATGGAGTCCATCAGTACGATACAATCATACAAAGCATTGTGAATTATTATGAAAAATATGGTGCTGAACAAAATTTCAATATGACAGTGCTAGGCTAGCGAGATGCTTTTCAATGGCGCATTTTTAATCATTGTAATTTTTCAACTTCTCCCTCTCTCTCTGTTGATCAGTTTTAACTCAATATTGACTCCCCAAATTCATTAATGTGTATTTTAATTATCGTATAATCTAATCTAAAATAAGAGTTATCTGCCGAAAGTTCGTCGTTTTTCGGCACACAATTACACGACTTTTTTTCTTACGAAGAACTTCGTAAGGTGATATAATGAAAAAAGGAAGTGTAACACATCAATTTGGAAGAAAAATAATTATATAAATGTGAAAATAAGTAAACACCTCAGGTCGTCTGCAATATATAAATTATACACACTAGAACTGCTACAACAGCACATTTTTTCTAGCCTTATTTCTAACTTTTGCAATTTTTGAGATTACAGAAAATTCAGCTAAAATAAGACCTTCCCCATTTTCAGCGCTTTTTATTCTCACAGAGAAAACACACTGAAGAAGTTTTGAGAATATGTTTGTAAATTGGAGTAACTCGAAGTAGAAATTACACAAAACCTACTCGTATTTCAAAAAAGAACATTCATGATCTATTTTCAAGGTTTCATTTGTTAGTAAGATAAAATCGATCAATTTTGTACTTTTGCAGTGGTCATTTTTTTCAATTTCTGAAAATAGAGTTTACTGGAACTGAGGCATCTAACTAATTTTCATCGCCATTTGCTTCATACTAGAAACAAATTTAGAGAAAAGATTGGAGCCATTTTCTAAAAAAAAAATGTTTGAAAATTGTCTATATTTATCGCAAAATTACGTGTAAACTTCTCATAATTTCGAAACATTTTATGTGACTTTACTTCAACATCATTATTTGAACAATAGATTTATTTAAATAAAAGTTCAATATTGTAGGTGCAGGAAGACGACAAACAATTTTTGACCTTGTCGAAAAATCACGGATTTCAACGAAAATAAAACCTGCGATATTTTTTAAGCGTTATCTACGCTCCTCGAAAGTAAAAAAGTTAGACATTTTCGAAAAGAAGCAAAAAATCAAAATATACGATTCAATCTCGCGGGGCCCCATGTGCGTTTAGATCGATTGGGGAATATAAATTTTGGAGAAAATCGTCCAAGGCCACTAGCGTTCATCACACACAAGGAGTGACGGACGGAGAGAAAAACAGAGATTTTGCCGTCAATTAATTTTTGGGTAACAAGGACTTGCAAAACATCGATTCTGACTGCACAATGTGTTAGAGAGAGTCATCTGCTATGTTTTGAAACAAGATTTATCTATGTTTTGTTTCGACAATAAGAGTTTTTGTTGAAATTTCACCGATTTTTGCCGCACGATTACACTACTTCCTTTTTACTACTTACGTAGTAAGGCAAAGCATTAAAAATAAACTCATCAAATTATTACATTTATGAATATATTACATATTAAAATGATGTTTGAAAATATTTTGCTCTCGTCCGACAGAGAGTTTTAGTTTTCGGAAAATAAAAATATTTTAGTTGAAGTCATTCTGGATGTTTATTGACATTTTTAATCATGCTTTTACAAATAGTTTCGAATTAAAGACATGGTTTAAAAAATCCATAAAATACATAGATGGTTATGCAATACATAAATTACTTAGTTAAAATACTTTTGCGTACCCACTGGGATGTTCTCGCCTATGTGAGAAACATGGAGTTATACGAATACTTAAACACATTTTTCTTGCAATCATTTTTTGACTTTCGGGAGCCATTGATGCTGGGCAATTCAATCGGTCTTCGTAAAGATATCGTTTCTTCATTGAGTTAATTCTCTCTTCTTTCGAGAACAACACCCGCTGACAGCTTATTTGGTCGCATCGATCTCTGTTGGTTTCATTCAGTCGTGCTCAAGAGTCAATCTCGGGAAGCGAGCAAGAAGAAAATGAGATACGCTTCAGAGAGGCACTAGATGTACCTCCAATATTTCATTAAAATATTCATTGTTGTGGTGGTTTCAATAGAATCAATAGAAGGGATTGAGATTTCTTCTAAAGAAAATAGAAATTGTATTTACGATAATTTATTCATTGCTCGATGAAGTGAAAACAGGATAAACAACCAATTATGTTTCGAGAAGAAAGAAAAAGCACTGACGGTCATGGAATATTGGAGATATATGTAATAGAAATAATATCGTAAACGAAACCCCAAAAAATACTTGGTTAGATATAACAAAGAAACTGAGTGTGTGTGTGTGTGTGTGTGTGTGTGTGTGTGTGTGAGTGAGTGAGAGAGAGAGCGAGAGAGGGAGAGAGAGAGAGAGAGGGAGGCACGGAGAGAAAGAAAGAGACACGGAGAGAGACAGAGACGGGGAGAGAGACGGAGAGGAAGACGGAGAGAGAGAGACGGAGAGAAAAGGAGAGAGAGAGACGGAGAGAGAGACGACGGAGAGACGAAGAGAGAGACGAAAAGAGACGGAGAGAGAGTCTGAGATGGAGAGGGACAGAGAGAGGGAGCGAAAGAGGGAGAGAGGAAAGGAGAGGGATCGATAGAGGGAGAGAGAGGGAGAGAGGATGAGAGAGGAAGAGGGAGAGATATAGACGTTTTAATAATTCAATAATTTGAAAATCGGTTTATAAATTACATAATTAGAGAAGTATTATTTAAAATTATGCGTTTTATCTATCTGCTCTATCTTGCATTTAAAACTTCGTTGAGATATTGCTAATGAAACACAAAAAGTAACAAATAACACAATTAGTTTAAAATATTTCATTATTCTAATCACCTATATATTTTCTTAAGTGTGGATATAATTAGCATCTCTCACACCTAATCAATCTTAAAAATGAAGTGCGCAAATAATGATGAGCGCTCAAGACGTAATTTCAGTTTAACTTCATAAAAATAAATATTTGTTTAAAAATAAGCCTACATTAGACAGATAAAATGTTTATAGGTTTGTTTGAGATTGTACGTGTATATATTGAAAACAGCCAGTCGTAGCGCTTTAAAATTTTCGAGTAGACTTTCCAGGGCAGTCTTGAACCACGCCGTAATTCATGAAATAAAATCTTTTGAGATTTTCTATTACATTTTGAGAGATTCGGTTTCTCTGGGTTCCCTAGTCTGGAGTAAGTGGGACGCAGTATTTGAATTCTATTAGAACAGTTTAACTAACGCTATCTCTTCTTATGAATGGGAAGGGGAGATGATGTCCCCTTGGAAGATTTTTTGCAAGGGTGCGCTAGTAACTTCTTAATATCATACAAGTGCATTAAATAATCTGTGTATGAGATCTCCTTCACGTGGAGCTGTTCAGCAACACTTCAATGTAAGATAGCGCTACCTTACTAAATGTATTATGTATTATTATGTATTATGCAAAATATATTATTTATCATTTGGGCTGTATAATTCTAAGCAACCTGAAACAAGTATTGTATCACAGACTCTGGGTCAATGATCCCCATGTCGATCAGGTTTTTCGTTCAGTTTCCCTGATCCATTGAGCAAATGCTGAGATGGTCTCTTGTTTTGGACATAAATGTAACATCATTTATAAAAATAGATTTTATTACATAGGAGCAAATACTTTTGATAACAATCCTCGCAAAAAACGCTTAGTTCTTTTCTGTATTCAAAATCCAAGTAGTATATGGCTTAGGGTAGGGATCTCAGAATTTTGAAAACGTGCACAGAATTTACTTCTCCCCATAGCACGTCACAATCAGTTTTAATTGTTTTTTGACGGAAAATAAATAAATAAATATAAATAAAGCGCCGGTCAAAGATTCGATTAAGCGGTGGCATTCTTACGAGCGGCGCAAAGGCCCCACTCCCGCCACCAGAAGCACAGTCGCGCTTCCAAGGTCCCGCCACAGTTCTAATGGTAGACTTTGCACTAGGCCATTCGAAAGCGCCTCTGAGATTAGCTGTTAACACGTTGCATGCATTGCGGCGCCCACCGCGGTGACTCACAAATCCTTCCTTTCCCACGTTAAGTGGTGCTGTTCGGTGGCGTGTGAAGGGGTCCGGCGCTTCGCGGTGGCGATGCCAAGTGGCTCTGAGTGAAAGCAGCCTCCCTTTTATCCAAAGAACAAATGACACTAAATCACAAACCATTCTTAATTTTAAGAATTTTTATGTTAAAATTTTTCAATTAATTAGAAGATGAATATTTCTTTTGATATGGTTGATATTAACTCAGTAATAATTTATTTTTGCTATTGACTACAGTTATCTGTAATTGCTCTTCAAAGAGTAACACATTGGACGGCAAAGGAACGAGTAAAAGAGATCTACACGCACAGGGTCTAACCCACAAGTCAACAGGCATGCAATCGGAGCAAAAAGGGTGATTTGCTGCACGTTGAGAGAGTGTTCAAATGGGCGTCATCAGGTTTTCCAACACTTTATCTCGATGGAGCTCGTGCTCTTAATGCTTCAGATGAAAGATTACGAAGCATTTTATTGATTTATGGGCTGTGGCAAGTTAATTTGCCAGCCAGAACGAATGCTTTTTACAAATGATAGCTCACTTGATACTCTATTGGAGTAACTTACATTTAACGTATCTGTCAATCATTCAGGTTTCAACTTTTTGGATATTTCCAAATGCATGTTACATTTTATGTAAATTTTACTTGCAAATGCTCTATGACAATCTAATTTCTTAAATATATTACTTATCTTTACCTGCTTTGCTGATCATATTTGCTTCTAATACTTTGTTATTTAATTCTCCACGGATGTTGCACAAATAAAATTATTATTTGAATATTCAAAGTCTTTCTTACAAATGTCCTTTACTGAAATAATTGTAAACTACTGAATTTTTCTTTGGCATAACATTTGGAAATATATTTTGTTCTCGTTTTTTCTTGTGTTACAGTATCGGCTTCCATAGGATCTATTGAACCTTGGTAGATGCAGTCAGTATTGAAATGAAGAAGTAGACCCTGCGTATTCTTATGAAATGATCTCAGCATATTTGTGCATGCGACGTATTTTTGTTCACTTCACTTTCCAGCGTGGAAGCAGACAACAGTGATTTGCTATAGTTTCCAGACGTGTGTGTTTGTGAGGTGATATTGCACTTGCTAGTTGTCGTAGTGTAGACCTAATAACGAAGGTAATAATCACCAAAAGAGAATGACAATACGCAACCCTTCTTTACAGTTCTGTCCAAGTTCTCCCTCAAAAATATGGGGAAAAATCATTGAAATTCATGGATCGAAAGGGTCGGAATATACATGTATTTTCAAACAGTGACAATACTGCTAGAAATTACATTCACAAATTATCTACTAACGAAATTTGAGTATAAAACCTCGTTCGACGTGATGCTGATGCTTACACATATACGCTTCACACTTTTCACTCAATCGTAGAACAAAATATGTAGTTGTTTTGGGAATGAAAACTTAGCAAAGGTATTTGTGACAAATATTTATACATTTCTAATCGTAAAAGAAATCAAAAATATTTACTGCTTCCCGAAAAAAGATGCATTAGTTTGACATAGAGTGCTTTGCTCAAGGTCTCAAATAGTGCTGGTTGCATGCAAAGGTGCTAGAGTTATCCAAAGGGCTGTTGACTCGCAAGATGTTGACGCAGATCACTCTTGCAGGCATTATTGTACGCTCCCTTCTCCCTTTGCTTTCAGCGTCTCCTCACCGCTTTCAGTCGCTCGGAGAACATATGACAGTACATATCTTAAAATATATAATTTAGTAACAGAATTAGAATTAATAATTAATTTAATAGCAGAAATAATGTAATTTAGTTGTGTAATTCAATTTAGAGGTGGAAGCAGGCTGCAATTAAATTAAGATATTTAAACGCAGAGGACAGCATTTTGGATATAATTGGAACTAAACGGCTAAATTAGTATGGACATCCCCGAAGCATGAGCATTAATAGGAGGCAAAACCTGTCTGGAAGTGAACGCATCCACAACAGAAAAAGCGTGAAAGTCCGTCAAGGAGTTGAAGAAAGGACGTAAGTAGGCAAGAAGGCTGAAAGATGGAGACTGGGAAGACGGAAAGAGATGGAAGCTTAGAAGCGAGAAGCGGCGCCAGCCGTAAAAACCCTGGCAGCATATCCGTGTACAATTATATTTTAATTTGATTAAATGTTGGGAGTGTGAAACCAGCAATCAAAAGTTAATACACTGAATACAAACATACCAAGTTTAAAAAAATACGACCTGATTTATAACGTTTTGAAGAATGACAAGACAAGAAACTAAAAATAAATTTTATAGTGCAGTATTTGTTCTTACGTTACTTTATGAGTGTGAGAACCGAGCACTTGCCCAGAATAAATTAATAAATGTAGAGATCTGCGAATTTTAAATTTTTAAAGAAGATAAAGTAATTTTTCTAAAGGACGTGTTAAGAAAATAATTTATAAGATCAAAATGTGAATGGATTGAACATAGAGGAGAATGTACATGTAGATTGAAGAACCAAACACACCGGACTGCTAAAACTGGCTTAAACTGAAACTAATTGGCTGACTGTCCTAACGGACAGACAACGCAATGAAAAATGGAATGGAATGGCATTTCTATGTTAATGTCAGAATGAAGTAGAAGAGAAATGATTTACTTGAATGTAAAATTCGTCACTGTGACATTAATTTTATTCAATTTAATGGGTTCACTCATTCATGTTAGAAACAAAACTTACTGTGTTGGGTTTAATCTTTTAATGGTTATACGATAACTTTTATACTATTAAAGCTATGGTCATGTTCCAAAGAATTTACTTTTACATCTCTTTGCTAACTCAAAAATTTAAAAGTGAAATTACATTCTGTGTTTGTGATCCGGGATTCATTGCCAATTCCCTCAATTTAGCGTGTTCAGTTAGTTTCGTGGCAGCAACTGTGGAGCTATCTAATTTACATTGCATAGAAATTCACCATCTGATATTCATTGTCAATTAGTGGATGTGTGTGGAAGGTAAGCAGGTGCACAATGCAGTAGTTTTAAATTGCAAGAATGGAAATTAATTAGCAGGTGAAATCCACTGGGAGAGTACCTCTAAAGAATCTTTTTATATTACATTTAGACAACTTTGGAAATAGTTATAACGGTCTATCTCATGAGAAGGATATAGAATGAAAGTACATTTATGAATAGAAAATATCATAAATCATTATTCGTAAAAAATATAATATTTGTAAACAGCAATACATTTAGTTTCCTAAGTTAAAAGACAATTAATTAAGTTTAAATTATTGTTAGTGCTTACACGTGAATTTCGAATTGTTTGTAAAAAATTCTAAGAACATGACGTATCACCATTAAACATTGTAATGGTATGAATTCTGTATCCCAATTAGAATCCTGATACACATCTTAGGGGGCACTGTGATACGGCGTGTGAATATTCGTCTTATCTGTGCAGGCCCATATCAATAATAATTTACATTTATTGGGTTAAACAAAATAGTTCCATGAAAAATAAAATGGCCGGCAGTACAAATAAATAGAAGAAGAATTATGTAAGAAAAGAAATACTTGTGGAAACAATATTTCAAATAATGTCCTACAATGTTCACGCAAAGGTCACAGGAAAATTCCAGTGTCTCACTTTTAAAATTCCGTTCCATGACACGACATGTAGGATTTGACTCCTTTATGGCCACGCCGCTGCGTTATGCCATTAAGATTGTAGCCACTGTAAATGAAGTCGTGTACTGAATTGAAGCCAAGGTCCAATGAAATATGATCGCCGTCACGACTATTTTAAAAGTGCTTGTGCAACTTCTGTTTTTTTCAGGAATTAAAATAGAGCTACTTTTCACAATCGTTTATATTCAACTGTTCACCACCGTCTACCTCGCTCCATCAATCACGTTTCGTGCAGATCACCCTCACGCCCACGTGGTCAACTGTTGGCCTTGTTGGGTAGCTACCGCACTCATCACGAGCTACGTACTCAATTTTTTGCATGTTACCTCTTCCTTCTGTCCTAATGGATAAGGGAAGTAACGACCCACATAGTAGTTTTTCCGAATGTAAGTCATATATGTACCAAGTTCGGATGAAATTGCGTCAGGTAAACTAGAATTAGTCATACACACATTCAAATTAAACATCTAAATTATTTGTTGAATACACACCTTGTTAAGTTCTTAGCATCAACCAGTTTTAACAAATAAGGTGTGAAAAAAAGAATTTCAAGTATGAATGACAAATTGACCATTTAGTTTATACATACATATGATACATACGTCGAAATTAAGCAGGCGCAAATGCAGTCCAGCAACAATCGCCCCATTTCAACGATATTGTCCATGTCAATTAATTGACATCGATCGTGCATAACTTGATGAAATGGTGAGTTTCCTCAAACGGCCATAAAACATATTTCCTATGGCCAATCTACCGAGCTAGATTTCTTGTGTATATCCTCAGACGATGGCGCGTTATTTTGTTGACCTCGTAGTATCATACGCGCCTGTCAGATTGGATTTATTGATATAAATATTGTCTTGACCACTCTTCTACCTGTCCTCTGCATTTGTGCATTTCCTCAAAGATCCAGTAACTAATTTATCAAAGCAACACGAAACCCAAACATCTTGAATCCCTTTAGTAGGCAACCCGCTTAACGTCGATGTGTTATGTGGCTACGCCTACAATTGCTATACCACATTAATATTATCTGAGTCGGAGGCAACAAGAATAAGAAGAAGAAGAAGAAGAAGAAGAAGAAGGAGAATGAGAAGGAGGAGGCGGGGGAAGATAAGTGGGAGAAGGCAAAAAGAAGAATGAAGATGAAATATGAGAAGAAAGAGTATAGAAAACAAAAGAAAAAAAGAGGAGGAAGAATGAAGATGGAAGGAAGAAAAGAAGAACACAAAAAATAAATGAAAAAGAAGCACGAGAGAAGATAATGTGAAATTGAATTTTACTTACCCCAATAATTCGGGTGATGTACTAACATAACGAAATACATATTTTGCACATTAGTATTTCTAGCTTCCGTAATCCAGTACACCGGTTACATGGCTCTCAAAGCTAGTTTAGCCTCATATATTATTTCAGTAGTATGCATCCCTTTTGCGGCTCTCGTACGCAACCAATATTTATAAATGAGGGCTCTAAAGAAATAGAATTTCACGGAGACATAAGGAATTGTATTTGGCTTTAAAAATATAAAGGATTTGTTTAAAAAAGCATCTAAATAGTCATGACAAATGCAACACGCAACCGTCGGTGGTATTTTTGAATCTAAATAGTCAAATAACTAATTAACAAAGCGTTTTAGGGCCTTAAAAACTAAACTCTTCTTGACCATTCTATTGCATTCTTGTTGATTCCACACTTCTAGATTCTACCCCACCTGTTCAGAGTCTAGATGTATGTGAAATTAAACTAATTACTTGTTATGCTACGCGATTGAATTACACGGGTGTACCTCTGTGGTCAGTAATAACGTTAAATAAGAATAGTTTGTATTGAAAAGGGTGTATTGTATTGTTATCAGTTACAAGGAGACTTACAAAACAAGTGACGGAGGATAAGAGAGTATTGAAGGAAAATATATATTACAAACTTCATATGGAAATGGAAAAATAGGGAAGAGGGTGGGGTTTAACGTGCGAGAGTTGTCGCACGCGTACTCTAGTAGAGATAAATTCAGTTTGTTTTAAACTCACAGAAGGTTGGCCTTGTGGCCTAGTGGAAGACTCGTGCTTGCGGGGATCACCTGAACGGGGCTTTCACCTTGCGCCTCACCGGTGGGCGCGGCGCTCTCCTCCGAGGCGGGCGGGCGTCGGCGCCGCTTTCCGCCAGGGGCGGGGGCAGGGAGGTCGGGGGGGGGGCGGCGAGTGGCGGCCGAGCGGAGGGTCGATGGCGCGCGGCGTCGCGGCGCCCTCCGGCTGTTGACGGACTCGAGAGCGGCGGAGAGCTCGTTACCGTCGCCTGTTGACGTGGCGCGGCGCCGCGACGCCGACGACGCACCGGCGCTGGAGCCGCGGAGGGCGGCCTTAGCGACGCCGACGTCTCAGCGCCGGCGACGCAGACGGTTAGTTTCGAGGGGCTGCAGCTGGGAGGGAGGGCGAGAGGGGTCTTGTTTTTGTTAAGGAAATGTGTCGCGTTTGCCGGCGAGAATTCAGGTGGTTAATGCTGA
Organism: Teleogryllus occipitalis; assembly: GCA_011170035.1. Taxonomy (NCBI): domain Eukaryota; kingdom Metazoa; phylum Arthropoda; class Insecta; order Orthoptera; family Gryllidae; genus Teleogryllus; species Teleogryllus occipitalis. The sequence continues at coordinate 63,692 of BLKR01000245.1, read as the reverse complement.
AGAGGAATATTCCCCAGTTAATACGTACACGTGGAGGGGGGGAGAATATTCTATATTTTTCAATGCAGATAAGGTGGGAAATATCATAAAATTAATTTAAATGTATCATCTATCCCTGATTGGTAGACAACTTATGAGTTAATAATGTTTGGCAGATGCACGTTCATTTGGAAGATATTGGGGAAATGTATCTATACTTTAGATGTATGAGATTTTCCATCACATGCTAATTAGTAAAGAAGCCAATGCTTCATAATCGATCCCCGTATATTTCCTAGAAGTTTGTAGCATTTATTCCAAAACACCCTGTACTGTTATTTGTTGACTATTCGATTTGAAGCTATTTCTTTGAAATTTTACCTAAATGTACTGGGTTGTTTTTTTACTTAACAGTTGATCAACAAATTATTTGCTTTTTAATAATACGCATTGAAATTCGTTTATATTTTGCACACTCCAAAATAATCCACTTGTTTCAACATAATCATTGTTTTTTTGTATTAAATTATTTTGGAAATATTGATATTTGTGAATAGATTAAATTATTGCATTAAAGTTTCATTTATTATCTCCTACTAATGCTTTTAACGAGTAAAGCTGTCTGAAGGAAAATTGACACTGCTAAACTCCCTCAGTTCACAAATTAAACTCTCTCGACTGTTGTAAGTCTGCAGGTGTTAACACGAACTGATGAAAAAATTGAGGGAATTTTATTTTAGGTATGCATGTTGATAACAAAATGTGATGGTTCTTATTTTTGTGATGTTTTCTATTTATTTGATATGTCCTATTTATGAGACAGAACACGCACGTCTATACTGTTATGTTGCATTACGTATCTAGCTCTGATTTTAAGTTATATACCTTATTTTTACTACACGTTTTCTCCTCCTTTGCCGCATGCCTTTCCTTTTCCCTAGTTCTCCCTTTCCTTTCTCTTTCTTCTCTTTCTTTCGCCTCCTTTCTCTTTCTTTTTGCCCTTCTTCATATTTCATCTTCATCCGTCTTCTCCTGATATATTTTGGAATTTTTTACTTATTTTGAAAAGAACGATTTTCTTCCAGACTCAATGTAGTAGGCATATATTTTTTTATCGTCTCCTCTATTATTTCAGTAGTATACATCTTTTGAAGCTCTCACACACAATCGTTCTTTATAAATGAGGTAACTAAAAAAAGATAATTTCACGGAGACGTGACGAATTGCACTTTCACTTTAAAAATATGAAGGATTTGTTTACAAAATGCATCTAAATGTTAATGTCAAATGCAACCCGCTACTCGGGAGCTTTTTTGAATCTTCAAAGTTAAATAACTCATAAACAAGGTGTTCTAGGGTCTTAAAAACTAAAGTTCTGAGACTCAAGGCATCAAATTGTTCTTCACATTGTAATCTACAGGATGAGATCATCTTGAACATTATATTACATTTTTGTTGGTCCGGCGCTTCTCGATGTTACCTCACCTGCTCAGTGGCGTGCAGAATCTGCAACTAAATGTTAAATTAAACTAATTACTTGATGTAATACGAGACTGAATAAAAAGGGTATACCTCTCTGCTCGGTAATAAAATTAAATAAGAATAGTTTGAAAAGATAACAAGGGTGGATTGTGTTGTTATCATGTACAAGGAGACATAGAACAAGTGACGCAGGATAAGATGGTTTTGAAAAAAAGTATATATTACAGGTTTAATATGGAAATGGAAAACTAGGGAAGAGGGTGGGTCCGGGCGAGAGTTATTGCACGGGTGCGCTAGTTTAAAAAAATAATTTTTGAAATATTTTCCACCGAAATGTCACAATGGTCATAAATTAAACTTTAAAATTTACAGGAATGTAACCCTCATATTAATGTAGTAGAAAATGGTTTAAAAAGGTCTTGCATCCATGAAAAGAAAATGTATCACCTATGAAATCATAGTGACAATAGGCGCAGTGAACAAGAACAGTAAATTAAAAAAGGAATAAAATTAAGTGAACTATTGCAATAACGTTGTTTAAGAAAAGAGGAACGCTAATGCTTTATGTAATAGCTTGAAAATAAATAATTATGAAACAATTTCATTAGATGTTAAAATGAAAGGACGAGCTAAATAAAATTAGTCTGGAAAGACGGTAAGGATGTCTTGGAAGACGGCTTTTCTGAGAAGAAATTTACAATAATGTAAATGTTAATGTCATTATTTTGAGCCCAGTAAGTACGAGATTGAAACCAACAAAGAGGGTTTTAATAGCTGAGAGAAAAGCCAGCCTAAAATGCATTCTCAGAATACGATATCCGAAAGGATTCCTTCACAATTGCAAATACGAGTACATAATGCTTTGTGGTACCATGCAACAACGCAGAGGGGATTACTTTAAAGGCCACTTATTATGTGATCTCAGGCATCCAACATCATCTACTAAACAGTACTGCGTACTACGTCAATGCTCTTCACGATAAAATGGAAGTACAGAAATTGATGCTCCACACCATCACAATGCCGTTTTCAGGGAAACTTATAAGCGTTTTGAAGCTTTAGGAAGAGCCGCAGGAGGAGGTAAAGCAGCAAGAGAGAGGAGAGAAAGCCTAGAGTAATGGAGATGAATTCTAACAATTGTAAATAGAGAATAAAGCGAACTTTGACAATAGTAAATAAAATAGAACATTCTTGGTTTGCGCATAAAGAAAGGTGATGGCAAAAATACTATTACAGAGAGGACACTATAAACAGTTTTTTAATACTAAGTGATAATTTTAGTCCAGTAAACGGACTAAAATCTGTTGGGAAATTCACTTAATGGAATCGCACTTAAATACTTTTGCTATTATAAGTATGGGAATAATTAAACGACAATAGTAAAAATAAATTATATACATTTATTTTATGCCTGCTGTTTATTATTTTTTCAAACTTTTATGTGTATTATTCATTCACTTATTTTGTCTATTCTATTATATTCTTATATACCACTGTTCCTCTTTATGTTAATCACTCAATTTTTCCTTTTGTCAGAGATCCACTGAGGATGGGGAAATATTGTTCCCGAAAGGTACTTTTGGACATAAAATAAATATATATTAGTTATTTTTACTATTGTGGTTTGATTATTCCCATACCTATAATGGATTACCACAAGATATCGCCACGGAATTTACTTTTGATATGTCAAATAAAAACTGAAAGGGAAAGTTAACATTCGCAGATGTATCTGGGGGTAGAAGTCAATGGGCCGACACGCTACGTCGTATCCGCTTCAAAATAACTTGTTTGGGAGCCCGAAACTTCGGGGAGGCAGCCCCTATCGCCAGGGAGCAACCGGCGCAGGCCGAGCCGGGCGGGGCAGGGTCGGGGCGGGAGGCCTGGCGCGGGGGCGGCCGAAGCCGAGATTCCGCAGCCGCGGGCGCGCCCAAGGAGCGTTGATTATGCTCTTTGTGCAGGGCGCAGTCGGCGGGAACTAAACGGGCGGTGGCGGCTACAGGGAGGGAGAATGGAGGGGGCGGGGGAGGCCGGATCAAACACGCGCGCGCATTCCCGCAGGCGCGGCTCCGAGTGAGAAGCTCACCCCCCCCCACCGCGCCGCGCCACGTCCCTCCCCCCACGCACCGATCCCCACCGCCGCCGCCGCCGCCACGCCACTCATTCTACGTGCGATCGTCTCCGACCACTCCCATGCCCCCTCTCCCTTGGCTTCCTCTTTCGCTCTCTGTACTTCTACCTACCCTGACCTTTGCTTTTTACATGATTTTTTGGCCGTTAATATTTTAAATGTAATAATTTTTTCTGGCCATCAGTTTTTTACAGACAATTATCGTGTTAATAAGTGAACAAAATACTGGTCAGGTCACAATATTTTTCATTTACATTTCAATGCTTTTATTATAATAAGTACATTATTGATTTTAACGACATTTCGGAATTAAATTTTACCCGATTATCAGGTTTCTTTCAATTAAAATTTAAAAAATTGTTAAGTTTTAGGAATTTAAAACAATAGCATAGCCATTTTTCGTTTTTGCCTTTTGAGTTAATTTTACTGCATCTGGGAATGATATGTATTGCAACTTGTTTGGAGTAGAATGGGTTAAGAAAATTTGTCTTTTGAAAGTTAAATGAAGAATAAAAACTGAAAGGACGATAGGATGAAGTTTAATATCAAAACGTCGCTGAAATCAAAAATGTACTTATTATAATAAATTACTGAAAAGGAAAAAAATGACGTGAATTTATTAACGAAATAATTGTATTATGCGTTTATGTATTTTATGCGTTTATGTATTTTATTATGCGTATTATGTTTATACAAATTGCAGGCCAGAAAGAATAATCTGTTTTTCTGTTCTTGAAGGTAGAAACCGCTTTTATATGGTACGATAATGTAATTAAAATATGATTTTTTAAAAATATATTAAATTTTTTTCAGTCACGCGTAAAATAAGACGCAACGTCCGTTTACTACGCAATACTGTTAAAAGATTCAATCCATTTTTTAAGGAACAATTCTTGTTGTTTTTTGCACCTCCATCCCCACTGTTTTTGGATTGCTCTTCCGTTTTTGAAGCTTCTCTCGAGATTTTTGTTTATTATCTGCTTGAAGGTTCATACCATATTTATATACATCGAATATTTAATTAGAAATCAATTATTAAAATATTTGATATTTTCAATTTCATATTTATCTTGTATATTTGAACCTTCCCAATAATTTTACTTTATATTCCATTCGTTTACTCCGCGGTACTGTTAAAAATTTCCGTCCAATAATATTTATAAAGACTCGCCTGCTCGACCAAAAACTTCACTGACGCAAAAAGACAATGACATGATGTAATGTGGGTGATGAAAATGATAACTTAAATGTATTCGAAAATTAGCAGCATCGTATTATTTGTAACCGCTGTGGGCGCGTAAATGTCTTCGTACGTCTTCCTACGGAGTGAAAATGAAACGTTGTAGATTTACTGCCTGTACAGGATTCTCAGGACTAAAAGAAGCATATGAGCTAAATTCCATTGCCTATTTTGTTGCCTCAGTGCCCCATTCTTTCTCTGCTAGATGGCGAAAGAAGCGTTGCGAAGTTTGATTAGTCAGGCGGCCTAATAGCCTGAGCCTCATTACTTAAAATAAGGCATGACTGTTTGATTGATTGATGGGTTGACTCTAAATGCAGACATGTACTGAACTCGAAGACATTGAAGGCCTGTGATTGCAAGGTCTCGGGAATCTAGGTTGTCCGCAGTAAATTGAAGGCAGTTCTCCTACCAAAATCGGGAAACTTAAACTAAACAATTAATATGATTGTTTTTGTGAATCTCTGCAAAATGAAAATGTATCCGACCAAGCGATAACAAAAACAAAAATAGCTTGGCGATGTTCTTTTTATATTTGTCTTTTATGACTGTTTGGAAAAAACAATATTCACAATCAACATCTAAATTCCACACACACAAAAATTATTATAATTGTTCTGAATTACTACAGATATAATGCAACAGAAGGTTATAGATCTATGTTTAGCTGTTTAAAATAAGCCTTTGGTTACTCTTCAATTGTAATTATTTGAAACAACACAATGTTTCAGTTAGAAATTCTGGTTAAAATAAACATGTTGTTAAGTTATTCATTTTATAAGATATAATACCAGGAAATACAATTCAGCTTCTGAAAAATAGAAATAATTATGAAACATACTGTTAATTGATGTATTTCTACATTATCTGCAGCAATTTTAAAATTTCCTTACATTCAATGTAGTTCATTATAACTCATTACATATCCAACTCGTGACCCCTTAATCCCACCGAGTCGGACAGCTCCATTCCCGTATTCCCTGTGTGGGTCTTCTCTTGCATTCTCTTATGTGTCAACCGCTCTCTCATTACATCGTCTCACAGCCACCCCTCCTCCCTTGAATTCCCGGGTGCTATAATAGCACGTTGGTCATTGTCGCCAAGCAGAGCCTCTGTTCCACTCCGAGGCGCCCGTTGTCTGCGCCTACGCGTCACTTCCGGCCGGCACGCGGCTTCTGTTCTGCGCTCCGGGCTCCCACTGCCTTCTGCTCCGAGCACCGCGACACCTCCAGCCTGCCCCCCGCTAACTTTGCTTTGCTGCCAGATTCACAACATCTCGACATGACGTTTTACAACACTGCAGTTTTGCTGAGCACACGCAAGAGTAGACGCTTTCACATTTCCACACTTCCCTTTCCTGAGCTGTTTATAGCTGTAGTGGATTTCCATTGGCTTCCTCTTAACGGATGACGGTTGAGATGATTTTAAGGGGTGAACTTTGATAGGAAATTAACTTGGATGATTTAGATCTTCTACACAGGATATTATATGTTATTCAAGTATAGCCATTTGATGAAAACATCTAAGCTTTGTGCAGAACACGGGCCCGCAAAATTCGGCCTCTAGTATTTGAAAACTCCTTCATGCCCTACGTCAAAGAAACAATCTACGTATCTAAACATGTCAGCGTGATCTGTATTTAGTGTAAATGGATTTTAATTGAGAAAAAAATATTTTGACATAGTCATACGGGTTTCCACAATTTTTTGTCGTAACAGTATATTAAATAAAATATATGGGTTAAACGAAATTTTAAAATCCTATTTTTTCAGAAGTTTATTATCTTGATTTGGAATGGTTAGTTTGTTAATACGGAATTCAAATGTTTAGGACAAAAACGAATTCGGTGTGATTGAATTGTATTACGAATATTCGACAAAGATATGTCAACATTTAGCAATTTGTTCCAGAAAACACGCAATGGGTTGTTGATTTCAGTACGTGACTGAGAGAATTTGGTGTGATCCGAACGAATGCGTGGAAAATTAACCTGTTTTCGACGGGAAAATTTCCTTAGCTTTTAAAAGAAAATGATTATTTTAAAATGTCCTCATGGATTTTGCTCTTGGAAAAGTCAGTTTGCGATCATATGAAGGTACTGATAATTAGTAAGGCATTCAGTTTCGAAGTTTCCACGGGACTTCAAAATTCAGTTCTCTGTCGCATCGTGTGGTGTGTTGGCTAAAATTAAAACATGTCATTTTTATTGCAAGCTGAGGACTCGGAGCGAGGTATCATCTAGATATAAGACATTTTTCAGGTCGTGGATGTTATATTCATCTTCGGCGACATCTGCAATATCTCTCCCAACCTCCAAAGTAAAGCGCTCGCGTTTAAATCACCTGACTTCAGACGCTCTTGTGTTTCTTAGTTGCACCATCTTTGTTTTCCTCAGGCACAGGCCTAAGCTTATTTCAACTGTTAACAACTATCTGCGAAAACACTGGCAGAGATACATTACACTCGTCTACACGACTATGAAGTTTTTCAATCCAAACCAAGAATTTTTAAACTATGAATAATAAACATTGTTGATTCGTTTAACTTCTTAGGTATTTCTACCAACTTTGCAGGATTTTATTCAAGTGTTTGGTTCAGAAACGAATAAAAAGGATCTGAAACATGTTTAGTGATATTTTTAGTGCAGCGATAGAGACTAGTTTCATAATATCGGGAATATTTTCTCTTAAAGTATTTGTCATGTTCACTTGAATGAACATAACTTGTGGTGGTAAATTTCACGTAATAAAGTTACTCTTGTGACATTTGCCCCAGATTCACAGGCAACTCATCAGGTAGCGGTATTGAGGATATCACTTGCCATCACAGTCAAAGGAATTTCGTTTATGTTTCTAAATTTTTGTTTACATGTCGATAACTTCCATATGATGGTTAAAAATAGCCAAATACCCACCAATAGCGTCTACATTTACATATATGACCAAGTACAGTGATTAAATCATTTAAGTTATCCGTTCAGTAAGGTCACATTTATGGTCTCCCGGCATGTGCAGTGGATGCAAGTATAAGTGTGTGTAAGGGGTGAGGTAGGAAAAGGAAGAAGTAGGAAATATCGGGCACGGTCCGTAGCCCGTTGGTTAGGATACTGACCCAGCATTAGCTGGTTTTGATCAGATGAACCACGGAAAACTATCGATCAGAGCAGACAGCCGCGAGAATTCTCTTACAGACAGCAACAGAATTCGACCTAGCTATTTAACTAATGTCGAAAATCCTGCCACCGTCGGAACTCGATCGATTCGTAGGACCTCCCAGTCAGAGGCACAACAGTGACATCAGTTGATGCCCTGAGCCACCTCTCTCGGTGTTTATTTCGTCAAACGAATAGCCTTGCGGACTGAACTTTGAAAGTCGATGCTCAAAAAGTGTATCATTTTTCGCCGGATTTTAACATGTTTATTTCGTCAAACGAATAGCTGTAAGAAGACACGAAACTCAGGATTATATCAACTTAATAAATATTATTTTGCGCTGAAACTATTCAGAGGCACTTCGTGTATCGATGCATTACTCTCGCGCGACTTCGCTTTCGCGGTGGACTCCCCTCCTCCCCCTCGCTCTTCCCCTCCGCCTTCGCTCGCTGCCCCTGGCAACGCCGCCTTCGGCGCATGACGACTAAGCCCCCGCTCGCGGCGCCGCAGAGCCCTCGCCCAGCGCCGTCATTGAATGGAGAGCCCGTTCAAGACGCAAACCTAACTCCACCTCCACGATAATCAATTTGAAAGGCAGTTTTTCGGGAAAATCGGTTTCTGCGCTTTATGACAGAAATGTAAAGAAAAAAATTGGTTCTCAAAAATATTTATGAACTTTTCTGGGAACTGGGAATTCAAGGTGTATAAATTTATTCGTAAAGTAAACGAATACTGCGTGTTAATGTTTTCAATATCTGGCATATCTAGTCATTTTGCTTTGCAAAACAACAACAAAAACAATAATAAATCTTAGAAAGTAAAAAATGAGTTTCTAGTAAATTACGAAATCTAATAAATAATTAAATACACGTTGTAGAATTTTTTTAAACCAATATACAACTATAGAATTTGTAGAGATTTAGAAATTGCCGATTTTGCATTAACACAATAAATATCATTATGTAAGTGAGTATCCATCTTGATATAATTACTCTGAAAATGTACCCAAGTATTTTGTATTGAAAAACTGAGACTAGTATGTTGAAAGTTTATATGAGGAAAAAATTGGACCGGCAACTTTTAGGATGTAACTGAGAACACATTTTCAAGAGATAATCATAATGGACATGTAGATTTAACACTGAAAACGAAAGCATTTAAATTAAAACACAACATTGTTATTGATAAAAATAATATTTTCCAAACAATTTTCTAGGAAGAAACTTCGAGTAATTGAATACTTGTCTTGAATTTTTGTCTTTCAAACTCATTTTAGTAATTAAATTTTCATTTAATTATACAAACCGTATTTTACAAATACTAGAGCGGGCATCTGCATCATATTTAAATAGTCTCCATTCCAAGAACACTCGTGAAATATCTGCTCGGCCCGAGCAGCAAGATTACGGCATCCCCGCAATACCAACATTTCCATGAATGATCCGAAGCAAACAGCGGCCTCCTCCAGCAGCGGCGGTCAACTGAAGCCCCGGCGCTTGCGGTCGCAGAGCGACCACGAGGACGCAACGCGGAGCACGGCGAGGGCGACCGGCCTGTGGCTCGCGGACCTCTCCGCAGCCGCCGCGCCGCTCTCCTCGGGTAAATCAGCATTCCAATCAGAACACGGGCCGGCGCCGTGTTGCCACAGCCCGCGCAGACTCCCCCTCCCTCCAGCGCCCCCTGCCCCTCCCCGCTACCACCCTCTTATCTGCTAATTAATAACGCCTCCGCCGTCAGCCCGCCCGCGGGCGACAAGGAGGAGGCACAGGCCGAGAGAGCTGACAGTGGCGGGGTCGTGGCAATGGTGACGGAGGAAGTGTGGTGGCCAGGACAATGGCTGCAGTTGTGTTCGCGGCACACCACATAGGGTTGACAGTAGTGGGGGCTACAGCAGTGCCGGCGCGGGTGGTGGTGATGGCATTGATAGTACTGGTGGCTGTTGCAACGGTAGTAGTGGAAATTGCGGCGACTCCGGCTATTATAAAGAGGATGGGGGAAGCAGTGGTTGTGAGGGTTATAGTAGTGGTGGCGGCCTAACTGATGAAGCCAGTGGTGATTTTTGTATTGGTGAAGGTGATATCAATTGTGCTTGTGCTGGCGGCCATTATACAGACAGATGTGGGGGATGGCGTGGACCAATGGCAGTAACGAATGTGATGGTAGTTTGGCGGCGATGTGGTAAGAGCGAGAATTTATTGGTTCCTGGCGCGTCAACTACTTATTTCATTAGTCTATGTGTGTAGCGCATGCCATATTTCGAGAGGGGGGGTGTTCATTTTCTGCAAAAACAGGAGAATCCTTGCTGATTCACACGTTGGATTCTTCCTTTTTCTCTCAAAGACCTTTCTCAAAAAGGACTCCACTCCAGCCGGAACAAGTCGAGACAAGCTCTTATTCCAAACTGGCCTGCCGACATAAGTGGAAGTGGAAGTGTGGATGCAAGTGTAAGTTTGTTTTTATAAAGAGAAGTTAATGATGAGGAAGGAAAAATCTCACGCGGATCGTGGCCCGTTTGTTACGGTACTGCTTCGACATTCACCTGGTATTGGTCGAAGAAACACTGGAGAACTGACCCCGAGAGCAAATGTCGTTAGAATACTCATCGGCACAGTGTTGTTAGCTAGTGTCGATAACCCGCAAATGCCAGAACTCAAATCCTAGAACCTTCCAGACAATGGTACAGCAGATGCAACAGTTTTATCACTGAGACATTGCAGTCGGTATCGTGGTGCGGTGGCGCTGAGAGAAATGGTAACGGTGTCGGTGACGGTGTCGGTGACGGTGTCGGTGACGGTGTCGGTGACGGTGTCGGTGACGGTGTCGGTGACGGTGTCGGTGACGGTGTCGGTGACGGTGTCGGTGACGATGTCGGTGACGGTGTCGGTGACGGTGTCGGTGACGGTGTCGGTGTCAGTGTCGGTGTCGGTGACGGTGTCGGCTTCGGCGTCGGTGTCGGTGAAGGTGTCGGTGACGGCGACGTTGGTGTCGGTGACGTTGTTGGTGACGGTGTCGGTGACGGTGTCGGTGACGGTGTCGGTGACGGTGTCGGTGACGGTGTCGGTGACGGTGTCGGTGTCGGTGTCGGTGTCGGTGTCGATGTCGGTGACGGTGTCGGTGTCGGTGACGGTGTCGGTGTCGGTGTCGGTGTCGGTGTCGGTGACGGTGACGGTGTGGGTGACGGTGTCGGTGACGGTGTCGGTGACGGTGTCGGTGACGGTGTCGGTAACGGTGACGGTGTCGGTGGGAGTAGCGATGGTGGCGGCAGTGTGTGAACGTGGCGGTGGCGATAGTGGTAACGGCGAGCAAACGAGAGGCTAGTAACGAAGGTGGCGTGGGTGGCGGCGGTGGTGGAGGCGCCTCGGGCGCGTAGGCGCTGCGGTCCAGGCTCCAGCTTCCGACCCTCCCCCTCCTCCGGCCGATGCCCTGGATACGCGAAGGGGCAGACGGAAGCCGATCGCTCCGGGTAGAGCAGATGTGCCCACTGCGGCTGCTGTGAGCGCCTGCCAGATGGCCCAGGCGCCGGGGAGTTCAGGGGGAGTCCGCCCAATTCCGCGTCCAACGCACAAAAATTGAAAGGCCCAGGCGGCGACTCCGACATTTCGTTTTTCGGATTTACGAATGGAAAGTGTGTTTTATCCATCAGAAAAGTATTGGAATAGTAATTAAGTTAATTTCACCCTCCTTAGCATGCGGTATGAAATATGGCAACGGAATATTGTTCAAGTATAACATCATTTAGAACTCTCATGATCCAATTTGTAGTCTCTATCAATATGTATTTGTAGACACGTTTATGTATACATGTATTTAACATAATGGAATACAATTCTTGGCTAAGTTTACCATCAATTGGCCATGCAGAGTGTCAATGAGGACTGGAAAGCTTTCGGTAATTGTTTTTCTTTGACTCTAAGAGGATGTGATGTAATATCACGTTTAAGGTTTGAAGAGGGAGCTTTTCTAGTTTTTATCGTATGATGATTACAGTTCACGTTGGATAACAAACTGATTCTACGTGCTAGAAATTGTAGATCTAGAGACCACGAAGAAAATCATTTGGTTCACAGGAGTCTTCAAATAAATTGAAACCGAAAAACGTTATATAAAATTGCAAGAATTCTGTCCTGATGTAAGACCAGCAATACTCTAAAGGCGAAGCTCTAAAAAGAGGCGAAAACTCGAAGAAAGAAATGAGTTTGAGGTGAGGAGTTCCTTAGGCTTATATGGGGAGGTGCCTTTCAATACTACTTCTTGAGACATCTCCCAGATCTCTAGGGAGCACTGGGCTAGTAGCAGAATAATGGGATTCTGGTTATAACAAGCTCTGGGCAGAGAAGAGGAACGTAAGCTTCTTTGTATTTTCTCTGGCTGCGAGGAAAAGCAGTGAGATTTTGAGGTGAAGGGTGCGCTAGAGAAAATGAATGGAAGTTGGATTACTCGAGGCGAGACTACGGGTTAAAGGAAAGAGTGCCGAATAATGTTTGCAAAGAATAATAATAAGATGTTTTTTCAGCTTTGTTGTGGTTTAAGAAATGCTATGCGAATGTATTCTGAATATCTTGGAATTAACTGATTAAAAAATATATTTACAAATATTGTTGACAGATACGACTAAATTGTAGATATTTGATAATCTGAAAACAATTCAGTACTCCCCCATGTACCTTTATGTGTTTCCAATAATTATAAGAAATATCAGCTACAACAATAAATTAAGCCATGTGAGACACTAAAGCAAACGTCTCAGAGAAAATGGAAACCAAATATATGACAATGTTCATGTTAATAAATAATTAATCAAGCCTCATTAATAAATTATGATATTATGTAATATTACGATACGCAATGAACATTAATAACCATTTTATTTTTGCATCAAGCTTAGTTTCTTGAAAGTGGTTTCGGTTTTGAGAACTTATTTTGGTGCCATTTTCTGCAGACAAAAAAGGAATTCTAGCGTGAAGTAAAAATTATGTTTTTGTTAATAAGTTGAACAAAGTTAAAGATAGATTTTGTAGGGAAAAATCCATTATGGTTTTTATTTCTCCATTATGGTCAAGCTATTGTCACTGCGTCTCCTAAATTCCTCCTTCGTACATACATTGCCCCGGGTGACTATCTTGCTGCATTGGTTTTGAGTTCTACATATCTCTCATAATGTAAGACATTGACACATAAGTTAGTAAGGAACCACATTGATCCAGAATAGTTCATAAGTAAATCCCGGAAGTTCAGATATTTATTTTACCTAAAATAGGTAGGAAAAAAGGCATTAATTTTTGCTTCATAGGCAACCAAAATAATGCATTTATTCTGGCTAAAGCAGAGGGGGTAAAACCACAATGGAAGTTGCAAAATCACGATTTAAAATAGTTATTGTAAACAAATTAATAATTAAAATGATTCATATTTTTATTCTAACTCTAAAATTTACATTAGCACTTACGTAGATGAAAACTACCTTTCCCTTGTAATTTTGATTGCACCTGGCAATCTGGTATGACAACTACGAATTTATTTTATTTGTAACTACGAAATGATATTGTAGATTCCCTTTAGTCTTGAAGTGGTGTAAATGAAAGAGGAATTGTAGATTTCGTTTCTCGCACTTGTGTAAACGTCAGAAGAGAAGAGAGAACAAGAAGGGTGTGAAAAGGGTATATCATGTGCTGACAGCCCTGTCCCCAAAAGGGATCAGAGGCCACACATGAACTTAGGGAGATTCTCGTGAGCGAACAAGTGTGCCACCATCAACGAAAAACATCAAAAATCTTCACTGGTAGTACCATCTTCCTTTCGCTTGTACATTTTTACAGTTGACAGTGGAGCCTCGGCGTTCATAGAAAGACAATACACGACCGTGCCTTCACGTTATCCAGGCTTGCAGGTATGTTTCCAGCTTGATAAAGATTGGTTCCAGGAAGAGGGGAAAAGGAAAATAATGACAAAAAAGGTAGAAAATACGCAAATAAGGCAGAAAAAAGGTACAAATAAGGCAAAATGTCAAAAATAGGCATTAGATTCTAAAATAGGCAAAAGAGACAAAATGCAGATCTACTAAAACAACTCCAGAAGCTCAATTAAATTATTCCTATTGTTAAAATTCATAAAATAGTAACAAGAATAAAAAGACTTTTGCCAAACTTCCGGACTCTATTCATAAAAATATTATCGGCCAGTAGGATGATCTTAATGAATCAAGTTATTTCTTTTAATTTTCATTTAAAAATTACAAATAAGAGCATAGTAATCTTTAAAAAATGTAGAAATACTGTTACAAAATATGAATTACCCTGCGAATATGTTTTGTTTTTACTCACGATGGATATTGATGCGATGAATATTTTAGCGTCTCTCACCTGCAACAGCAAAATAAAACACTTTTAGAATAAAACACTTCCATAACTTGACGTTTATTGAAAATAGAAGCTTTAAAAAATGACACTAAGATATTCACGTTCTACTAAACACATATTAAATGCAAATAATAAAGGAAGGTCTATTCTTATACAATAGAATACAATACAATAGAATGACATAGTATTGCAAATAAAACAACCTCAAATAGTCTGTGAGACCAGAACAGAAGTGAAGTAAGACAATTAGAAGACGATAGTAAATCAATAAATTTGTATTATTGTTTGTTAGCATGGTTATGCAACATTGATGGATAATGTTTTGAAGGTAATTAAACAATAACTCTTAACACCTGCTTAAACATTTTATAATTGTGTGTTTTGCAGGAATCGCATACTTATTACACCATGCAGACAATTTGATGTTATTAAGATTCTTTTTAGTTACACTTGTGCAAATTATGAATTATTAATATTGACTCATTGTAGATGTTTAAAAATAAAGCAAAGTTGAGAACACTGAAAAGTTTATAAATGAATTTACATATTACATAATGAAATTAATTCAGTGAAAGTTATCAATCGAATTAACATTATAAATTCAGCAAATAATTGTGAAACAAACCTTGTTATCAGAAAATTTTTCACATCTAATAAGACACATGTTTCATTTAATGTCAAGGCAATTATAAATATTTTTAAATAACCGTAATAATGCTGACAGACTATTTACAGCTGAAGAGTAACATAAGCAGACGCTGTACTATAAAATTTCAGCTCGTTGCCAATATCCAATCGACATTATATCGGAAACAGCCCATCGTTTCACAATAACGGCCATTTTGTCCCAAACTAAAAGCCACTGATAAACTAGTACGCACAGATGAATGAAAGCAACGCCACCATTTTATTTACTCCCGTTCTTCGCACACGCCTGGGGGCATCTCAGCGGCTCGCCCTTAATCTGGCGCGTCCATCACCGGGTGGCACGCGTGCCGGGGCCAACGCGTATCGGGCACTGCGGGGGCGTCCAACCAATGGACACAAGCGGCGGCGGAGGGCAGCGACCACGTGCATATTCATAGCTTATGCGCGTGAGTTACTGCGTAGGCCACCGGCCGCGCTAGCATATCATTACTTCCGCCCTCCCCTTCACCCCTGCGCCGGCGCGCGTCGGGACGGAAGTGACGCGCCCGCTCGCCGCCAAACAAACGCCGTCCGACGCGGCCGGCCGGCCGGATGCGGACGGTCTCTCGCAGGAAAAATTGGCGCCTCTAGGGTTGTTTCTGAGGGCTGCTGAGAAGCGTGAGAGACTGCGTCTCCGGGTAAGAACTGCTTCTTAAAGTTATGAAACATTGACGTATATGTATGATGAATGTAATACTACAACAACAACAACAACAACAACAATAATAATAATAATAATAATAATAATAATAATAATAATAATAATAATAATAATAATAATATTAATACTGATATCGCCCATGAAGTCGAAGCTCAGTGGAACTTCAGCAAAGTGACAAATGTGCCAATAATACTATCAGCCACAGGAGTGATCCCGAAAATGACACTTCGAGCACTAGTGTCTTCACTTGGATGCCAGCAGTATATACAATATGCGGAAGGCAGTTATATTGAATACATGCCGTATGTTAGAAGCGATCTAAATCTTCAATAAAGCAACCGCACATCTGGTCATCACACCTGAGAGTGGTTGACATAGCGACCAGTAAAAACTGTGAAGAATAAATATAATAATAATAATAATAATAATAATAATAATAATAATAATAATAATAATAATAATAATAATAATAATAATAATAATAATAAAGCCAGTAGAACATCATCAAGGGCAAAGCCTTCTTCAAGATGGAGTATAGCTCATTAATTTGAAGGGCCACAATTGAGCCACGTGATTGTGGGATAATTAGATTAACACTTTGAGTTAGAGACATTATCTCACAATTTTGTTCATATTAGTGTTCTTTTGTTGATTCGTAATTCTTCCACTCTTCTCGGTTTTGAGCAGTGCAGTTCCGCCGAGCATCTACTTTCTTCTTTTCGTCTGCCCATCTGGTTCTAGGTCTTCCTGCTAGCCGTTTGCCGATCCTTGGAACCCAGACCGTTGTAACCCAGCGGTCATGTCTCATCCTTACCAAATGCCTCGCCCATCTCTACTTCAGCTTTCTTTGGTAAGTGAGTGAAATAATTTGAAACTGTAGTTTAATGGTTTAATTTTTCTGGTTGTGCTTCCAAAGGAAGCAGAATGGCGTTACTTAATTCTTGCAGTTGGTACTGATGATTGCTGGAGAAGTATTGAAGAAGTTGTGTCTGCTACTTCAGTCATAGCAATACAACAATAAAGTACTTCATAATAATTGCATAAACTAACCTTAAAATTGTGTGTTTTGCACGAATTGTATACTTGTTAAATCATGGAGTCAATTTGATGCTATTAAAATTGTATATAGTAATATTCGTTTGCATATCATTACTTCCGTCATTACTTCCATCTCCTCCGCTACTGTGCCGGCGCGCGACGGGACGGAAGTCTCACGGCCGCTCGCGGCCAAACAAACGCCTCCCGACGGCCGGACTGCCGCCGACACCCCCGGCAGGAAAAATTCGGGCCTCCAAAGCTGCTCCAGAGAAACGTGCGAAACTACGCTTCCGGGCAAGAACTGCTTCTTAAATGGATGGCCTCGTTAGGTGCGCAGTGTGAACAAGAGCATGTGAGGAATTGAGGATGTTTTGCGTTGCGGAAAACCGAGGCAAGTCGACAGATTGTGCGTTGTTGGAAGAGGCAGCAAGAATAACGTGTTTGCAGGTTCCTAGTATGCCGTGGCTACACTTTTTATGTATTAATTTTAATGGGAAGATCATTTTTCCAGCAAAAATGCTGAGCCGTTTAAGAAAATTATGGTATCGTTTTAAATAAAGTTTTATGAAACGTGAGTGAATTTGAATTAAATTGTGTTAAATAATAAATTTAATGAAAAATTATCTGTAACTGCTAATTAATTATTAAAATTATAATATACGTTACCTGCATTGTGCGGCGTCACCTCAGTTACAGATTAGAGTTTGATAGAAGAAACTCCATCTTTGCATTTGTAAGAAATATGTATATTTGATAGGCAATCAGCCTTTGGCGTTACTGTCTAAACTATTGCTTGATGTGAGCTTATTCTAGCCTGAAGAACTCATTATTAACTGTGGACTGTGTTCATCAGTGGAGTTGCGACGGCTTTGCATCGAGGAAGGCCAACCGTGCAAGAGCACGGCAGCTACCCGTGAAGTGGTTTTGTCATTAGTTATGTTAACGCGTATAACGCGCGAAAACATCAGTCGTGCAGTTTAGCCGCATCTGATGAGCCTAACTGAAAGCGAAATTTATCCCTTTATTTGCGTATGCACGCGGAATCACGACACAGGGTGGGACAGTTGGAGTTGATGTTACTGCTTATTACTATAGGTGAATATCTGAGGAACCTCCGAACTTGACTTCTATCAGTCCGGCCTGATTCCGCATCTTTACATAATTATCAGTGCTGTGGTTCATAGTTGGGTGGGTAATAGGAAATGAAAGATAGTAAATCAATATGTTTAGCGTATCCTCCATACGGTCTCATAAGGTAGGCAATCAGCCTCGAACGCTTTTGTCTGACAGTATACATTTTGGTGTGCCAGAATCGGTATCGTGCCTATTGGTTGCAAATTCACAGGATCAATTCCTGGTTAAATCAAATTATGAGCTTTCGGTATAAAAACAACGGGAATAACGCGTTTCTAAAGCTCTAAGGTCTTTTATTTAAAAAGTCTACAATGAAGGTCGTAGCCTCGCCGTCAGATTAGAATTGTCTGAGGGCAACCAGTTTACTTCACATTAACGTTTGCGCGAAAGACATTAAATTTGGAACGATGTACCGGAAATTCTTCATATAATACTGCAAATATTGTTTCAAGAATGAAATAGTGGAGAAAATATGTATTTCTTTATCGTTTCATGAATAAATATTGCTATTTATAATAAATATATACGATATTTTTTACGTGTCACCAGCTGATATTTTAACTACTTGAATTCATAGACAATTGAAGAGACAAAAATTGAAGTTAGTTTTTTGCCTACTTGAGAAAACAGGATCACCGCGTAAATTGATAAAAATGTGGAAAATGTGTGTAAAACTACAATTATCTCACTATTGTTTTTAATTTTGCACATGTATTATTTAAGAGTTTGTTTAAGAGTTTGCAACGTGAGTATTTCAAGGGAGTCATGGGCATTTAAGTGATGCAAATAGGTGACGCCATGTAAAGAAACATGGCAATGAAACCTGGGTAAAGACTAGAGAAAAGGAAAACTTCCAACAACTACTGTCGAAATATGATCTCACATTCTTCATCAAGAGAGAGAGAGAGTTAACCGTGATGATAACATTTATGGACTTGGAACATTATTAAAATGCATACCGCTAATGAAAAATGAGGGAATGCATGCTATACCGAACTTCTTCTGGTCCAAAGGCGACTCCATACACGGGGGGTGCAGCGATTGCTCGCCGAATCCCGAGTAGCCAACCGGCTGAGTTTAGGACAGAGCAAGAATTACTGTTATCTCTTCAGCGACGCTGCCTGGGAGATCTAAGGGTTCGAGTCTCGCTGATGGCGGATATACGACACAAGCTATATAGTTTGATTGAATTCAGTCTGGAGGAGAATTCTAGTGGTGGGCTGGTCTGATTGATAGTTTTTCGTGGTATCCCCGATCAATACCAGACGAATGTTGGAGCATACCATAACAAACGGCCCAAAGATCGCGTGAAATCATTCTTTCCCTTTTCTTCTCTTATCCTCTTCCCTTACACACACACACACACACACACACACACACACAGACGTACTACTCTGCCGTCGGCAGCCCACTCGGGAGCTGAGATCGCGCCCCAATTGAGGCGGTGCCCCGCTGGGGGGAATACCTCTAGTATCTCCAATGCTTACCGCTAGCTATCAATGTGGGTAACACCGGAACTTGGGCATCCTGACTGGTGGTTTCTGGATTTCCCGCCGGACTTAAAGTGGGATCCGGAGTACTCCGAAAAGCATCCTTCGCCCAATCCTGCCTAAAGGTCGCCGCGCCATAGACCCAACTGGGGGTAGCCGGGCGAACCCGACTACCAGGAGTTTAGCATCGCCTTCTCACTACCTGCACCTTCAAGCTAACGACGCGAGCGGCGCCGCGAGACTCAGGGTCTGGGCGGGTCAGGGCCAGGGTCTGGGTATTAGATATGAGAATAGAAAAGTAATATAAATGTAGTAAAATAAATATTAGTAAGAAAGTAAAATTAGTATTATCTAATGCAAGAGAATGACTTCGCATAAATGGATGAGCTCTCAAATATTTGTACTGATAGCTAGAGATGACCAAGAAATGTCATTGCAAATATGAACAGACGCGAACGTGCAAATAACCCAATTACAAGTGAAAATGAAAACATTTATAATGAATATATGCGATGTAATTTTCCATTTACGACAAGGCAAGAAAGTCATTCCATTTGCGAAGATAATAGTCTCTCTCGAAGTTTGATGTTCTGCGAGTCTTCTCTCGATAGTATTTCGCTTCCTCTCGAAGGAGAATGAACATTCACAAAGTAAACACGACGGGCAACGTGCTGACTAACTGGATTCGCTAAGATTTCGAAAGAGAAGCAAACAATTTTCAATTTAGTTCAGTCGACTCGATATTTACATAGATGTAGAGTACAATGTATCTTCATCCATTTTAACGCGAAGTTTAATTCGAATTTAAACTTAGACATGTTTGGCTGGTATGAAATATCCGATTTTCAATCCGGGATTTGTATCATAAAAGTAAGACATATGAACTTGGCATGATTTGGGGGCAATACATTATATATTTTTTAGTTAGTTTATTCTATAATGAGAAAGTACAGACAACAGAATTTGATAAGTTGTTTCTCTTTATTATTGACTGAAAAAATTGGTAAAAGCAAATTTGCATTTTGTGGTGGTAATAAAGCGTCTCTTAAATAATCATTTCATTAGTTCAATCAATTCCAATCCTTAAATATTTAAAATGGTTTCTTCTGGTTACACTTACGATCGCAAAAATATTTGATTACACATTTTGTTGACTGAAAGACGCGAAATTTATAACTTGTGATATCTTAGCACATCTTTTTAAAGGTACTCAATATATTTTTTAACCTTTATATCATAAACATTTTAGAAATGTCAATTACAAAACTATATTTTTTCTAATTCTCTGAGATAATTGTTCCTCTCAAAATGGAATCAAAAGCTGATGTAGCATATCGTATGGCTTTATTGCGGAGCGAAAACTAGAGGGAGTTTCTCGGACGGAGTTTTAAAGTTTGACATCATCTATAGATGGAGCTTTTAAATAGTTGTAAGCTAAAAGCGTGAGTAGTGAGAGGCAAAATTATAGGAAGAATGATAAATCGAAATGATGTGATTACATTGGAAACGCCAGAAAATTTGCTGCATAGACATTTCGTCCATCAAAAAATCCACACTGAGAGACAAGGATTTGAATCCTGGCTCCTCCAAGTGGAAAGTGAGCGGTTAGCGATCTACTTTACGGGTTGTTCCAGTTAGGTAGAAGACCCCTCCGCAATTTGTGCTTCTGAATAAAAAAAACTGCAGCTAAAATACTCTGTGTTTACAGGGTATGTATTACACGTAATCATCCTAACTCAACTGACCTGCCCTGTCCCTCCCCTCTTCCATGTTTTTAATGATCATTGTTGCTACTACCATTGTTGCTATGAGCAGCTGCAAATAGATGTGTTCAACTGCTTGATGTAAACAGAAGCATTCAAGCTGTAAACAGAAGCAACAATTTTGGCCTTTAATTTGTCTGAATTGAATCGCGCTATCGAAATCCATGAAACATTATTTTTTTAAAGTATGGGCTTTCAGAAACGTCGAATTCACTTTGATGAATTTCTTTGACGTTTTCTGGTTCTTGCAAGAAATGGAAGAGTATACATTTAAATTTTGCTCGAAGATGTAGGAAAGGGGACGTGGGAGTAATTTTTGCATTTCATACAAACAGAAACGTTTCTCTTGTTTTGAAGGTTACGTTAGTTCATTCAGATCGGATCAGAGCTTGTAGGCTTGTATGAAACACAACAACAAAGAAATAAAAATCTTTCTTTATATAATAGAAAATATTAATTTGAAAAAATAGCCTATATTATGCCAAACAGAACTTCTACCTTTTTATGAAAAATGTGTCGAAATCGGTTCAGCCATTCCAGGGATTTTTGTGAACAAATAGACTACAATTGTAATAAAATTGAATGGGCTTTATACTATATAAATATCGTGATGAGATAAAAAGCAGTTATTTTGAAATAACAGACAAACATTCAACTTTCATTTATTTGAGGAACAAAGAAATATAAGTGTAAGAAGTAAGAGACATCCAATTTTGAATTACGACAATTCTATTTCTTTTTTTACTAAAACCAATACTGACACGATCCATGGTATGTTTCTTTGCTGCACCATTCTTTAATAATGATTGCAGTTAATTGTTGATTCAGTATGTTACAGGTATATTCATGTGTGTTTTATACTGCATATTTTTAATTTTCTACATACGTATCTTCGGGTTCCTTTTAACGGAGAGAGGTGACATGCAAGAATACCTCATGACACTTTCAAATTAGAAATGTCTTTAAATCTGAAATCGTAAGGGGTACATTATTTGGGATATAAACTTGTTTAATGTACAAAATTCTAAGCAAAGAGCTCATATATTCAAAACGTCTTCTCAAACACAATTTTTCACTCATAACACGTTGCATCTAGAGTAAAAGCAAGCCCTGCTTCTTTGAGTTCTACAACGAACTAGTCCATAAAAGTAAAGAAGAAAAGTCGACCTTTCTTCTGCTCTCTTGAGCATCTTGTGTGCTAGTAAAACTCATTTTTACTTCCGAGACATTCGCGATTTCTTCCGTAGAATATATCGTAAAAAGGAAGAGAAATACCCGAAGAAGTACATTATATCTTATCAAAAACCATAATACCTTTCGATAAAAAATAATACGGTCGTAAGGCAGCATTGGTTACGACGTCCGTAAACGAAGCGAAGGAAGAAGGCGAAGGCTGAACTGGGAGTGCGTGGGGAGTAACGCAAGGACTCAGAGGCGCTTCCTCACTCACAAAGGCTTCCCACTAAGCGCCCTCTGTACCCACGGAGGGCGGGAGCGTGGCCGATCGTTCGGTGCCGAAGCCACTCTCCTCCACGCCGCTCCACCAACCCGTTTCACTCCGGCTAGCCCCGCTTTGCCTCGCTCTGTCTCACTCTCCTTATGTCGCTGCGCCTCTTCTCGCACAGTCTGTTCTTGTCTCTCAGCGTCTCGCCTCGCCCGGTCTCGCCCGGCGCCGACCTACCGTCGGCTAGTGGAGTTTACCCCTACCCAGGACTCTTCCACCAGCAGGGCACCGCCCCAGCCGAGACAAGAATTTTCAATTGTCAAGAATTTTTGTTTCAGAGTCACTATTCGGCAACCATGCCTCAAGCTCTCTTCCGCTTGTTACGGCAATGCTGGCTCTGATTGATTGATTGATTTTTTCGTGTTTCCGGGCGCGTCAACTGCGTTGGTCATTAGTCCCGTTAGTGTAGTGCATGTTTTTTCTCGGGAGATGGCGGCGATCTTCCCCCTCTGGATGGCGAGATCCGGCGCCGACCAATCGTCAGCTAGTGGGGTTTCCCTATAACCAGGACTCTCCCACCAGCGGGGCACCGCCCCAGCCGGGACAAGCTCTAAGCTCCCGACCGGTCTCCCGAATTATGTGATAGTGTAGTGCATGTTAGTGTAAGTGTGCTTGTAAGGGGAGAGAAGAGGACAAGGAAGAGGAAGGAAAGATCGCGCGCTGTCCGTGGCCCGTTTGTTAGGGTACTGCTCCGGCATTCGCCTGGTGTTGATCGGAGAAACCACGGAAAACAACCGATAAGAGCAGCCGGCTGCTAGAATTCTCCTCCAGACAGCGACTGAATTCGACCTAGCTGAAAGGCTAGTGTCGAAAATCCTGCCGCCGTCAGGACTCGAATCTAGGACCTCCCGGTCAGAGGCGCTGCAGTGACATCAGTTGATGCACTGAGCTACCGCTCCCGGTCCTCGTGTTGCCTCGTTTCATCTCACCTTTCCGTCTCGCCTCACCCCGTTTCACCACGCCAAGCCTCGCCTCGTCCCGCCCCGTCTTGCTTCGCCTCGTGTCACCTCGCTCTGTCTCGCCTTTCGCAGCTCGCCTCGACCTGTCTCACCTCACCCCGTCTCACCACGCCTCGCCTCGCCTCGTCTTTCCTCGCCTTACCTCCCCTACTTTTCGTAACCGCGGCTGTCTAGTCCAACCCCACAACGTTTCGCCTCACCGCACTGTAGAATTATTGTCGGAGAGATTCTTGAATTCGATTCCCGTCGGTGGCGGATTTTTATGCAAGTTAGATAGCAAGGTCGAATTCACGCATTTTATGGAGAAGAATTCTTGCGGTCGGTTGCCCTGATTGATTCTTTTTCGTGCTTTCTTCGACCAGTACGAGGCGAATACCGAAGCAGAACTTACACAAATGAGCCACGAACCGTGCGTAATCTTTATTTGGACTTCCTTCTCTCTTGTACCCCTCCCCCTTACACAAACACTAATAGCTACAAGCCCTACAATTTCACTAATGATCATAGCAGTTGAGGCGTACAGAAACACAAATAAGTAATCAATTAATCGTCTCACTCCGTCCCTACTCGCCTCAGCTCGGCTCGGCTCCATCTTACTCCAGCCTTGCCGGCACCTCCTCGCTCCGCCCCGCCGCGTCCCGTTCCGTCTCAGTTCATCCCGTCCCGCCCCCGAAATTCGCTTTCCTTACCCCACTTAGTCCCGATCCTCCTCCCTCGTTTCGTCCCGCCCCGTTCCTTCGTCCCTCCTCCCTCGCCCTCGTCCCTAACTTTGTCTTGCCCGCGTCTCCCCCGCGCCGCTTCACCTCGGTTCTTTCCTCTTGCCCTTCTTCTCCGTCTACCTCGTTCTACTTCTTCTCGCTTCCCTCTTTTCTGTGCTGCCCCGCTGCGCTCCGCTTAAGCCTCCTCTATCTCACCCCGCCCCGCCCCCTGCGCCACTCCGCGCACCACTCGGCTGCGCCCCGCCCCGCCCCGCGCGTGTGCCACGCTGCGGGCGACCGGAGCCGCGCGCCGGGCGGGCGCAGCTGCGAGCGACAGCGTCCATACGTCACTTCCGGCCGGGCGCGCCCCCGTCGTGGTCACCACTGGGCGCCGCGTTGCCGGACGCCACGCCGCCCCCGGCCTTGCCCCCCACCCACCCACCCACCTCTCCCTTTCCGTGCGCGGGGACGATCCGGCTCGTGGACAACGACCTTGCCACCGCTCGCCCAGTGGGCACTGTGCATACGACTACGGGGGCAAGGGTGGGGATTTAACTGTGATTTGCGAATAGGTGCTTCGGTTTGCAAGGAAGTAAAAAAGGGATATAAAAATAAAAAAAAATAAAACACGAACGAAAATATTCAGTGGATTAATCGAGTGATTGAGGTATCCAGTAACGTCAACAACGATGGCCATTAGTCCCTTTAGTGTAATGAATGTTTTATTGCGGGAGTTGGCGGTGTTCCTCACTTGCTGAATGATTATATCCGTCGTCAACCTACACGTCTGGTTGTGGACTCTTTCCTCCTCCAGGTATCTATTCCTGTGGGGAACTGCCCCAGTTGGGACAAGCTGTGAGGTCTCAATTGGTCTTTCGTCACATGTGTGGTGCATGCAAATGTAACTGTGCTTACACTTGCTACTACTTTTCTGCACTTCATCAAATTTTCCCTGCATGGATGCTCGTCAGCAAAGGTGTTCAAACTGCGGGAGAGAGCAGGACATGGGAAAGAAAGGAAAAACTGCATGCGGTCCGAGACCTGTTTGTTATGGTACTGTTCCAAAATTCTCCGAGTGTTGAACGAAAAAACGATCGATCAGAGCAGCCAGTGGCTGGAATTCTTCTCCAGACAGCGACTGAATTCGACCTACTTGTAGTTATGTAGCTGGTGTCGAAGATCCGCCACCGTCCGTACTCAAACCCTACAACCCCCGGTCAGAGTCACGACAACGTAATTTCCTTTTTTTTAATTTCGTAATTTATTTATTGGCTTTCACCTCAGTTATACGCCAGAATACAATTACGGAAGTAATGAACAATACGTAAAAACCAATAAGAATACAGTTACTCAAAAATACAAAAACTTAATTTCAAGAAACCTAAAACTAAGAGACGTTTTAACATATTTACATTATTCTAATATTAATAACGTTCACAGCTTACAAATCGTCGTTAAAAATCTTAAATTTAATTCAACAAACTTGTATACTACGATTTACTTTAATTATCAAATTGACAATACTTTAAAGAAAAAAATACATTAGCTGCCTCCAAAAATTCAGGATGAACATTATAAAATGGGACCAAACCCATCTTGATCGATATATTATAAGAAAATGACATACTTCCCATAACCTACATGAATTATACGTTCTACTAGTTTAATAATTGCTTTACATTCTGCAGTAAATATAGAAATAGATGGAGTCTAAAATGTTGCCCAACTTGACTTCATTTTCAGTTAGATTTGTTTTGGACCCATCCTTGAATGAACAATTTTATTATTGCCAAGAAGTTTTATTTCTTGAAAGTCAGTATTCGGCAACCATGCCTCAAGCTCTCTTCCGCTTGTCACGGAAAGGCTGGCTCTGATTGATTGATTGATTTTTTCGTGTTTCCGGCCGCGTCAACGTTAGTCCCGTTAGTGTAGTGCATGCTTTTTTCTAGGGAGATGGCGGCGATCTTCCTCCGCTGGATGGCGAGATCCGGCGCCGACCTACTGTCAGCTAGTGGGGTTTCCCCCTGACCAACGGGGAACCTCCCCTCTCCCACCAACGGGTCATCGCCTCAGCCGGGACAAGCTCTAAGCTCCCGACCGGTCTTCCGGAATATGTGGTTGTGTAGTGCATGATAGTGTAAGTGTGTATTTAAGAGGAGGGGATAGGACAAGGAAGAGGAAGGACAGATCGCGCGCGGTCCGTGGCCTGTTTGGTAGGGTACTGCTCCGGCAATCGCCTGGTGTTGATCGGAGAAACCACGGAAAACTACCGATCAGAGCAGCCGTCCGCTAGAATTCTCCTCCAGACAGCGACTGAATTCGACCTAGCTGAAAATCTAGTGTCGAAAATCCTGCCGCCGTCAGGACTCGAACCTAGAACCTCCCGGTCAGAGGCGCTGCAGTGACATCAATTGATGCACTGAGCTACCGCTACTGGTGCTGGCTCTGAGCTACGTCGGCGGGGGGGGGTCGCACAGAGCAAGGCAATGGGTGAGCGCCGCAGGGAGAAGAAAGTCCGAGGGGGAGGGAAAAACGGTCGCCACAAAAGAGTTCGGGCGGGAGACTGATGAAAGCAGAGGACGGGCCCGTGAAGAGGTCAGGCGGTGCCAAGCGCAGTGAGAGTCAGTGGCGACAGAGTCGAGCTGCCTGGCGCCGAGGTAGAACAGAAACTCAGTGGACACCATCGCTCATAATTTAAGAACAAATGTATTTGAGTTTTTTGTAATGAAAATTATACAGGTTAATCAACAAAAATATCTACCTCGAGTATTCTCTAAACGATTCAAGATATTGAGACGAATTTTTAGAAAACTGTTTAGAATATGGGTTTCATCAATTATACTTATTAGCTTTCTGAGAATATTTTTTTTTATTTCAAAGATATTCAACTAACATCGTTCTTTTAAGTGCGATACTATACTTTTTACTCCAAGAGAGGGGTGTCAAGAAAACATATTCAGCAATACTACATAGGTTAATATTGGATTAATAATAATAATAATAATAATAATAATAATAATAATAATAATAATAATAATAATGATAATAATAATAATAATAATGAATTTTAAAATACTACGTTATTGCGAATTCAGAGTTCGCACGGCACGGCTGGATTCCTGGAAAACATCTGGAAGACTTCAGACTGGAGGATAAATCTAGAGGTCGTCTGCTCTTGTCGGTAGTTTTCCGCGGTTTCTACAATCAACACCAGATGAATCCTAACAAGCGAGTCACGGGCCGTGCTCGGTTTTTCCTTCCTCTTCCTTCTCCTATCCTCTTCACTTCTGCTCACTTAAGTGCACTACACTACAACACATTTCGGAAGACCAGTCGGGTGCTTAGAGCTTATGTGTGTGCCTTGATGGGGGGAGATACCTGGGGTGTGGATCTCTCGCAAGCCGACGTGTAGGTTGACGCAAAATATTACCATCCAGCGTGCGAGGGAACCACCACCCTCTGCGATAAAAAAACATTGACTACACTAACTGAACCGATAAGTGTACTAGTTAACGTGCCCGGAAATATCAATTGATCAATCCTTCGGCCGATGGAAAATCTATCTCCCTGTATTCCGCTGTTTTTTCTGTTTTTCAACAATTTTCATCTGAATATTTAGATAATTGGACAGCGACCCAGAAGTAGAAAATAAAACCAATATTTTCATCAACGCAACTTTTAACTTCAAAATGCTTTTCCTATGCACCATAATTTGAATAATTTAGCCTTTATGGAACTATCATTCAAGGCTATCCTTAAACACATTATACCGAAGATGCCTTAAACGTAATAATTCAAAAAGTTTGGGAGTTTGGTTAATTTTCATAAGCCGTGGCTTTGTTGTCTGCTTTCATTGCTATGCCCCTGTATTTATCATTTTAAGCATTTCTTACTATATAAAATACTGCATTATAAATAGATTTAACACGATTTCAACAGTATGAATAGTACTCATATGACTCTTGATAATATTAAAGTACTCAATGGCAAGGCAAGTGTTGTGTTGCTCAATAATATAATTTCTAGAACCTTTTCATTTGTAAATGCCCCTATCACACACCGCATTTAAAATCGTCTTTGATGACTCAACTTTCGCTTATGTTCTTTTATGGTATTATGGCGATCTCTCTCTGATAATTCTTTCGTCAAATGAAGCCCCAATTCCACAAGTTTTGAATCTCTTTCATGCACTTCCTCGCTTTACCTCTCGTGAATGTATCATTTTCATATCTGTCACTTATATGGTTTTATATTCTTATACGCTGGCTTTTTTCTGTATTTATTTCGTAACTACTTTCTTTCAGAAACTTCTATGTTTATACTAGTGTCATATTCAAAAATTTATTACTTCCCTATTGCTTAAAACCATTTCTGCATACTTTCATCACTGTCAAACTCCGTGCAGTATCCATTCTGGAAATGCCATTATACTAAAAAGACTTCCAACAGATCTAACCACCACTTTCGCTCGCGCTACATTTCTACTTTTTATGACCTTGGTTTCTTTCCCCACCGTTACAAATCCCTCCACCAAGCCAATAAGTTCTTTCCATCCCTTCCCTTCTTTTTTAAATCCGCGTTCTCGTCTTCTCCGTCGCAGTACTGAATCACTCTCCATGTCACCACCACTGTTTTTTTCTAACAAGGGGTATAAATTATTACCTCAGGTTGGAGAAATTTTGTGTTCGAGGGAGTAGCAAATGCTAAGATAACAGGTGCAAATAAATTCAATATATTTATTGTGAGGCAGTTCATTCGTTTTTCAAACACATTGAAATATCGCAAAAACAATCAATTACTTTTGTTTGTTTTTTATTACGTTGAATAAAGGCGAAATAATCGCTTCAAAGTGAAATTTCTATTCAAAGAATTCAATTCTACAAAGTGGAAGGGAATTTATAGCTGATAAACTCTCAAAACTGTGTGATAACAAAATCATGTAAAGCGTAGTAAATATCGCATTTTGGGTGGGTTGTTGCACGTAAATTAATGTTCCTCATGCATATGCTTCAGTCATCATACAACGACGGATATTTTGTGGTTGTTCATTTGCTGGACGGTAAAACTACTTTTATAGTTCACAATAACATTGCGAGAGAAACAGGATAATTACTTCTATGAAATCAAATTAACGTGTCTGTTTGTTATGACTACTGTTTGTTATGTTACTACTACAAATATTCCAGAGTAAAATATACCTGTACATGAACAGTAGTAAACACAATGAAGTACAATTCACAAGCAAGTTTGTAATTATTTGAATGTCATGGTCGCATGCGATGTGTTTTATACCATTTTAACAATGAAAAATGATAAAAAGTAATAAAGTGGTAGCGTATGATCATGCATATAAGTGATGTTTAAAATGTCTACAGTTCTTCGGAACTTGTCATTTCTTAGAACAATTGGATGTGAAATATAGGGATGCATCTCAACATTCAGGAATACAATTTACTCAATGTAGACATGTAGGCACGTAGACATGTAGACATGTAGACACACAACGTTTTCTGTAAGATGAAAAATCACTGTATGATGCAAAAAGTAATATTGCAATATCGATTACTGTTAAATATGTATATTTTAAATGTTGCACACATTTTGAGCTGTATACACATAGCAAAATAAAATGTTTTTAGAGCGCGCTCAATCACACCCAAGCCTCGTAAAATTGTCTTCCCTTTATCTGCTATCGCTCTCGCATCAATCACGTAAAACCAAGTTTGCTAAACTAACTGCAACACACACAAAATTATTTTAAAGCAACTTTCAGGGCACCTTTTGATAACCAATTTCTAGGTCGTCTCACTTTTCCTGAAACAAACCTACAGCTTCTCACCGCGCATCTGCAAAGAAGTTGTCAAATTGCATTCAAGGAAGTGCAAGTTGCTCGAAGTTACTCCGAAGACAAACAAAGTTTGTGGATCTCAGCGAGCGACTGCGTCGCCTGCGCCGCAGCTGACGGCGACGCGACGGCTGCTACGCCTCTACGACCCCCCACAGCTGGCACGCCGTCCACCGGGAGCGCTGCAGGGCAAGCACTGTCCGCGTGCGCAGCCGGGCTCCGACACCCCACGACAGTGACAGTTTTTTCTCTTTTTTTCTTTCAATTTATTGATTTTTGTTAGGGTTAGGGCAGTTTAAGTGTAAATTTGTTTAAGTGTCAGTTTAAGTGTATGTGTCAGTTTAAGTGTTTACTTGTTTAAGTGTCAGTTTAAGGGTATAGGTCAGTTTAAGTCTAAACTTTACATATGTTTGATTGGCTTACGTGCTAACTTATATTTCAAACTTATTTCTAAGACTTAATTCTAACATAACGTTGAGGATGCCCTATTGGGTTATCTATTCAGGTTCGAATTCGGAGAAGGTTTTAAGGAATGTATTGTAGGGATATTTATTTTGACAGCGATGGCACCCACACACTGCCACACCCTCCGCCTTTTTTAAACCTCACTTTTACGTGTTTTTGTGAACTGCTCATGAACGTTTTTGCGGACACCATATTACGGAATTTTGATTTATCCACATGTATTCCTGTATCATGCACAGCGATGTGATGAGTAAAAGCAAGAAAGAGCAGTGGAAAGAGCGAATGAAAGCTATTATGAATACGACTACTGGCTGAAGCCCTGCTATAACATCAACTACGTCTGTCTACAGAAAGAACTGTAGAAAAGTACCGCAATGTAGTACTATACAGAACATTGAAAATTCAAAAAATATTATTTCATGTTTTTATTATTTTCCGAAATTGATAAAATGATGGACATCTATCTGCACATGTATGTTGCAACAGGCTATTGTGGGATAATTAGATATTCACCTTCACTTAAAAACTTAATGCGTTACCTACAATTATAACCAACGAAGGGTTTTTGTTAGAGAGCATATATGTCAAATGATTGCTCGGCATTTCGTTTATTTATACACAGTAACTAACCCTTGCATTTTGAAACAATTTTCGAACTAAAAATGCTCGTTATTTCCTCTTTATCATCTATAATCATATATTATATAATTAAATATTGAACATGACGGTAGATAAGTTATTAATTTTAATATATTAATCAAATTTGGTGTTTTTATTAAAAATCATGTTAATAAGTGTACGTGATAACATATTCAGGGCCCACTACATTTCATTTAAAGAAAGATAATGAAATAATATGATAATGAAAAGAAATTAATGTAGATACAAATACTTTCTCACTTCCACGAACAATCCGTAAAATGAAGTTGCTGAAGAAGTGCCGCACTTGATCAAAAGAAAACGATTGGTACTATTATTATGCCTAAGCGATATTTTAACATTTTTGTACTGTTATTTTACGAATATGCTGTATTTATGACAAATAAATAAGAACATAACATCAGTTCTTCTCTCATCCGCTACAATATACCTGTCCTGACATACTAGTGATTGTTTCACTTCTTAGTTGCTAATCATTATATCCTGAATTCATCCAATTTCCAGCGCTGTCTTTTTCATTTCATTCGATTTTGGTTTACTTGGTGCATGGTCGACCTTTGTCTGCCCGGAGTTCATCTAGGAGTACCCATACCATCGCTTTGCTTTAGTTTTACGAGGGACGCAAACGGCCGGCGTCGACATGTGGAAAATCTCGGACAATTTCAGTCGTGATTTACTTCTACGTTTTCCCATTGTTCTTTCTATCTTGACTCTCTGATTTTTTCATTTTCCCAAATAACACTAAAAATCGTCAATTGTTTTTTGTATACTGAACGGCAGTTCCTGAAAACATCTCACAGTTTTCTTCCATGGACTAATTCACTATTTCTTACATTACATTTTGTAGGTTCATTCACCGTTCTAATCTTTGTCACGACTCAAGGTATCAGTCTGCTATTAATTTTACTTATACTACTTCGTCGTCGGGATTTTTCAATTTGTTTTTTCTCAATCTATTTTGTTTGCTCAGTTTTTAATTTGTATTAATCACCTCCCATTTTAAATATTTATACAAAAATATAATTCTATCCTCTCTTCATGTTCACAGAAAAGATTAATTCAATCTCGTCGCATTCTACATAAAACCATATCGTCAAACCACCCTTCAGTCTTTCGTCTATCGTCTTTCCATCAATCAGTAGATTGTGAATATTCAAACTCAATCTCTTTCAAAAGGGATTGGGGAGCTACATAATTATTTTTATCTGAAAAATAGCATGCACTCGCACAATATTATACGTACAAATGCAAAGGAAACGAGGGAATGTTTCTTTTCAATCTTTCCATTACTTCATAATTTAATTATTTTATTAATATTACGTGATTTTAATGCTAAATTTCAGCGACGCAAAAGAAAAATGTAAAAGAATAAATAAAAATCTATACATACGTTGTACCACAATTGGGAATTGAAAAATATTTGATAACAAATACACAGCGCTTGACCTATGTTTTGGGGATATGGAATCACAGAGTTTCAAGAGAGCTTAGAAAATAACAAGCAAAGAAAAACAAAGCTGGCCTTTTTGTAATTTCACTTCAAAATATTATAAATAAGATTTTTAAAGCAATTTTTAATTTTTTTCTGAACTATCTAGGATTCGTGTTGTAGTATAAGGGGTTCCTATCTATTCCCGATGGAAAGAAATTTCCTATTCTACTTGCGATGAGTTAATAATAGCTGGAGTAACATTTAGAACAAATAAGGTACTCAATTTACTTATTAGACTTTTCCAATGAAAATACTATTTGTAAGTTTCATGCTAAAACGATTCAAAACTAATTGGTTGTAACAAGCTACAAAGTGTAGACAAAATATCAAGGCTCCAGAAAATTGCATATTTTCTCCCTAACAGTTTAATTAAGGTCATTTAGTTCTATGTCCTTCTGAAGGTGTTAATTTTTCACAGCTATTTCTCTTCTTTATTCCGTCGTCTTTTTCATTCTTCAGCCAATACTTTATACAGGCAGGTGGCCTTCTTCCACTTCAAGTGTCGAGCCAACTTTCTAACCGAGCGCGCCGGGTCGCAACCGCAGATTTACGGAGCGGAAAAGCGAAAGAAGAATCGGCGCGCAGATAACCCCGCGCGCAGCCCTTGCTCGCGCAGGCGAAACCAGGTCGCGCAGTTCATTTGGCGCGGCCGTGACCAGCGCAGCGATGCTCACCCAGGGCGGCGACAGCGCGACCCAGGCCCACTAACCTCGGCCTGCGCAGCCTCCCGGCGGCAGGGTCGATAAAAACGCGCGCACCGCCTTTAACCCTCCCACTACATCTAGGGTCTTTTTCGACCCCACTTTTTTTAATTTGGTAATATTTTCCTGTATATTTGGAGGATAATTTCAGTCTTCTAGATATGCATATGTGCACCTGTTAAACAGGTACCAAACCATTTTCACGTATTTTCTAAATTTTATTAGAGGGTTATTAATTTTTTTCGTTATATGTCACCGGTTTGGTTTAAGGTATAGTCTTTAATTTTCCCATTCTCATTTCAAACACATTAAATTGAGTTGAATGAGGCCTTACGACGGAATAAAGAAGGAAAATAGGAGTGAAAAATTAACACCTACAGCAGAACATAGAACTAAATGATCTTAATTAAACTGTTAGGGAGAAAAAAATGTTTACACGAATGATGCCTTACTTTACGTGGCAAGACTCAGGCCATGAGGCCTGCTCTTCCGTCAGACCACGCAAATTTCGGTACGCTTCTTTTACCAACTAGGGGAGAAAGAACGTATTGCTTGGATGTTGAAAGAGGCTTCATTTAGACTTGATCTTTTACATGCAGCGAGTCTACAAACATGGGACAGTCGGCTTTACTTCCCCTCCGAAGGATGGCTTACGAAGGATATTTTCGCCCTTGAAAATCTAAGGCTTCGATCGGGTTTGAACCCGTGAACGTGGGTATAACAGTCCGATACGCTAACCGTTACACCATCGACGACCACGTACCATCGACATCTACGTACCACCGCGTGACATCGACAACCGCACACCATACACGACCGCGACATATTGTCACGAGCTCCAAAAAAGTGTCTGATACCGTCAATTTTGTCTTACATTTGATTTATCTCAAAATAACTTTCACGAACTCTTATAAATATTTTTCAAGTATTATAAATCAACAATGGAAGCTACGTACGGTGAATGTTATTCTTTTTATGAAATATTTAATGTTAATGAATTATATTTATTACGAAATTGAAAATAACTAAGAAATAGTATTCTTATATAATATCAATTATTTACACCCACTATATTGCCGAACACATTTTTGTTTACCATTTACAATTGTTAGTAAAGCTTGGGGTCCAAAATGACCCCAGGTATACAGCAGATATGGTACGAGGGTTAAACATGTCACTGGTATCATAATTTTGGTTAGATGGAACATTATTGATTCGATAAAATAAAGATCTTAATTAACAGTTGGAAGTAGAAATATACAAGGCGTGCCATTTTCTCGCTCGTACTCGCTCGAGCATTTCATCCTCGACTACCTGTGTATCGAAAATCGTGTGCTCGCTCGCCGAGGGTGAGTCACCGGTGGCGGCGGTGGCGGCGGTGGCGGCGGTGGCGGCGGTGGCGGCGGTGGCGGCGGTGGCGGCGGCGGCGGCGGCGATTTCCACGTCTTGGAGCCTCGGCCTACGCAAGGCGTTGATAGAGGAGGGTTCGGGAGTGCAATGGGATTGGTCGCGTTTACAGTGTGCAGTGGCTTCAAAAGCAAATTAAAAGGATTATGAAAGCTTACATTCGCCTGGAGATGGCGCCCTAACACAGAAGAAGAAATCTAAAAAGAATGAGAAGAAATTTAAGAAGAATAAGGATAAGAGAAAGAGACTTCACATATTGTTTGTGAATTCCAAAGATTTTCTTGGGATTTGAGAAGTTTGTATAACGAACATATTTTTTTCGCGGAAAAACAAGAAAAACATTACATTTTCAGATGTTTTTGCAAACTTAACTTCTTTTATCGACGACACGTTTTTGTTTTTAAAATATTGGAAAACGAGAAAAAATTAAAAGTAAAGTGAGATTTGAAAAAAATTATAGTAATATTGATATTATTTGCCTCTGTAAATAAAGTTAATACAGTTTGCAACCGGTAACCGAATAACGTTTCTAATAATCAAGTGGTACCAGACATATATTTTTACTCCTTCGTTTGAGCAGCTAGACTTCATTATGATGTTTCATTCAGAATGATACAATTAAAAAACAACATCGAAATAATGTATTACTCTTATTGAAATGTTTCAATCATTGTATTATTTATTTATTTTTAAACGTAATATTTACATGTATTAGCATAAACTGTCCCGTTTTTCCTTGCTCACATCTCCTTATTTGATCTCATATAGCCATCGTCCGTCGTTTAGCTCATATATGCACATCGCCTCATTGTGACCCACTGCCCGTGAGGCGCCATTGCCGTTCTACGTAAGACTAGACCGCATTGTACCCCCTCTACACGAGCATATTTCGCTCGGTGGGTCGCGGCCAAGTAAAACCCTGTCCTACTGGCCTGACGCCTAGCGAATTCTCTGCGAACTGCCGCGATGCTCGAGTAAAATCGTCTCGTACAGGACTCTAATAGGAAGGTTCGTGGCTTGTGGATACGGCTTCTACCGCTGAGTCCATGTTTGGTGGATATGTGGAATTTGTGGTGAATAAAGCGAGCATTAGACAAGTTTTCTTGGCGTTCTCTCGTTTCTTTTGCCTTTTTTTCATAACTATCCTAATCATTCATAAAGCATTGAAGGCTTTCACGGCCGGAGTCAATATTCATGTTTTCTTCCGGGCTGGTGGGCCGTGGTCAAAGCCAATTGGACCACGGCCCACCAGCCCGGAAGAAAACATGAATATCCCAATCATTATTGAACTCCTTACCATTTCATCTTATTTTCTAGTAATTAAAACGTGTAAACTCGTGAGCTTCAGTAACCTTAGGAGCTGAAGGATCCCTAAACTTCATTAAATAAATCAATTAATTAACATGATGTTCAATTTTATAGACAGTGTATCGTTGCTTTCTCTTTGTTATTCTTCAAATGATGATTTATGTAAAGTATAGCTTAGATTAAATAAACCAGGAGAGTCGTTAATTTCTTAATCACAATCACCTACTAAACAGAAAACAATATTATCACGAGTGTAAAATGGAAATAATTGTATTTATTCCCCACCAAGTTTCGTGCACTCGGCTCCGTTCAGCTCCTGTGCTTCCCGACATTCCTACCACGTCAACACTCCCCCTGCTCTGCCCCACCCGCTGTCCCTTACGTTTCTGCCCAACGTCACCTCTGCCTCGTCCCCATGTCGTCACGTCCCGTCACACCCCGTAAATTCCTACCTCACTTGCTCCCACCCGGATCATGCCCCGCTGGTAATAACAGCATTCTGCAATACCTTTTTTTTGAACAAATCTAATGGAATACTTGCTTCTCAGGCATGCAGTTTCTGCTTTGTTTTGATAATTCTGCGTTGTATAATAAAAATACACAATGCAGGAAGTGTAGTAAAGTATGAATATAGGTTTATTTTCTAATCTCACTTAGAAAATGTCTTTCCCGATGTTTTAAAAGTCAAATGTGTATAATACCATCAATGTGGGAATAAAACTGTAGGTTTGTATAAAAACAAACGCACATTATTATTATTATTATTATTATTATTATTATTATTATTATTATTATTATTATTATTGATAAATAGATAAAAAAAGAAGCGCTACTCTACTTCTCTCATTTCCTTTGTTTTAAACAGAATGCGTTATTGTCTGTATAGGTGAGTTGGCAACATCAGGGACTTATTCTATTGCATGGTATGTTTCTCGTACTAACACGTTTCCATATCATATTTTGTCGATAGAACATGGACATGAGAGTGAAGTTAAACACACCTTTATTTTCTTGAAGCCTTGTCATTTTTGAGATTCTTTACAAATTGGCAAGTTATTTTGCGCATTTAGAAAAAAAAGAACTTGTTTCTTTTGCTTCATTATCCGCTCTCGCAATGTTTGTCTTACCTTTCGGTCCTTCTTCGACAAGGGCTATTCTGAGAAGAGTTGCAGTACTCTTTCATCAACGAAGTTCTTTTGAAAACTAAAATATTTATTCCACTTCGAGATTGCAGACTACTCTACAAGTGTTGTCATCCAACCTTCCAACGTTCCCTGTCTCCTGAAACAACGGTCTTTCCAATGTTTCTTTTGTTCCTTCTCTCACCTGTTTGAAGACATTTTACCAAAGTAGGATCGCTATTGGTCCTTTAAGAAACACCAGGGGGCGAGAACGCTATAAGTCTCCATATTCCAAGAAAACAATGTGTT
Source organism: Teleogryllus occipitalis (assembly GCA_011170035.1). NCBI lineage: Eukaryota > Metazoa > Arthropoda > Insecta > Orthoptera > Gryllidae > Teleogryllus > Teleogryllus occipitalis. Next base: position 26,110 of record BLKR01000245.1, on the reverse strand, counting down.
TGAATATTTTTGTTTCAACTGCGTCTGCTCGAATTCTTTGAAACCGCACTCTTTAGTGTTTCTTCTAATTTGAAGTATTTTATTCAGCGTGCTATATTAAATGTAAAGTATTAAAGAGAGTAAACTTGATGTTCCCATTTAAGCGAGAATACATTCAAACTACTGGTTGGTCATTATAAGGCAGGCTATTTTTAACTAGAAACTATTATGGGTACACGAGAAATATAAAAATCATAAAAGATGTAATTTTTTGTGAAGAGGAGAAATATATTTACGAAGAAAAATATTTTACTAGTAAACATTACATAAAATAGATAAGATTGTAATCGCTTTAGTTTCGCGTCACACTATAGCCATCTGGATCTTACATGGCTTATGGCTCTTTTATCTGCCGGCCAGACATGATAAAACACTCATAATCGCTTTTTGCTTACCAACTGTAAAGGGAATATCTGAAAGAAAATTCTTTAACTTGTCTTCTCAGTGAAAGTTTGTTGTTTAATATAACATTTAATTACAATAGGAAGGTCTTGCATATCTCCCAATTATAAATAAACTGGATTTAAGGGAATTGGGGTAGTTTTCCGATTTGTATGAAATAAGAAACATAACTATAAAGGAATAGTAGGTAATTCTTGAATGAGAATACTGTTTATAATTCATTTGCTTTGTAAAATAAGTAATATTTTTGAAACGGTATCAGATATGGTATGCTGTAACTTTTACCTTCTCATATACTTTTAACTCCTGATAATTACCGTGTATGCATCCAAAATACGATATACAGGGCGGTACAGCGGGCTGCATCATAGCCCCTTGGCCATCCTCACCAAAATGCAAGCAGTAGGGGCCCCGCAGGAACTGTACTATAACGGTGCGGGAGTCAATCAGAAAGAAATTCCTTATATTCTTAGTTTCGTTTGATTTACGGTAAAATTAACTAAAATTTATAACATATCTACTGTGCACCACCGTACACTTTCTTGAATGGGAATGATAATTTGTCCTCCCAAACTGAGATATTCTTTATCAGCCCTAAACTATACCGTTACCAATTTTATAAAATGAAGCAGCACTGCCATCTGCAGATTTATGTGGCTATCAATGGTGTGCACTGGAAAATTGCATTGTTTTCATTACGAACTTCTGTACGAAAGAAAAAAACTTTAGAACCCATATCTTTCAGATGGACTTTCTTTTTTCTGTATTATTAAAAAAACTTGTAACTTTTCCTTTTGTTTCTATGTCAAGCCATAGATGACCATTCTAACCTACGGCTTCATTTTAGCTATGTCGTTTACTTCTAAACTCAGGATCTTCAATTGACATGAGAAAAGATTTAAACAAAAATTCGTGAAATATACGAATTATTTACTCTTCGAAGGAACAGTACTACCGGCTAGAGTATAGGGGACCACAATCCTCTTTTTAAAAATATACTCGGAAATTATAAATCAGGTATTTCGTCAATCAATGATTCTTGATTCCACTTACAGTTCTTAGTAGAAATTGCGTTCTGTTAGAACATAGGGTTGATTGATTAATTCTTTCGTGTCTTAGCGCGTATCAACTGCGATGGTCATTAGATCTGCACCTGTGTTATTACGGGTGGTAGTGATGTTTTCCCCACACTGCATGGTGAGATCCGGCTCCGAATTATATTTGCGGGTTTTCCGATCCAGGTATCTCCTACAAGCAGAGGTATCTCCCTGTCATTACACGTTCCAAGCTCCCTACTGATCTCCCATCACGTGTGGTAGCGTAGTGCATGTAAGTATGTGCGTGTAAGTAAGGTGTGATGATAGGGCAAGGAAGACAATGGAACGATCACGCCAGTAATGGAACGATCACGACACGTAACTATCACGCCAGTTTGCTAGGTTACTGCCCCGGCATTCGCCTGATGTTGATCGGAGAAACCACGGAAAACTACCGAACAGGATGGCGGCTGCTAGAATTATCCTCCAGACAGCGTCTGAATTCGACCTAGCTATGTCGATAGTGTCGACCTCCTGCCACCATCGGAGCTCGAAACCTAGAACCTCCAGGTGAGAGCCCCTGCAGTGATATCACACGAAACCCTGAACCACCTCAGCCGGAAGAACGAATGTTATTTAGAATATTTATTTCTTTTCTGGTATACAATAATATCAGTTCCCAAAATTACCATCGAAAAGTTAAAAATAAATAAACTCTTTGAAGAAAAGAAGCTTAGGAGAGAAGTAAAAACTGTTATTGTCTCCTTTCATGAAACGGTACAAGTATGAACTATTAACTGTTATATTTGGCTTATTGTCTGTGAACGAATGTGTGTAAGAATCTTCACACTAGTTCGCATGTCACAGTAATATACAATTGCACTCAGATTGAGAAACAATCTGATTCTCGTGATACATTATCAGATTGTCTATTTCATTATTAAAAATGTGCGTGTGGATATTTCAGTCAGCCGCGCCCTCGGAATGTGTATTTGCGGCAGTAAAGAGTTTAATTAACGGAGTGTTACGACTATTGTAGTTAACCGTTGCAAGTTGCTTTACTGCACATTAAAACAGTGAAATCGTTGTGAACTCTGCACAGACAATATTTTGAATGCAGTACTTAATATGATAGTAAACAGACACATTGGTTATATTTCACTTACTTCAACAAACTTAAATCATTGGTTCGGAAATATATATTTAAGTTAGAATAATCTATGAAACGAACGTACTACAACAGCATGATAATTACGTAAATGCCAAAGTAATACGAGCTAATGATTTTCAGGATTTTATATAAATTTAAGAAAATAGTAAGGGATGAGATGTTTTGAGCTACGATAATCAAGACGAGTATGTTCAGTTAACATGTTTTTGCTCTCCTTCGAGAACAGTGAAAGTTGCTGACTCCTTAAGGAGAAATGTGTTTCAGTGAAGGATGTACTTTTTTGGGTTATTTAAGATCACATCAACATCTAAATCATTAGTGACCACTATTGGAGTTAACAAAACGGTGATGGAGAAACGAAATGGTGATGATAAGAGGTGAAAGGACGAGCACAAATACAACCATGCCCGAGGCGGGACTCGAACCCGCAACCCATTGGTCCGTGATCACTACGACACTACTGGAAGGATGTCCCTATTTTAGTTCAAAGTTACTTACTTGATGATATGTGGATCAACTTCATTACCTACCAAGACAGTTCTAAGAAAGCATAACTTGTGCGATAAAAAGAGGTTAGTGGTTAAGTACTCATTATTTGCATGATTAAAAGAGGTAAGTAGTTACAAAACGAGTTATATATTTACTTATGTGCTATATATGTACTCCTTTCAAACATGCAAAAATGCTTCAGAAAAATTTATGGCAAAGATTTCACGAACTCTAGAGTTTGGTCGAATAAATTCTGAGAATTTCCATTAGAAGAAAATAAAAGAGTCTCCCTTGTGCGGGATGAATACTCTCGTAGAGCACGCTCTGATTTAGCACCTTACGTGCTCTCAACCTTTCCAGGGTGCTTCTTTCTTATCAAGTCTCCTATCCAATTAGTTACCGGTAGAGTGCGGAGCGTGCAAGACCGCTGCGAGGCTTTGCCCTTAATGGAAGAGGAGGCAGGCATTGCTGAATTTATTTCCTTTCGTGGTTATCTGCCCTTTGGAACAACGGAAGGGCTTTTGTAAATTGTTTCTTTGGCGACAAACGCAGAGTACGTTTTACAGAAAACGGGAACAAATTGAAGAATTATCTTATAATCAATATGATTCTTCAACCTGGTAATTTGTTTTATTACCAAATCGGCAATGTTCGACTTGAAATAAAATATTGAGTGTTTCGACATGCATTTAATGTTATTTTTCTTTTCATCTATGATGATGGTAAAACGTTCTGTGGAAAATGCAGAACTAATATTTTCATTCAAGATACAGCAAACGTGAAAACAGTGTATCATGATTTTATAATTCCCATTACAGATCTCCGCCTGATCTACAACTCGTATTTGATTTAACACGTTACGTCATCACTATGTATACGACGTGTCATTTTTTATGACAATGCTGTATTCGTTGAATCAATATACCAGTTTGCAAAATAAATATTTACAGTAATCACGTACATGTCGCAATAACTTTCCAAACAGACTGTTGACATCCACATTAATTAGAGGCAGACGATGAAAGTATGCTATAATGCGTACATATTTCAAATCTGTTTATAATTAGAAGCACCATTTTTATAACAATGCCATTCATGTCACGTAATACGAATAAATGTATGCAACAAATTTAAAATTAATACAAATTATACAACACATTTTAGAAATAAGAAAAAAATATGATAATCAGTGATTTGAAATATTCACATTGTTTAGCCTCTTATCATAGGAAGTTTGAAAAAATAAATCAAAAACGTGGCGATTATTTTAAGACACAGTCTCTATTATGTCACAATATTTACTCACATTATTTCATTACATATTTTTCCTATACTTTTGTGATTTCAATTTTGATGTGTTTATATGATTTGCTATTCTTATATGAATTTTACTTTTTCGCCCTTATGAAGATACTCATACTTTTTAAGAAGAGAAAGTTATGTAATGTTGCGGAAAAAAGCAGCGGAATTTTGGTAGAAAAACCCTTAATGTCGGTCCTTGGTAACATAAAAGTGGATAAATCCAGGTCCTCAATTTAGAAACATATCCTCTAACACATGGTGTAGCCAGAATTCCTGTTCTGGGGGTTCTTGAAACCGAAAAATTGATGTACATATACAAATAGCAATGCATATACAGGCGAGTCACATAACTTTAGTACCTTCTCCAGTATTTGAATTGTTGAAGTTATTTCAATATTTTTAACGGAAGTACGTGAGAGTAACTAACTGATAAATGTGCATTCATTTCTACTTCATCATTTGTATTTTACGAGATATTGAGGTAATTTTGTTTTCTTCAAATGGAACTATTCTTACTTTCTCGTACATATTAGTATGTACGGAGTAATATACGTAGAACAGAGAGAGTTATGTAAACGGCGAAGAAGGATCTTTGTAATCCATCCACCAGATATGGGAGGAAGTGTCAAACGTGTAGTGATAATTTATGAACATAGCACTCTCCTTTCTCTAGGAGGAGTTGCATGAAGAAATTACATATATATGAATTTACGTTTTGTTGTCATAAAAAAGACTTCGCGGGATAGTAATTTACCCGTATATTAAATTTGTGCTTCACTAGGATTATTGTTCTTACAAGAGTATTGAAACCATTGCAACAAAATATTTCACACAGGTAGATCGGTAGGCCAATGAAGCATGAGTCAGAAATGTTTGCTCTCATGATGTGATAGGAAAGATTTTATCCTCTTCTTGGCGACATGTGTTATGACGATGCAGCATCACGTTCTGTTCGTAAGAAAAATGAACAACTTGCGACATTTTTGTAAGTGTTTGAGAAATGTGGGAAATGTTGCCATAAATATCATAGCGTTGGAGAGTATATCACAATTGCAATGCTTCCATCGTGTAAGCGCCAATAACGTTTCCGTTAGTTCAACTAGTCAAATATGACCTCAAAATATTATCTATGACTGACTTCAGGACCTTACACACTTGCAATGGAGATATACACAGGGAAAGAACCTGATGGATGCAAGCAAACAACCTGATGGCCTATCAAAGCAGACTATAAACCAACAGTTGCAGTGAAGAGATTAATGAGACTCATCAAAACTAAAGGCACAAATGTAACTATCGACAGATCGTTCACATCAATCAACGTGCTGAATTAATTTTGTCTCATTACGGGCATGGAATATCTTTGAGAAAACTGCGGAGTAATATACGCAGTATAGAGAAAGTTATGTAATGCTGTGGAAAATCGATTACGAGATTTCAACGGAAATACACGTTTTGGGGTCCCCTGATACCGAAAAAGTGTTTTTTCAAAACTTCCGTCTGTCCGTCCGTCTGTCCGTCCGTCTGTCCGTCCTGTCTGTGAACAATACTAGCGCCTAAACCATGCGTACGATCTTTTCCAAATTCAAGAACACCTGACCATCCGGTTCTAGTTGCAGCTTTGAAATTTTGAAAACATTTTTTAAGATTTGGGGGTACTTTACATGATGCCCCTGGACATTTTCAAAATTTTCTCAAAAAAGACTCCAAATTTTTTCTTAAAATTTCTTGTAAGAATACAGCATAATACAGTTATAAAGGTGGCACAAGTCCAATTTTCACGGTTAACTCTGAGTTTTCGAAAAGTTTGAATTTTTTTCGGCGACTTCCTAAAACTATAAATTTACAGACGGAGATTTTCCATTGTTACTCATAATCAGTTTTTCATAAAGGTCATGTAGACGTTTTTGGAAGTTGTCGTAGTTTTCGTGCAATATTTGCAATTTTTAAAAATTACAAAAATAACATTTTCTCCAAAACAGCATCAATTTTTTTCTTTAAATGTTTGGTAGTGCTAAACGTACTCTATACGATAACATTAACGCCATATTGAACTATGTTTTTTAAGAATTAGAAAACTGTAATTTTTTTTGTCTCTCACGTAGTTAATATTTACATTAGAGGCAATTTATTCACATTATTATATTTATGAGTAAATGTGCTTTAAATAATGTCATATAAAGTTCCTCGAAAACTCTACAGTTTTCTTTTATAATGAGCTCAAAAATAGGCAATTTAGAAACGCTTAAATGCCATTTTCTCAAAATTGCTCTAAATTTTTTCTTCCAACTTTTCCAACGTATAATGGTAATGGCACTGGCAATGGCAATGGTTTTATATGACGTAAAGTTCATTTTGGGGTATTCATTTTTTTTAAATTATCAAAATGTAATTTTTTTAAATATCTCTCCCGTCGTTAATATGCACCTTTCCTTCGATTTGTATACATTAGTGCATTTGTGAGTGGATGTGCTTCAAATGACGTCAAATGATGTTTTTCGAAAACTCAAGAGATACCTGTGAAAAAGAGCTTCAAATCTCGCATTTACAGTACTCGCCATTTTCTTGAAAACGGCTCAAAATGTTTCAATGAAAACTACTATTTAGGACAAGGTTTTCGTCCGTTTTAATGTTCTTAAAATAATATTTCGATCTTACTAGTTGGAAACCGAAAAGTCGAGAAAATTAAAAAAAAAAATACTTTGGGCGGCGACAGATGGGAGCAGGCAAGAAGGAGGGGCAAGACTGTTCAGTACTAGTCAACAACAAGGAAATTAGAAAACTTTACTACGAGAAAGGCTGTGCCATTCAGTAGCACCTCTAGTTATTTTTTTAAATTTACATCGCATCAACAGCTCAGGTTATTGTTTACTACATATTACAAATTCAATTCAATTTTATTAGTAATTTGCTTACAGGATTATCCTATTACAACTACATATTTTAAAAGAACTTTAGTATCAATTATAGAGTCAGTGTCTAAACAAAATAATACAGAAAAGATATACCTGATAAGTAGACCTCGGAATTTTAGGCACAAAAAAGTGATGATTTAGGCACCTAAAATAGGTAAGAAAATTATGAAATTAGAGACTATTAGGCATGAAAAGTGACTTTTATGCACTGAAAAGAGGTTACAAAATGATTAAACTAGACATTTGACAAACATTAGACATGAAATGTTATGCTTCTGATATTTAAAATTTATCATAAGGGGATTAAATTAGGCACCTTTAATTATTTAGAAAAATCAAGTATTTTCACACTTATGTGTGACTACAAGCTTATTATTTTATAAGTATATTAATGATTGTTTGATGACTAATTGAAGGTATAAATACAGACAGTATATTGTTATCTAAATTAAATACAAATTATGTGAGAGATGTAAATATGTAATATAATGTAACATTACTGATAACTGATAATTTATTGAATGTATGCATGACACATACAGGTTAAGACAATATTTTCCATACGTAATTTAAAACATAGACCATGTGTAATGTGAATATTTAGTGCAAATTTCAATGTATTAATGACTAAATTGAATGTACAAATGTCACATAAAAATTTCTCTAATGTAAATCTGTAATGATGTCGCTGATGACCATAGTAGTTAAAAAGCGACATAAAATAAAATTAAATAAAAAAAGCTTATTATTTTATTCATTATCATTTCCTTTCATTTCATTCATTCTTTCACACTTTTACTCGTCAACCTGTCAAAAGAGCAGCTGCACCGGGAATGGGTGTAATTGCATAAGTGTGTACTCATCGAAGACGAACATGAAACATCTTTTTTATATTGATTTGTAGAGCTTCTTATATTTGTCGCATTGGGTGAGAGATTTTGGTGCCTAGTCGTTTGCGTATGTGACCAGAGAATATTCGCCTTTCGATAAATTCGGGAAAGTATTTGCTTTTCGGTATAAAAAAATTAAAAATAAGTAATTGATATTGATGATAAATCATCAAAATTACTCCTTGTAGGCAAATTTAGGCACAATAATATTAAAAAAGACATCAACCGCTCTTTTAGGTCATTTAAGCAGCATTAGATGCTTTTAGTAGTTCTATTTTTTCATGATTCATAAGCACCTGAAATTATTTTCCACAACCTCCTAAAGGAACTTAACAAGTATTTGTACTAAACTCCGAGATATACTAATCAGATACAAAATATAAATGCTTAAACAAGCAAGCTTTACTTAATAACTTTAATGATATTATATTTACATGTCTGCACATCTCGCATAGCTGACCTTGAGTAAAATTTAGTTTATTGTGAACTAGCTGACCCGGCGAACTCTGTTCCGCCTTAACAGCCGGTCCAATCTTTTTCTCGCGTCGCACTCACTGTGAGAAACTGTACTATCCTTGTTGCACTGCGTACGTGCAAAAACGTGCGTTCTCACACAGGAACGCTGTCGAACGGGATAAACAGTATCCTATGTCCGTCTCCTGGCTCTAAGCTTCCTGCTCACCAAATCGGTACAGCCGTTCTTGAGTTATAAATAGTGTAACTAACACGACTATATATAGATATAACGGCGAACGAAAGGCGGCTATCATTATCGCCTTCTGTTATCAGTGCGGCGTTACAACAATGAGTTACAACAGGCAACAATGACCGTTAACATGCGAAATCACGCGAAAACGTGCAAAAACGAGCAAAAACGTGCGTTCTTACACAGAAACGCTGTCGAACGGGATAAACAGTATCTTATGTCCGTCTCCTGGCTCTAAGCTTCCTGCTCACCAATTTTCAGACAAATCGGTACAGCCGTTCTTGAGTTATAAATAGTGTAACTAAGACGACTTTCTTTTATATATATAGATTTATAAATTCTTGCGTCATCGAAGCTCTTGCCGAACCACCCATCTCAACCGGATGATCAACTCAGATGCCAAAATGTCGTGTTCGCTCCCTAGTACGCAGCCTCGCAAGTTTCAACCGGCCGTTCCAGCGATTCTCTCCCACGGACCTCGACACGTGCCGACTCGGCGTCTTCCGAAAACTCATTGCAGCATGCAATTCTTTTAATAAGTTAACTTTACAAAGTGCATCATAACTTGTAAAATTCAAAACTCTGTATGACCATGTAATTTGCTTAGTTAGCAATTTGCGAATCCCCTAGTTTCAATCTCGCTATCTAGATAATACGCGCACGTTGATTGACCAGTTCAATCAGGCGGCGAGTATGCAGGCGGCCGCTCCACGGTGACATTTTGAGCCAGCAGTCGAGAACAAAACTTCATTGCGGCCACTCTCTGCTGAACGAAGCTCTCACTCAATCGCTTCATATTCCAATGTGTTCAGAGCATGCGTGTTCAAGATTATCTCTAATAAGCCAATGGAAAAGTTCAGTGTATTGTTCCATGAACTTATACATTTTATTACAATAGTTGAAGTACAGCATTGTGGCATACGCACTTTCGTGATTGCCAGCTCGCAACCATTTTATAACTCCTTCATATCGCTGTATATTCCATACAGGCATGTGTAAGACTGCTAATTTGCCATTCCAATAGTTCAAAGTGTTTTGCCACGAACGGATCACTATGATTAATTCCCCGGACTCAAACTACTTACTTCGCATGCGAATATGTGTGTAACGAGTGACTGTCTTTGCGCGCAACCATTTGCCGAGCATATACTCTTCTATTGATTGTCAATATGGAAGTTTCCGCTGTTGCACGCCTACTAATATCACGGCAGGTCACCCAGTGTTGTGTTCATACGAGATCAGCTAGCGACGACACGTCACCGCAGCCGACGCTCCGCGCCTCCGCCGACCTACGGCTCAGCATAGCATCACGTCGACGCACAGCGCCCCTCCGCGCCGCCTTGCCCGGCAAATCTTCCAGCCTCCAAACGTAACTATTGTCTTTTCTTCTCACACAGTATCACATGTTAATGCTGCAGTGAATCCTTCATAAATGTTCAATCTGTTCAAGCTAATCATAAACTGGCAGTCTCAATTTTTATAGTTATTTATAGCATATAATGCTTACGCTCAGTTATCCAGTCACATATCTTTATTTCAATGATCTATGCTTTCATACAGCATTATTAAAATTAGAAATTAGTTCTTTTTGTAATAATCTAATTGTTTAATTATACGTACCATAATTCAAATCTGTGTTTTCTAATTTGTAGGTAATGACAACAAACAATCTTGAAAATACCCAATTTCAGGAATGGGTGGTACCTGCCCGTTCAAAACAGGTGCTGGTCCTCCACAAAGAAGTTTGTGTAAATAAGTTTAGAAGGTGAGTTACAGGGGAATGCCGGAGAGCGGTTGGAATATTAGGTCACGCCTAAATTCCAGTCCGCTGTTCACATACCGACTCTGACAACAACTTTGTTAAAATCTAAATTGTGTTATTTTACTGAGTTGAAATGCATTTTTATAGTTATATTTTATTAAAAATATTACTTAGTTTATCGAATTTCTATTTGGTTACATGAACATGAAAATTGGGCAATTCAATGCATTAATAATAATAATAATAATAATAATAATAATAATAATAATAATAATAATAATAATGGCAACGGCATTATTGAGATTCCCAAGTAATGTGCAAATCATTAATCTTGCACTATTTTCTTTGATATTATCTTCTGAAAGTTCTCTTTCAAGTATATTTCATTCCACTTCATTACATTTCTCTAAAAGAATTGTTTTATAAGAATTTTTAAAATGTTGTTCAATATTTTATCATATTCGTTACTAAAGGCCACTTGTTACAACATAAAACCTCTTTATGAATGTTAAGGCGAACGAGAAATTTCAGAACAACCAATATGGAATAATAGCTCCTTAGTAGGGAAATAATTCATAGTATAATAAGTTAGCATACCACGATTTGTTTCGCATTTAAAGGAATCAGACGTGCACATTTTATTTTAATATACATCTGTCAACGAACGTGATCCTAATGTATAAGCACAAACATTTGTAAAATATTTTCTTTAGATCCATCTCGTGAAACAGGTTCATCAAAGGACCGATACATAGAAATGGTGAAAAGTGATATGGTTTATCAGATGAAACATCATCCTTTCTCTTTGAAAACCAATATATTTCCATCAGCGTCGCTGATTCCGAATTCTACGCGTTGAAAATACGTAAACGAAATATACAGCAAAATCCTCCTAACGAATCCTTTATTTCCATTAAACTCTAAACGCCCACGATGGATTCACCATTCACGTCTCAACAAACGGCAGAAGCAGAGGCGACGGAGGCAGCTGGAGCGCGGATGGTGGTGGTGGTGGTGGTGGTGGTGGTGTCGGCGGTGTCGGCGGCAGTGGTGTCGGCGGCGGCGGCGTGGTCGAGCGAGCAGCCGGGCAGCGGCGACTCGTGCCTGATTTGACTTGCAGCGCTCACGCGGCCGTTCTGTGAATTACTCAGGCGTCGAGACTGGCGCGGCGCGGCGCTGTGCCGCGAGACCGGGATTAAAAGTAACTTTTCCGAGTTGCCCCCGCCGCCTACGAGCATGCTGTTCCATATTTGATTCGTCCGCCGCGGTTGGTAATCCTCGCGCTCGTCCCTGGGCCACGCCTCCGCCGACCCCACCCCACCCCACCCCACCCGCTGCACGCCGGCACCGCCGGGTTATCTCTCGTTCACTTGTGACTGCTGCCGCTGGATACGGGTCCGCGTCCGCTTCTATACTCCGGTCGCTCACTGGAGCTATTATTTTGAGAGCCGTTTCCCATAAATAATAACGGGTGGTGTGGTCTGTGAGTAACAAACATGTATAAATGTTTTGCATTCATTTCACGCCCGTAAGCTACTTTGTGTGCCAATCGCCATCCTAACCATGAGTCGCTATTACTTTAAAAAAACGTACCCTTCCGGGGACAGTTGCTGTATCACCTCTACCGACAGTAAGTACTTCCTATCTTCGTCACTGCCGACTTCACCGTCGCCGTAATCTTCAGCAACCTCTTACCTTTGAACATTTTACCTTTGTAATTTTAGCACTTTTGTTTTATCAGTTTCATTTTATTATCTTGACATGCACTTACTTCTAGTCCATAGTTGCTGGGATCTTATGACTCTTTAACATTGGTACTAATGTTAATTATTAAAATATTCTTGATCTTAAAATTTATTACAATACATATTTATATTCATTCCTAAATATCAACTACCACTGGTATTTAAAAAAATAACAGATTATCTTGAAAATACTTATGATATTATGTGTAATATTTACTCGTAAATATATGAGAATATCGGTGTAAAGTTTAATTTTTTTCATTGAAACTTTTTGTTTTCAAAATTACGGTTTATTGTATTCTGGGCAAAACAACAAACACATCTAGGTGATTGGCAGCTTATTTTATATTTATAGCGAGGTCCGAGTATTGCTCATTGGAAATGGCTTCGTCGTTTCCGCTGTCGTAACTTCCACTGTGGCAGTAACTCAGAAAGCACCTCCACGCCAGTAACCGTTGCTGCAAGAGGTGCCAGCTCTTCCAATATCAGAGTACAGTCGACTCCGGTTATAGTGAACTTCGAGGGGCTCTCATATTTGGTTCACTATATCAGAGGTTTACTATTTCCGATGATGTCAAAATTAAGTAGAATTTCTACACAATTATTGATTTTAATAATATAGAGAGACAGCAAAATTCATAAACAAAATGAACTGAAAATTTCAATATCTTTATATGCTTTTAAAAAAGCAATTATTTTCACTTACTTGCTTCATATATTTTTAATTAGTAATTTCTCTAGATTTTTCTCCAGAGTTCCTGATCTCTCCTTAAATGATTCGGCCATGTCTTCTCCCTCTAAGTATTGTAAAATAGTCTTGACACCTGTCAATGCCTCTTGCACTGTTAGAACACCGTCCCACTCTCGGAAGACTTTTAATAGCCTAATAACGTACAACATCCAATTAATTTTCAGGACTTATTTCTTACGTACACTATAGCCGAGGTTCAGGTTCACTATAACCGAATCTTCTTATGCTTATTTGTAATGTAAGTGAAACGGGACCAGTGACTGAAGTTCACTATAACCGAAGGCTCACTATATCCGAGTTCACTATAACCGGAGTCGACTGTATGTACTCACTACCTCCGTCGCCACCGCCGCCGCTTCTAACAGCTTCTGCTCTGCGTGCGCCGCCTACGCGCGACCTCAGTGCTTGCTAATTGAAACTTCTGAGTTTTATTTACACGTCGGATTGAAGCAGCTCTTGGCCTTCTCCGCAGGAACGTTCGCGTCCATAAACAGTTGTAATGAAAGGCCGGGCGAGAAGCCGCCCAAAAGAACCATGCTTATGTTTTAAAGGGTTTGCTTCTGTAGAACGTGCGAGAATTGGGAGAGGCAAGAGAAGTGTTCCGTTAATACTCGTACGTTTGCTTTTCCAAGTAGAAAGAGGAATTGGAATGATGATTCTATTTACAAAGTTTTCTAGAAAAGCAAATGTGGGAAGAACAATGAAAAAGAGGCTCTCGGCTTTTCCTTTCGGTAGCATTGTTTCACACTCTCGGCAAACTTTCAATATTAATTGTGACCTTTAACTACTCGACGTTTACTGGCGGAATCGAAAAAAATCCAACAGTTTTTATTATAAATTTTCAATGGCTTTCAGAAATGTACCGTTAATTTTAGTAGTTTTCCTCTCAGTTTTCGAGATATTCGCGAATTCGATTCACATATATTTTGCTTTAGAAATAGGGAAGGGAGTAATGTTTTACGAAATCTCATGCAAAAACTAACTTATATCTTGTTTTAATGGCCTTTAAGTGAGTACCAAAACCACATTAACATCGGTATAAAACTGTGAATTTGCTTAAAAGAACAAACAGAAAGCAAATATTTTTTCTATATATAATAAAAAATAATACTTTGAAGAAAGGTAGTATAAGTTATGCATAACAAAACACTATCTTTCAGTAAAAACTCCATGAAAATTGGGTGGCCTTTTCCGGAGTTTAGCCTGAACAAACAGGCTGGCAGACAGACCGGCAGTCACATCAACTGAAATGCCTACAGAAAGATCGACAGGCAAACAAAAATCGTAAAAATAATTGAATTTGTTTTGTGCTATCTATCTAACAATACGAGATTATAAAAGGCTGTTAATTTAAAGCACAGATACATTTACAAACTCCAGTTTTTATTTTCATAGGTTAAAGAAAAAAACAATTTCAATTACGCTCAGAAATGTGAATCCTTTTCCATGAATATCACGAAGTCAAAGAAAGGAAAACATCTGGAAATGTTAATTTCATAAAAATTATATTTGAGAAAATTTAAAAATATGTCTAAAATATTAAAACGCAAAGAATAACTCTTGAAACAGTATTTCTATAAAATTCTGCATTTGGTAATAATATTCTAAATATTGCAAATAAATTCTTCTTTTGTGATATTTCAGTAGAGACATACAGAAAATATATTATTGTTCGCCTTCCAAAGTAAAAGATAGACAAAAATTTGAACATTATTTACATTGTATTACCTGAAAATCTATAAGACCATTTAAAACCTCATTTTTCAGCAATTAGAATGAATTTAGAAAGTATTACTGATCGTAGCTCTAAGCAGGTATGATACTTCCCTCATAGACATATAAGATTATATTTCTTAATATACATAAGATATAAAAATATTACATGATATTTGAGTTCTTTATTCTAGACTTGTAATACTTAAGTCAATAAATAATTTCTTCGGTTTTCAATCACGATGCAAATCAAAACATTAGGAATGACTGGTTGAAATGCACGGACAATTAAAGATCCTTAAAAATACCAGATGTGTGAAGGTATTTAGAAAATTACTAAACAGTCTACCACCACACACCAATACCACATATTTCAGGTCGGATTAACTCGACTTTTGCCAGATATCAATGTAACCAGACCTGAACCCTATTTTTATTTATTATGCACACCTGAGGGTGGAGAGTATAACATATTACCATCAACGTACCTAGCTTATTGGGCCTGTCTGAACTTCCTTGCGTCACGCAGCTATAGAAAGTGAGACAATGTTATTAGAAACATACTGCTTCATTTTGTTCCGGCCTGGAATTGAACCCGGGACCGCCCAACAGAAAGCAAACTGACTGCCCGTGAGCTGTCTGAGGGGGTAACAACACTGTCAACGCCGTCACGGGTTCACGGAATGTCATCCAACCCGGTACTCGCGGAGCCCGTCGATATATTGATTTAAACGTTAAATTACAATTCTACCTTGATTCTACATACTTTATAATAATTACTTGCCAAGAATAAAAACATTATTATTGTTTTCAAAACACTCAGAATTTTCGTTCAGAAACAAGTTTAAGCCTTCTACTTAACGAAATTTCGTAAGTTTTTAAAAATAGAAGGTAGTGGGTCCAAGATGTATTTTCAATTTCTCTAACACAAACAAATAAATTATTTATAATCTTAGTGAGTGAATATAAACACGATAGTCAGCAATAGTCTGGAACATGCGTCACTTTTCAGAACATTTCAATCTTTACAAAAATGATGCCTACGCGTTTAAATTAGAGTTGATGGCAGGATTTCCTGTTATAGATCCTTACTGCATCCATGTATGATCTTAGTTCTATAAAACATTTTAATAAAATTTTAAGAATCATATTTATCTCTGTGTTCACAGTAAAACCACATAAAATCAATAGCTAATAACACACATATAAAAATATTAAAATTATATCCATTCATAAATAGAAAATCAAAATTATCAATAGACTCTGCATTAATAATATTTAAATACATTATACGACCTTCACTGACCTACGCCTGCCCAATTTGGGGAGGTGCCGCTACAAGCAACCTTCAAAAGCTGGAAGTACTGCAAAATAAATTTTAAAAAAATGTTTTAAAAGCTCCATGGTATATCAGATATGATCAAATTTTAAAAGAATTATATATAGAACCTCTGAAAACTTGAATTTTAAAACTTTCTTCCAATTTCTACTCTTCTCTTTCATCTTGCCCAGCCTCTCCTTTGTACACTCTAGGTAAATCAGTCAATCTTTTTCCACGAATAAAATTAAGATATTCTAAAGATCTACTACATTCTCCTTAATTAGATGTAAAGCAGGTTCCAACATTTCTAAATTCAATATTTATGTTTTTAATTCAAATATTGTATGTCTTTTTCTGAAGGACCCTTCCTGGGTATCCTTAGTTGTTAGTTATTGTCTTATATTGTCAGTATAATTGTTTTCAAACATTGTACATGTATGCAGAAATGTAGTTAAAAAATTGTTTATTTTATGTAATATAAAAACCCTTGAAAGGCATAATAATGTCGAACACGGATAATAAAAACTATTTAAAAAATATTTGTGTTCATTGTGAATAGTTATTATATTTCTACAGAACTTGTTAACATCACATTTCATTGGTCTTGCAGAATAAGCAAAAATAACATTAAAATATATTAATTTTCTGATTTTTCATATCGGGCATATGCAGTACTTTTCAGTTGTAATTTTTTCTTAGATCTTCTTTTTGCGTGGTGTAATCGAGTAGGTTCAACTATTTATTATTATTATTATTATTATTATTATTATTATTATTATTATTATTATTATTATTATATAAAATATGAAAACTATAACAATCTTCCAACTATTTATTTTGATCTTCCAATTAAAAAATAATGCATTGAACCCAGCACTCTCTATCAAGCTTCTTAAAACAATTCTTCACTTTATTAACGCAATTTCACTTGCTCACACAGCAGTTTATTTCAGCAACGTCCAGTTAGTTTCTCCCCATGCCGTGTCTCAAAACACTTGCATTGCCTCGCTAATTGAAACTTTCGCATTTTATTTACTCAACACGTCGCATCGCCTGAGGGGCGTACAACAGGGAGAAATTCCAGATGGGAAAGGCGCCCTATTCACACAACAAAACTACAGCGCGACCTGGCGAAACACACACATACAAACACCCGCGATTACCCAAACGAGGCAGACAACGCCTGTCGTCCAATTAAAAGAGCTGTCTGGGTTTAGTGAAATTTTCCGGTGCGCCCCGAAAGCAGACACGTTGCAATGGGTAAAATTCGCACGTGCTAGTTGGGTGAAATCATTTATGCGAAACGGCTACTACATATCCCGGGAGCCGTCCGATATGAGAATGGTTATTGGTTTCGAATGCTTGTATGTAAATGAAAGGAAAGGTTTTTGCTGGCGGAAACAGGTGCGTGCGAAATGTTATGGATAGAGGTTGAGGGTGCAGTAAAAACGATGCGCAGATTTTGCACAAGCATTCATACGGTCCTATTTGACGATCGTTACAGCAGTGTGGTATTAGAAATATGTTTACGTCATGTTCTGGAACAACAATAGGAGATTAATTATTATTTTTAGAAAAAAAGAAAAAAATGGTGGGTTTTTTTATTTATTTTCAAGGATTCATAATGTAGCAAAATAATTAAGTTAATGAATAATAATTAGTATTTAAATATTTTTATATATCGTCTAATTTTAATATTTTTGACAATAGGAATACCATTGAATTCAAGAATTTTAAATAAGATTTGTTAAACATGTGTATATTTTTTTAAAAAATACTTGAGATGTTTTATATAAACAATTCGTACCGGAAAAGGTATATAAATAGAAAATTGGATGGCGACCGAAATAGAGAACTCATATTTGAGCGAGTTATTTGATTTGTAATTTCAATGGATTTTAGGACAGTGCGCTATTTTTAAACTCAGTAAATTGAAATGTCAATTTTTTCACCTATTTACTTCTAGAAGATTAAAATACTGAAATCACATACTGCGGTACAGTGAATTCTGAAATCACGTAAAGCTGAGTTATTATATTTAGGTTTTGATAACACAGTTTAGATCAACTTTCTTTCTATCATTAAATTTGTGATATACAACATATTAATCAATTTCGGGTTCCTGGGCTAAAGGTACCCTCCGTAACGTCACAGAATGATCTAATGCAAATTGGCAGTGAGGTCGGACGCGAGCGTAGCGCTCGAGAGCCCTCGTGACATCCGAAGCGTCGTAAACTACAAGCAAATATCTTCAACGCAATTTGTATTGGGCGGGAGGCGAGTCGCAGAGTGCTAGCCAGCAGCATACGTACTCGTCCTTTGCGAAAGGCGCGACGGCCGGCGCCACTAACTGCTTCGACCCGTCTCTATCATTCTGCCTCCAAGGTCGCAGCCGCCTCCACATCTCCGCCACCATCGACGGTCACATTTCTGCTTACACTGTCTCCCCTGCCTCCACTACCTTCACTACCATTGACGAAAACTGCCTCCACTGACGTCACCGTTGCCGCTTCGTCGCCATTTCTACCGACGTCACCATCATCACTTCTACTGACGTCACCCTCGCTACTTCCACTGACGTCATAGACGCCGCCACCACTATTATCACTTCCACTTCCATTGCTGCCGCCACCTCCGTCACCACTCCGCCACTACTGAAATTACCGCCGCCGCCTCCATTATCGCCGCCACTGTTACCACAACCGTGGCCGCCGCCGCTGCCACTGCTGCGAGTGCTTCCGTTGTCGTAAAGAAGAGCCGCGCCCATTCGCGAGGGCCCTTTCGAGTCGCGATTGCTGAACGCCATCTATCCCTCCCTCCCGCCAGGGCCTCTCGAGCTCTGCTACATCCACAACGGTGGGGGTTAAGTAAACGAGCGACAGTCGGAGATAGAGATAGAAAGAAGGGGGGAGAGAGAGGGGGAGAGAGAGGGGGAGAGAGGGAGAGAAGAGGGAAGAGAGAGGGAGAGAGAGGGAGAGAGAGGGGAGAGAGGGGGAGAGAGGGAAGAGAAGGGAGAGAGGGAGAGAGAGGGAGAGAGAGGGGAGAGAGAGAGGAGAAGAGAGAGGGAGAGAGAGGGGAGAGAGAGGGAGAGAGAAGAGAGAGGGAGAGAGAAGGGAGAGAGAGGAGAGAGAGAGAGGGGAGAGGAGAGAGGAGAGAGAGAGAGAGAGAGAGAGAGAGAGAGAGAGAGAGGAGAGAGAGAGAGGGAGAGAGAGAGGGAGAGAGAGAGAGAGAGAGAGAGAGAGAGAGAGAGAGAGAGAGAGAGAGAGAGAGAGAGAGAGAGAGAGAGAGAGAGAGAGAGAGAATGATAGGGTGGTGAACAAGCGGAAGTTCACTAGTCAGTGCTGCGGAAATAATGAAGAGGGCATGAAAAGAGCCAAGTTTTCCTCTAGGTGGAATTTGGAGTTTCGGGGATATGGTGAACTGCAAGAAATATTAAGTAGGCATCAGAACGTATGAGTTGACAGTAAACAATTTCAAAATAACATTCTAAATTTAAGTCCTAAAACCTATATAAATATGAACTTAAAAAATAAAATATGGCGTTATACAAGTTTATATTTTAAAAATTCCTGTTGATGTTTTAGGTATAATAAATACAAAATTCATTTAAAAACAGATTGTGAGTACGGTACATACGAATTGCAGTCTTTGGAACTAACTAGCAATAAAAAATTATTGTTTCTGTAAAACAAATCAAGTACAGTACAATAAAACCCATAAAAAATGTCTTACTTTACTACTCCATCCATCTTGTTTAATGTTTTCTAATTTCCTCTCCGTTTTCAGTTTCTAGAGAGTTGCATTGGATCGCAAAGCGTATTTTCAGGTTTTTCATATTAAAAGACTTCCGGCTGTCGCTGAGGATAGTTTTGTATCTGGGAAAGCTCGTCTCCTCATCACATCACGACACGGGAGCGTATTTGAA
The DNA here is from genome assembly GCA_011170035.1 of Teleogryllus occipitalis. Lineage (NCBI taxonomy): Eukaryota > Metazoa > Arthropoda > Insecta > Orthoptera > Gryllidae > Teleogryllus > Teleogryllus occipitalis. The sequence continues at coordinate 5,942 of BLKR01000245.1, read as the reverse complement.
TGCGGCGATGTTACAGCAGGGCAGGTTTGATTCATTGTCTTCAAGTGTTGCGGCACTTCCATAAATGATATCGCTAATTTAACACATTGTAAAATATCCAGTATTTCACCGAAGAACACTCTGCAATTTGTTGTACACTTTTTCAGCCACATGACCAAGAGCTCGATCCAACTCACTTCGTTCAAATTCACTTACGTTTCAAATAATTCTTTGTGGTATAATTTTTGTATTTATTTGTGACAATATTACCTGATACATTGTCATGCCAGACATATTTTCAAGTGTTTCATTCTTGTGTCCTTAAAAATATGACATATGTATGCATTTTGGGCAAACTTTTGTCAATATATGAACTGTTACAAAAAAGGTCCTTAAAATACGACAAATATATGCATTTATGGCAAAGTTTGACCTAAATATGACCTTCTACATAAAACTGTGTAAATAAGACTTTATATGCCTAATAAAAAAATATTTTTCTAATCAACAATACCTGAATTTGTGTATTAATTGTTTTAAAATTCGCCCCAAGGTTGAGACAAAATATATGACTAGTTATTAAAATCCGCGCCCTAGTAATTACGAAACCAAACGATAAAATATGAATTAATCCAGGGATCACTGGATAAACCAAACATTCAAATAAAAGCGACGATTCCAGTCAATTTGTATTAGAATATATTTGAGACGTTTCGACCTCATGTGTCAGGTCCTCGTGAGGGATAAAATATGAATATTCTCAAAAGAACACCCCCAATAACAACTGACAATATATTTGATATATAATATATTAAAACCTTTTATACATATTGTCACATTTTAAATTTATTTATTAACTTAAAACGTACTAAATTTAGGTTTCATTGATAATTTCTAATCGTTCATAATAATAACTCAAACTTCAAAGTAATAACTCACTATTGATGCCTTTAATCTATAGAAGTTTCATACGACGGTAACAGAAGTAATCCCGATTGGGCAATACAGATGTCGTGCAATGAGTCTTTCAGGTGGTGAAAATCCCTAGTTTTGTTCGTCGTTCTATTGTCTGTGAGCGCGAGAGCTTTTGTCGTCAGAATCATTTCTCATTCTTTACACAAGCAGGGTCCCTTTCTTCCCGCTTTCTCTACCTCTCCTTAGAGCGTGTCTCAGGTGAAGTGGTCACACCGCGTGCTTTCCATCCCTATGCGGCCGAGGGCGAGTGGCGGAGGACAAGTGGTGGAGGGCGTGTGGCGGAGGGCGAGTGGTGGAGGGCGAGTGGTTGGAGGGCGAGTGGTGGAGGGCGAGTGGTGGAGGGCGAGTGGTGGAGGGCGAGTGGCGGAGGGCGAGTGGCGGAGGGTGAGTGGCGGAGGGTGAGTGGCGGAGGGCGAGTGGCGGAGGGCGAGTAGTGGAGGGAGAGTGGTGGAGGGTGAGTGGTGGAGGGCGAGTGGTGGAGGGCGAGTGGCGGAGGGTGAGTGGCGGAGGGTGAGTGGCGGAGGGCGAGTAGCGGAGGGAGAGTGGTGGAGGGTGAGTGGTGGAGGGCGAGTGGAGTAGGGCGAGTGGCGGAGGGCGAGAGGTAATATCCAGGTCGATAGATGTCAAATTTGTGATGGACAAAGCAGTAATCCGGGCGATTCTCCTAATATTCTTCCGTTCCCCCGCTCTTTAAGTGGATAGTCATTTAAATCACGTCATCTCTTTTTATTAATTCAATAAATCCATTCAAACCGCCTATGATAAGAAAGGAAAAGTACTGAGATGCAGATATCTCTGCGCTCCTGCGTGCCATCACCTGCATCGGAACGCCGTCAATCAGCGCTAATCGCGCTTCTAGGAGGACGCATGAAACAAGTTCTGATTGCCCAGCAAACTGCCAACCGTGCATTTTTCTGTGCAACAGTTCACAGACTTAACGATTGCCTTGAAATAATATTAATTCTCATTCCTTTCCATAAGTTTCACAAGCTTGTTTCCTTACTTCTCTGGGTTAGACTCCTTCTCTTCAGCTTGTCGGACTTCCTTGAAATTTTCTTAGTGTTCTATCTCTCTCTCTTTCACTCTATTTCTCTCTCTCTCTCTCTCTCTTTCTCTCTCTCATGGTGTCTCTCCTCCGGTCTTCGTATCACCTCCATTATGTCTTGCGATAAGTTGCCAACGCAGCCACGCCATCGTGCCTTCTTGCCCTGTCGTTCGGGCAGCGCTTACTCATTGTCGGGACTCTCGGCCTTCCGCCGGCCCTTCCAGCGGACGCCCGCACCGCTCTGCCACGCTCCGCTCCGACGTGGCCCGTCCTGGCCGCCGGGGAGCAAATCGCTGGGTTTACTGCGCGCGTGAATTATTCGGGTGGGGAGACGCGAGCAGATGAACACCGCCAGGCGGTGGGCGGCCAGGGGAGCATGGGTGAGGGCGAGTGGAAGAGGTCAAATGGCGGAAGGAATGTGGCGAAGGGCGAGTGGCGGATGGCGAGTGGTGGAGGGCGAGTGGCGGAGGGCGAGCGGCGGAGGGCGAGTGGCGGAGGGCGAGTGGCGGAGAGCGAGTGGCGGAGGGTGAGTGGCGGAGGGCGAGTGGCGGAGGGCGAGTGGCGGAGGGCGAGTGGCGGAGGGCGAGTGGCGGAGGGCGAGTGGCGGAGGGTGAGTGTCGGAGGGCGAGTGGCGGAGGGCGAATGGCAGAGGTCGACGGGTGGAGGGCGAGTGGTGGAGGGTGAGTGATGGAGGGTGTAATGGACGGCGAGTGGCGGAAGGAGACCTGCCTGCGTGTGATGTCGACCGGAAATAATGAGGGGGCAGAGGCAGCGACTGCTAGACAGCTGTAAAAATATTCAATATGCGGTTCAAAGTACATGAATTGTACTTTCCAATTGACCCATCAAATGGCTCATGTAACCAACAATGGGGTACTAAACTCGCAACCAAAGTTCCGTCAGCTAGTGACAGCTTTCGAAAATGTAGTCTTCTTTTAAATGCTACGTAACAAGTATGCTCATATTGATAACCGCTTGATCTCACGATTCTCTTTAAAATACGAAATGACAAATTAATTACCAGTAGAATAATATAAAATAAAAATACTTTCCACTCCTTTGTGCTTTACTAGCTGCGGTCGGGCGCTGAGGCCTACGAGTCGCTTGCAAATGTTACGAGGACAAGTCAGCCTTTTCTCCAGAGAGTACGACCTTTCAAGAGCTTCCGAAAGGGACTTCGTGAAAAGAGGGCCGCAAGCACACTCTTCTGCCCTAGGTAGGGTGGTCAGAGGGAGCAATCTCCCTTCTCCGAGAAACGCCCGTCCTCGCGGGAGTTGCCAGGCTAACTAACCCTTCCCCCTGCTGTTTGACTTAGAGTCGAGTTGGACGGGCACACCCAGAAAGTCACACCGTTCAGACATCTATCTGGAGAGAAAGGTTCTTTTAATTTCATTTGACAAATGTCTCGCTATGTTACTTTCCTGCTTTTCAATAATTAATACGGCATTCTGGATTTAGAAGAGATAGCTAATGGAGTTTTCTTTACTTCAAAGTCAGGTTGTTTCGTAGGGTCTTTGGCAATTAAAGTCAGTAACCTTATGAACTTCAATTTTCTTCTGTTCTATTGATACTAACACAGCTCATTACAAATAATTAAGAACGTATAGTAAAAAGTGCTTGGGTAAAAAGACTGTTTAAAGTTATTACCATAGAAAAATAAGTCTTATTTGACTTTGGTACTGCAGCAGATACATTCATGCAAACAAACAAATTACAAGTAAGTACAGTGTCGTGAATTAAAATTGAGAAGTCAAGTGGTTTGACTGTGAAAACAAAAAAGGCTTACAGTAAAATTGAAGTTTGGAAAGAAACTAATACTTTCTGAAGAGGACAAAGTCCTGCTAGGTTTAGTAGACTAGAAAAACTTTCATGTTTGGTTTCTCGCCACAAAATCAGTAATGATAAAAGAAAGATCTTATGGCTATGTTAGAGTTCATGGATGTGAAATATCATGGTTTCTATAGGAATCTGACTTCATAAATTGAAACGAAAAGGGAAAAAATAAATTTTCTTATAAAATTTTGTGTATTACTTATTTTTGATTGAAATAATTGTTTACAATAAACAAAATATAATTGTAAAATTAACTAAACCATTAAAGAAAATTTCAAGATAAATCTTTGAACTGTTTTTCTCATTTTCCTCAAAATATTGCTTTCGGTACTTCATCCTTTTCCCAGTCCGCTCTTCTATTATTAATGTCATATTTTATTTAAGACACTTCTTCGTGATCTATGATAATCAAGAGGTGATCAATAATTGAAAGGAACATTCGAATAAAATGCTATAGTTCACTAAAGAGCATAGAGCATTAGAGCACGAGAAAATATTTCCTCTGAGATGAAAATAAAATATAGATGTCATGTTTTGATACATTTACACATTATTATTTCTAAGAAATATATCTCATTTTCTGTAGTTGGGTTTCTTTTACCCTGAATTTGTTCTGAACAATGGAACAAATTGTTGGCAGCGTTTTTTCTAGTACTAACAGTCTGAAGCTTTACATAGTACGCATAATATAAGCAATACAGTTAATACTGAGACTTATGTGTGAAGCAAAAAAACATTTAGACGATAGCTTCCACCATGAACAAGGACTGTAATGAAGGATAACATATATATTAATAGAAAGAGTGTTCTGACTTAACAATTAGTGTATACGTTTCAAATTGGCAGCTGAAAGAAAGGAATGAGTTCAGAATAAATACATAATGACCTATAGAATTCACTTTCAAGAACAGACTCACCGATGCAATTCACTAGAAAGCTTGAATAATACGCTTCTGCATTCATTAACGTCGATTATGGAAACATTATTTCAATAATGAATATTCAATACAACACTGTACCGAATAGCACAGTCCTTCATGTATTAATAAATTACAAATCAGTAGCAATTGTTACTTTTATGAAGGCAAATGAATACTTTGTGCACGAAATATTGCAAATACGGGAAGTACTGGAAATGTTGCAATTGTTTAGTACACGTGTACAGCAAACCTTTGGATACAATATCAGCTCAACAGATTTTAACATAATTATTCACTAAATTAATAACACTTGTTACAACACCTCTTACACATTGTTTCAACAGAAACACAAAGGATACAATTTCAATCGTGTACCCTCATTTAATCTTCGAATGTTGAATGTTCCTGAACTTCATTTTGGGAGAATAGAAACTATACCATTGCATTTGCTTATTATTATTCAATCAAATCTGTAAATCTTTTCAGAAAAGTAGGCGGATTACATTTGGCTACAAGAATGTCACACATTTTAGAAGAAACGTTGACCGGACAAAAGGGAATATTTTATTCAACTCGCGAAACGTTCCTACGGGCTCTGCTGCATTGGAATGCCTTTTCATTCATCGCTGAATGCAAAGCTCCTTGTTTTGTTCGTGGTAGTTTCATTTACGAACAGCGGCATAAATGGTGGGGCTGTTCTGAAAATGAAAAGGGGAAGGAAAGGAGATTAGGAAAACACCGGCTGTACTGACAGAGCCGGGTTGCAAGAAGGGAAGTGAGGTAGAAAAAGTGATTGCGAAAGAGATCAAAGTTGATCTGCTGTAAATGTTGGTGAAAAACATAGTGAGGAAAGTAAAACAAGAGTCAAAGTGGCTTGGAGGAGAGAAAAGCAACTATTGTTGATGAGATTATGATGGAAGAGGTACGAAAACAATGAACACATACTTTGAATAGCTTATTTTTTGCCCGAACAACCAACATGTAAACAAAAATATGTGATACTTATTCCAGCTTACACACAGGTTCTACACGTCACAATAAAAACTCAGCTAAATTTGACAGTGTTAACTGTAAGAGTTTACACCTTTTGGACGACACGATACGAGTCCACTGTGTCACATATATAATGTTTCAGTGCTAGAAAACTATAGTGGGTTATAATGTGCACAACCTAAGCCAAAAATTCCATT